>JANAVB010009596.1:32501898-32505911 GCA_029216955.1 Iris pallida | reverse complement strand
TGAACACTTCAACGAGAAGATTTAGTTCAATCAAGTTATCCTATCTATTGGAACACAATTCGAATATTTTATTGCAATCTCACGGTCACCAATGGCACGGTTAAATCTAAAGTCGGTGGGTTAGACATTGAATTTGATACGATGATTTGGCTCTTATGCTTCATATTTCCAATGAAGGGGAAGCATTGGTGGATATCACCAAAGTTTGATTTCCTGCCTACATGACTTGATTTATTTCATGACTCGTTGTATGAACCAAATCCACATCCCAAAGGTCGCCTTCGACAAAATTCATGAACGATATTTTATGACTTGCATCGGATGGTATTTTCCACTATCTTCACAAACAAACTTCTACTGATGATATCACCTATCTTGAGCTTTCTTCCATTTATCACCTCCACTTTCAAGTTTCATTCAGTCTCCCTAAGACTTATCGCTGCTTTTGATATCGTCTTGGATGAGTGTTATCACGATGCCCACCTTCTTATCTTCATACGCATCGTCGAGTCGCTCCTACACCTGCAGTACAGGCTCTCCACCACTCCTGTTGCTGACCCATCAGCTTGTTCAACACCTTCACATCCTCCCACAGGTGTCACTCTTGAGTCTCTTCAAGCCACGATGATGGATTAGTTTTCAATCCATAGACTTTCGTACCATACTCCAGTTTCAGGCCATGACCAACACCATGAGGACTTTAGCTACTGTTTTGCTCACAACCCTGGTGAAAATTCCCATGGTTCAAGATCCCTCGGTGCTTGGTTATCGAATTGATAATCCAGAGGCTCAAAGCTATTTCGACCGTGTGTGCTTGCTACGATCCACACCGTACTACTGAGTTCGGGAACCCTTCTCGGATGGCGGATGCTGATGACGATGAGGATGACATCTAGTGATACAGAGTCACTATTATGTTCTAGTTGCTTTTTTTTATATTAGTGATATGCTTCTTCAAAGCATTTTTAGTTATGTGTGATAGTTGTATTTCAGTTTGGTATGTATTAGTCTACGCACTCATGTATAAGTTTCCTATTTTAGCACTCTATATGCATTTCTAGTTATGTGATTTTCTATGTCATACTAGTTTATGCATTATTTATTTTTTCTCTGTGCTGAGTATATTCTTATTTAGTATTTCTTATTTATGTCATTTTTATTATGTGACAATGGGGGAGAATATGATACTTACTTGTATGAATACTTACTTCATTTGTGCTTACTACACATGTTGCTAATATTGCTAGATATCAAATGATCTAAAGACGGGACTTGGTCATCTATTGTGGGGGAGCAAATCGATACGCAAGCTAATGTACCATTTGTTAGCTACTTTCGTATCATACCAACATACTTTCGAACAAGCTGAATAGATGTCAAGTATCAATCATAGTTTTGTCAAATTATCAAAATGGGAAAGATTGGTGGCCCATATAGCCATGATCAACTTGATTTCAATAATTGACTTATTACTCTAACTTTGAGATAAAAATCAAGAAGATTATAAATATGACTACAGAAGACCGCATCTAATCGTCAAGTGAACTTTTTTATTTATTCTGTATTTTTTATTATTGAGTCTAGATTGTTTGTGAGTCGGAATCACTAGCAATTTAGAAGCCTATCCTCACAAAAATAGACCTAACTTTTATCCCAAACCAAACCAACATCCAAAAATCCTTTCTGAACCAAAATACCCAGAAAGCTAGTAGCCGAACTCGGGCCGAGCTCCCCCCGAACTCGGTCACCTTGTATCACTCCTGGTCAGAAGGATTTTCTAGTCTTTTGGATCTCCAACATTTAAAAATTCAAACATTTACCCTAGCCGAGTTCTGCCGAACTTTGGTTAAAAAAACTATAAATAGAGAAAATTGACATTTTACTCACTCATCATTCTTCATTTTCTCTATTCATTCTAAGCTTTCCTATTACAAAGAGCTTTTCAATCTTCACATTTCTAAGACAACTTTCATTCTTCTAAGTGTCGATGGTTTCGATTAGGAGTATTCAAGTTGTCACTACTAAAATCTACTCCATTAGCGACGTAAATTTAGCGATGTTAGTATAACGTCGCTAAATTGTGCACATTAGCGACGTTTATAAAAATGTCGCTAATAGTTGCTACTAGCGACGAAAATAGCAACGTGACAATGACGTATATTAGTTACATGAGCTAGTCGTCGCGAAATGTCGCTACGACGTCGCTAATAGCGACTAATTTAGCGACGTTAGGATGAACGTCGCAAATTCTAATTAAATTCCCCCCAACGATTCATTTCCCCATATTTTACTCTCTCACTCTCTCTCCTTCCCTCCGGCGCTCTCCACTCTCTCCGGCGCTCTCACTCTCTCCGGCGACTCTCACTCCCTTCGGTGACTCTCACTCTCTCCGGCGACTCTCCTTCTCTCCGGTACGTGACTCTCCCCCCTCTCTCTCTATTTTGGTTGTTGGTGGTTGGGGGTGCGGGCGGCTGGAGGAGGGAAGCAGTGGGGGTGGGGGCGGCTGGGGGAGGGGAGCAGTGGGGAGGGGAGGGTTAGGGTTAGGGGTGGAGGTTGAGGAGGGGGGCTGTGGGGAGGGTTAGGGTTAGGGGGGTTGGTGGAGGAAGGGGGCTGGGGAGGGGAAGGGGGCTGGTGGGGGAGGGGGGCTGGTGGAGGAGGGGTTAGGGATAGGGTTCGGGTTAGGGTTAGGGGTTGTAGGAGGGGGGAGGGGTGCGGGAGGGCTTGGTCAGGGGTACCGATAGTGCCAAAAAATCTGATAATTTAGTAATAATTATTTATTTTTCGACACCGAAAATGTGATACTCCGATTCGAAGCACCGATAGTGTCGATATTTATAACAAATAGTTTGTTGGTTTGGTTAATTGGTAACATGGTGATCGAAACATATAGTCCCTACAGCCATTCGACTGGCGAGGTAGAAACTATGTAGCCGTAGATAAAGTTGACTGTCCTCTGACCCTCATCCCTCGGCAATGATGATACGACAACCTATCACTATATCTTTAGTAGTAGATGATGTCTTTGTATTACATTATATGTGTTCATCTTGATTCTGTTATATCCTTCAGATACTAGATTCGATAAGAACATATACTAAACCATATGTACAGAACATAGATAATTCACACTAATGTATGCTAGAATGAATTTTAGGTTGTGTTCTGAGCCATCCGTTCTCACACTTAAAACATATGAATTAGTACTGTGTGTCAATCTTTGTTTTTATATTTTCGGCGAACCCAGGGATTGGATTCTGTATTTTGTATTTTGGATTATGTATTTTGGCTCCAGCCCCAGCTCTATTTGTATTAATCTACGGTACGACATGGTGATCAGGACATAGTCCCTGCAGCCATTCGACTGGCGAGGCAGAAACTATGTAGCCATAGATAAAGTTGACTGTCCTTCGACCCTCATCCCTCGACAATGATGATATGACAACCTATCACTATCTTATATAGTAGTAGATGATGTCTTAGTATTACATTATGTGAGTTCATCTTGATTCTGTTACATTCTTCAGATACTAGATACGATAAGAACATATACTACACCATATGTACAAAACATAGAAGATTCACACTAATGTATGCTAGGAATTTGGGTTGTGTCTGAGCCATTCGTCCCCACACTTATGGTCGTTACTGCAGAAAGTGCAGACTGACATGAACTGACGCACGAAAAGGGAGGGATCAAAGCTGTAACAAGTAAAGTTGTATTTGGATGTTCTACTCTTGTAAGCTCTTTGTTCACAAAGCAAGATATAATGAATACAGAACAAATATCGAGTTTATAACTCTTGTAAGCTCTATACTTGAGTTACGAACTCAATACTTGTTATGTATTCTTTAATTATAGCTTGCTTTGTGAATAAAGTATTTACAAGAGTTCTTTTCCAAAGCACAACTTTACTTGTTCCAGATTAGAGTCCCTATTTTCGTGTGTCAGTTCATGTCGGTCTTCACTTTCTGCAGTAACTTCCTCCAATTAACCTCCATCCCTTGGCAATGAT
>JANAVB010009596.1:32491898-32494398 GCA_029216955.1 Iris pallida | reverse complement strand
TTGAAGAAACCCTGAGCTTGTCCGTTGATGACGGTGGAAAACCAGGAGTTGTTGATGGATCTAAAGATGATGTCGATAACAGGTTCCGAGAAACCAAAGGCTCTGAACACCCATATCATGAACTGCCAGTCAAGACGGTCGTATGCTTTTTCCATGTCCAGTTTGATGGCGACGTTCCCTCCTCTGGACGGAAATTTCAAGCAAGTGATCATCTCTTGCGCTAGAAGGATATTATCGGTGATATTACGCCCTTTGACGAAACCGCTTTGTTCTTCGGAGATGATTCTGGGGAGGAGGTCTGACATTCTGGAGGCGATGATTTTAGAAATAATTTTGTTGGTGAAAGTGCATAGACTGATCGGTCTGAAGTCTTTAAAGGTCTCCGGGTTATTTTCTTGGGTATGAGGATGATGTGGGCGGAAGATATAGATTTCGGGTACGTGGCTCCTTTAAAAAAGCGGTAGCAGCCTCCCAGAGGTCGGACTGAATGATGTCCCAGCATGTCCGAAAAAACACCCGTTGAACCCGTCCGGACCTGGGCGCTGTTAGCATTAATGGACCAACAGCGGTCTTAACCTCGTCGACAGAGGGGGGCGCAGAGGATCTCGTTATCCCTGTCGCAAATCAGGGAGGGGATCTCGGACAGGAATCGTCGTCTTTAACCACCGCCTCTTTGGAAAACATGTTGGAGAAGAAGTTCGTGGCTGCCATCTGAATGCTCTCCTGATCGTCAAGAATTTGACCATTTCCGTCGCCGATGCGATGGATCTTAAGAGACTTCTACGCCCTTTGACGCATTTGTGAAAGAAGCCAGAGTTCTTGTCCCCTTCCATGTCCCAGGTTAATCTGGCCTTTTGTCTCCAGAATTTGTTTCCACCTTGATTCTGGATTTAAGGATGGCCTTGGCGAGGTTGAGAGAAGCGCGATTCTCCTGGAAGTAACGACGGCAAACTATCTCCGCACGGGTGACATCGTCTTCAGCATCCTTAATGGCTTGAAAGATGTCTCCGAACGCCATTTTGCTCCAGGCCGTAAGGGCTTTTCTAGTAGCTTTGAGTTTGATAGCTATTCTGACCAGAGGATCCGGATGAATGACAGAAGTCCAAGCCTCTTCCACGATGTTTCTGAACTGTGGGTGGTGGCGCCAAAAATCGAGGAAGCGGAAGGATTTTTTGATGGGGTTTTGAGTGTTGTTGATCTCGAGGAAAAGGGGGAGTGGTCAGATTCAGTGGAGTTCAGGTGAGAAAGATTACTGATCACTCCCAAATCCGCCCAACAGTCATTGACCATGGCGCGGTCCAGGCGGGAGAACTGCCTGCGCGATCCTTCTTGCATGTTGCACCAAGTGAACTGGTTGCCGTGGAAGGGGATATCGGAAAGGTGAGCGGTTAAGGCGAAGTTGTTGAAGTCCTCCATGGCCGAATGAGGGGGGTCCCGACCACCGATTTTTCCTCTCTGCAAGAAACCGTGTTGAAATCCCCGATGCAAAGCCACGGCATATCGTCGTGGGAAGGGAGGTCCCCGACAGCAAATCCCAAAGAAGTCTACGCTCCGGGATGAAGCAGCTACCGTGGATGGCCGAAAGAATGACTCGGGACTTAAAGGCGGGATGCTCAATCCAACAGGAGAGGGGGGGGAGTCGTTCAAAATGCCGAAGCGGAACTCAGCGGCGAAGAAGATCCAAATGTCGTGACATCCGGAGATCGCGGAAGGGAATCCCAGCTTGAGTTGGATATCTTTCATTCTTTTGTGGGGGATTTTTGGTTCAATAATGACGAGTAGATCAATCCGATTGGATTTGGTGAGGCTGATGATCCGATTCAAAGTCTGTTTATTCCCTATGCCACGAACGTTCCAAGAAAGAATGTTAGGCATTAAGAGAGGGTAGGGGTGTTTTGCAGCTTTGCGGCGGATCTCGTGGTCATGCCGTACGCTGTCTTTGTTTCTTAGATTTCTTTTTTTTCTTTGAGAGTTGTGTTTGGGGCTGATGCAGACCGCTTCAAGATCCCTATCTGAGCTCGAGTTAAAGGCTTCAACAGCCGAAGGGGGCGTGCCAGAGTCTTCACAGCCAGAGCGCAGAGAGGATTGCCCGATCAAGGAAACCCGCATTCTGAGCCTGCCAAAATCTGCCGGTGAGAGGGAGGACTTGCGAGGAGGTAAGATGGGAGCAGAGGGGGAGGGGAGGATCGGCAGAGGACTGCGCCTCAGCTGCCTCACCTAGGGAGTGCGCTCTGGGACCGGCCGAAGGCAGAACACTGGAATCACAGGTTCAAAGGAGGATGTTTGGGGGGGAGGCGAGGGAGATAGGGGTGATGGGGGAATTTGTAGGGGCACGATGGCGAGGCCGTTGGGGGGAGGGGGGAGGTTAGGGAGGCCACCGGAGGTAGGCGTCTCCGGGGAGCAATCAGCCGGGTCAAAGTCTAGGGCTTCGAAGGAATTGTGAAGAGTGATTGCGAGTGATGGGGATTGGGGGTTAGGGAGGCAAAGATACCGGCGTATC
>JANAVB010009596.1:32136898-32484398 GCA_029216955.1 Iris pallida | reverse complement strand
TTTTTTAATGTTGTTTTAATATTAAATCTCAGATTTCTAATAGTTTAGAGGTGAGTTTTCTAAGTATCATATTGTACCATATTTATTTACCTATATATTGTATATATATGTGGGTTATATATATATATATATATATATATATATATATATATATATATATATATATATATATATATATATATATATATTATGGCATATATATATAGTCATTGTGCATATTGTCTAGATTACTGTACTTGATGCTGACACGATTGTTATCATGGATTGGTACTATATGGATCTTCTTTTGAGATGTTATCCCCTTGTATTCACTCAATACATATTGTGATGTGCGTTTCACTTACATATTGTATTTATTGAATACACTTATCTTTGTATAGTCATTGTGCATATTGTACTCTCATTATCACATGAGTCCCATGGATAGACCATTGTACAACTATTGTATAACATTGTACATCTATTGTATAACATTGTACACTATTGTATAAGATAACGTAACTGGAGTGGATCCTTGTGTATTGATTGGGGAGGAGGAGTAGAATTGGTTATATAATCAAATCCTATTGTACAACATTGTATAACTATTGTATATGTCTATTGTGTACTCACGTACAATGGAGTTACCATTGCATTGTCCTAAACCGTTTACAAAACCATATTGTACTCTAAATCACATATTGCTTACAGTTCTTACTTATCATATATAGATATTTCCTATTATCAAAACTCTGCTGTTTTTTATATACATTCTTCTTTCAGCATTTTCTGTACCTTACTCTATTGCATGCTTTATATTTCCTAACTTGATATGAACTGCGTGAGATATTTTGTGCTCGCTCCTGTCCTGACTGGACCTGTTGAAAATATTACAGAGGATGAGAATGAGGCATGTGTAGACACCTACTATGGGACAGCTGTAGATGACTCTTGTGACCCAGATTTCTAGTCGGATCCACTAGCTATAGAGACTGAGGCTCCCTAGTCTAGGTTTTACTATTTCTTTCATTTGAGATCTGGATTGTATATATTCTTTCATATTCAGTAGTTGAGACTTGTACTGAGCTGGATGTTCTTGAGTTGTTATCTTAGACACTTAGACTCTCTGGTTGTATTTATATGGATTCTTTTTTTCAGTATTTATCTATCTATCTTTATATCTTATCATTCTGCCTTAGATGTGATTGGGACTGTATATTGCTATGTCACCTCCATTCGGAGTGTATATACTATACAGGTACCTTTATATTGTTAGATGATTGACCTAGGATAGCATTCTACCGCCGACGCTGCGGCGTAGGCTGGGCATTGTCACGTTCTCGTGCCCTCACAGTGGATGCGGTTCGTGACACATTTTTAGTGGTGGCCCATGCTGGTTGAGTTTATGTAGTGGTATTCGAACTAGAGTATCACTACAGCCTGCAGTAGGATTAGGATATTTTGAAGGTACTCCATCACATTAGGAAAAACTCTTATCTAAAATTCATACCATCTCAGTTCTTGCTGATATTGTTCCCCTTTGAATATAATTGTCCTCCTTTGCTATTTCGACTCATTCTCAGCAATTGTTTCTTTTGATCTGTCTCTAGGATGGTTGAGATAAGATCACATCACCAGGGCCAAGGGGACGCCGATGAGAGGTCTGCCACCTCTCATACCCAGCAACCAGCCCCTGGTACCACAGCCCCAGTCATCTAGCTGGGGTAGGCATTTCAGCTGCGTTCGGAGGAGCCCCTCCACCAGCAGCAGGGGGTATGCCTCTACCAGTTCGAAGGCAGGACCCAGTCATCCCAGAGGTGCCTTTCCAGCAGCCGTCGCCTACATGATACATGGATGCGACACAGATGTTTGCCTACTTTCAGCAGTTTATGGAGGTGCAGCAGGACCGGCAGGCCAGGAGCATGGAGTTGGCCCTTACGACAGTCGCAGCTCAACCAACAGTTCAGCAGCTGAAGACACCTGGGATAGAGCAGTTCCAGAGGATGAGCCTCAGAGACTTCCTGGGGACGGAGGGGATTTTATATGCTGACGAGTGGATCGAGCATATAGAGGAGATCTTCCGCCTGGCCCGGATACCGGCAAATCTCCAGATAGAGGCAGCAGCTAGCCAGATGCGAGATCTTGCTCGCACCTGGTATCAGTCAGACCCCAGGGTGGGGGTAGTTGGACAGACCTGGGAGAAGTTTAAGGGCTTCTTTAAGAAGAAGTTCTTTCCAGATGCAGTGCTCCGAGCCTTGGAGTCGCAGTTTGAGAGCTTAGTTCAGGAGAGCCTGTCAATAGAGGAGTACACTGGAGAGTTCGGCCGCCTCGGCAGATTCGTAGAGGGCTTGAGTGAGACGGCGAAGGCCCAGAGGTTCCGAAAGGGTCTGGTCAAGGAAGTCAAGTCCTTGACCAAGGGCAACAGGGATGCCAATTTCGAGGAGATTCTGACGGGAGCTTTATTGGCTGAGGACGATCTTGAGCTGCAGCTCAAGAGGGGACGAGACACTATCGGAGCCAGTAGCAGCGGAGGCCAGGCCAAGAGGCCTCACATATAGATTCAGCAGCAGTATCAGCAGCCGATGGTCCACTTCCAGCAGTAGTAAAGGCCTGTTCAGCATCAGGGACAGAGACATGTACTATATCAGCAGAACACTGTGTGCAACTTCTACAAGAAGCAAGGCCATGGGTGGGACGACTGTAGGAAGAGGCTGGGCATGTGTTTACTTTGCGGTTCGGTGGAGCATCAGTGTAGAGAGTATCCCAAGAACCCAACACCATTGGCTCAGGTAGCACCAGGAGCTAGAGCTCCGGCAGGGCAGCACAGGGGACCACCATTGCAGACTCAACATCAGAGGTTCGTACAGCATCAGCAGTAGGCTTGGGGAGGCCAGCTAGGGCGAGCTTTCGCCATGACAGCCGAGGATGCTCAGGCAGTAGAAGAGGTGCTTGCAGGTTCTGATCTTCTCGATTCCATTTCTACCTTGCCTCATTATACCTATCTTGAAATTCAATTCCATCTATTCCTATCTGTTTCCTCATTGTTGATAAGTTTTGATCTGGTGTTTCATTATGATTTAATTTTCTTCCGAGATAAGTCGTATGGGCTAGGTCGCCTCGATTATGAGATTTTAGAATCCTCTAGGGTCATGCTAGCAGGCAGAGTGAGGACATATAGTCGGACTATGGACGTATTTCTCGGGTGTGAGAATTTAAGGTTTTCGCTGCCAAGCATGCGACAATGCAAAAATTTTAAATACCATAATTCTAGAGGTATGTACCGTAGTTGAGGATTCTGTGATTATCGTAGCCTTGCTCACTGGCATGACGGAGATTCTGAGTATCATGATATTGGACAGATGCATACGATTATCGATTTGCATGATTTTTTTGTGTTTACTTTGTTTTAATTTTTGAGGATGATTCTTTTAAGGTGGATAGACTTATAGCACCCAGTTTCTATTTGAGAGCAATTTTAAATTTTTTAATTTTAGTCATTTAATTCATGCTTTGATTTTTTGAGATTTTAATCATTTAAAATTTTAAGCCATGACTTGTGATTTTGACATTTTACTATTGTTTGGTTTTAATTTTGAGGACGAAATTTTTTTAAGGTGGATAGATTTGTCACCCCCAATTTTTAGAAACATGGGTATTTTTGTCATTTTTCATTTTAGAATATTTTTGAAATTATTTATTTATTTATATTATTATTTTGGGGTTATTTGAGTCGGGTTTGAATTTCAGCTCAATCCGACTTGTAACGGGGACCCGGGGGTAGTTTGACTCTAGTGGGACCCACACACTAGTTAGCCATGGCCCACATGATATTTATTTTAGTTAGTGGTTAGACTAATTATTTCATGGTAGGATTAGTTAGATTAGTATTTTAGAAATGACTAAACTAGCCCCTACTTAAACCCCTTTCCAATGTATTAATTAATATTTAGTGTAGGGGCTTTTTGGGCATTCCACAAGTGGACACCTAGCCCATCATGGCCGACCCCCTTGGGAGAGGATAGGTTCAAGTTCCTTTCATTATTCTCATCCACACTCTCTCTCTTGTTCTTCCCCAATTTTTTAGAGAGCAATCCCAAATCATTCCTCCACCAAATCCTTCTATTTTTCCACCCAACCTTCTTCTTTCCTTCTCCATTCAAGCCAAGGAAGAAGATACCCAAGTTTGAGAGGATTCGGAGCTCGTTCGTGTCCATTCGAAATTCCTACGTGTCGGTGTCGCATCGGGAAGGTTTTTTTTTCGATTCGATCTACCGGGAGGTATAAATCCCTTCTTCTTTCTATTTTCTCATGCATATAGGTCTATTTTGAACCCATAGGAATGACCCCCATGGTTGTGTCTCCAATTGTGTCCATTTCGTGTCCATTTGGAGACTTTTAGGTGTGTCCTATATGTAGGTTTGTGTCCTAGTAGAAAAATCCCTATTTGGACACATGTAGATTATATATATATTGTTTAAATGTTGTTTTAATATTAAATCTCAGATTTCTAATAGTTTAGAGGTGAGTTTTCTAAGTATCATATTGTACCATATTTATTTACCTATATATTGTATATATATGTGGGTTATATATATATGTTATTCTCTCTCTCTCTCTCTCTCTCTCTCTATATATATATATATATATATATATATATATATATATATGTGTGTGTGTGTGTGTGTGTGTGTGTGTGTGTGTGTGTGTGTGTGTGTGTGTGTGTGTGTTTGTGTGTGTGTGTGTGTGTGATATTGTGTGTTTTTATTGTGTTCATGAAGGGTGTGGATTTCGGCCAAGGCTAGGGGAGGATAGAGAGTGGGATGGTGGAGTTAAATATATATATATGTGTGTGTGTGTTGTGCATAGAGGGTGTTTGAGGGAATGATTGAGAGTTTGTTTGTGAGAGAGTTTGAAGGGAAAAATGGGGGAGGACTGCTACTGCAAACAGCAGCAGTATCAGCAGCTGTGGCCCATGTTGACAGCCCTAAAACTGTCCATTTGCACCCTCAAAATCAGTCCTAAAAGGCCTGCCCATAACAGCCCTTGCTTAGTCTAATTTCAGTCCTTAAACCACCCTTAAGCACATCCATATGGCTGTCCATTGCTGCCCTTGTTTAACCCCCATCTCAGTCCATCAAGACAACCTCAAACCACTCCTAAACTAGTCCAAAAACCTGTCCTTGATAGCCCCTAGTTCAGCCTATTAGCAGCCCTCTTAACCATCTACATTCAGTCCCAGACAGTCCTTAGTAGGCCTTTAAACCTGTCCTAACCAAGCCACTAAGTGGCTGTCCCAAAGTAGCCCATTGTAACCCCCAAAACCAGTCCTTAAACCTGTCAAATTCCAGCCCTTGTTAGCCTCCCTAAATCACCCATAGGCTGTCACAAAACCAGCCTTGAACAGGCCCCCAACCAAGCCCCTTAAACCATCCTATACACAGCTATATGATGTCCCAAACACACTATCCTTAAAACCACCAATCCAGCCCTCCATTTCAGTCCAAATTCCACCCCATAGCAGCCCATATGTAGCTGTCCCAAATCAATTTATTACCTGTCCATACCAGTCCATATTTCAGTCCTTAAACACCCTACATACAAGCCCCATATGCCCATTTGTGTGTGTGTGAATGTGAGCCTAGTGTGTGTATGTGTGTGTGTGAGCCTATAGAAGTTAGCTAGTAGCCTATAGGTGTTAGCCTATTGTGAACCTATAGGTAGAGCCTATATGTGACTATGTGTGAGTGAGAGAGTGAGTGAGTTGGTGTGTATGTGAGTGTTTGGGTAAATGTGAGAATGGTACAAGCGTAAAGGTAAGGTAATGGGTAAATGACCACATGTGTTCTAAGATAGGTTAGATATCTAGGAAACCTATGTATCCTGGTAGGTAACCCTTAGATAGGATAGTATCTAACTACCCTAGGGAGCCTAGGCTAGTATCTTGATAATTAGCGGGGTTTCCTTTGTATTAGGCAAGGTAATCAGGATTACCTTGGTAAGGGTAATGCAGGTTTCACCTTGAACTAAGGTATTTGAGTTTAGAGTTTAAGATATGGTTAGAACTTGTTTTCCTTGGTTGGTAATGGTCAAATATAGTGCTCCTAGACTAGTTTTGACTTCGGTTGACCATTTTGACCAAAAGTCAACAAAATTCAACCGAGAGTCAAACTTAGCCTTTAAGCGACTAGATTTGACCGAAACCAAACCAGAGTTGACCAGTTGACTGAAAGTCAACAGTTGGTCAACACTAGACTAGTTTGACCTAGAGTTGACCAGAGTTGACCAGGGTTGACCAGTTGACCAAAAGTCAACTGTAAGTCAACCTTTGACCCCGTATGACCTAGTTTGACTTGGATTGACTCCCAGTGACCTGGTATGATCCAGTATGACCTAGTATGACTTAGGTTTGACCTAGATTAACCTAGATTCATATAGAATGCATTGTAATGCATTTTATTATCATTTTAGACATGTAGTGACTTGTACTGTTCTGATAGGAGGCAGACACCACTCCTCATGCAGTAGTTTTCTTCCGAACATTCAGGAGATCAGGCGAGTACATTCTTTGACCATTTCATACTTGTCTAGATTTATATTCTTGCTCTAGATTACTGTACTTGATGCTGACATGATTGTTATCACAGATTGGTACTATATAATCTTCTTTTGAGATGTTATCCCCTTATATTCACTCAATACATATTGTGATGTGCGTTTCACTTACATATTATATTTATTGAATACACTTATCCTTGTGTAGTCAATGTGCATATTGTACTCTCATTATCACATGAGTCCCATGGATAGACCATTGTACAACTATTGTATAATATTGTACATCTATTGTATAATATTGTACACTATTGTATAAGATAACGTAACTAGAGTGGATCCTTGTGTATTGATTGGGGAGGGGGAGTAGAATTGGTTATGTAATCAAATCCTATTGTACAACATTGTATAACTATTGTATATGTCTATTATGCACTCACGTACATTGGAGTTACCATTGTATTGTCCTAAACCGTTTACGTAACCATATTGTACTCTAAATCACATATTGCTTACAGTTCTTACTTATCATATATAGATATTTCCTATTATCAAATCTCTGCTGTTTTTCATATACATACTTCTTTCAGCGTTTCCTGTACCTTACTCTATTGCATGCTTTATATTTCCTAACTTGATATGAACTGCGTGAGATATTTTGTGCTCGCTCCTGTCCTGACTGGACCTGTTAAAAATATTATAGAGGATGAGGATGAGGCCTGCGTAGACACCTACTATGGGACAGCTGTAGATGACTCTTGTGACCCAGATTTCCAGTCGGATCCACTAGCTATAGAGATTGAGGCTCCCTAGTCTAGGTTTTACTATTTCTGTCATTTGAGATCTGGATTGTATATATTCTTTCATATTCAGTAGTTGAGACTTGTATTGAGCTGGATGTTCTTGAGTTGTTATCTTAGACACTTAGACTCTCTGGTTGTATTTATGTGGATTCTTTTTTTTCAGTATTTATCTATCTATCTTTCTATCTTATCATTCTGTCTTAGATGTGATTGAGACTGTATATTGCTATATCACCTCCATTCGGAGTGTATATACTGTATATGTACCTTTATATTGTTAGATGATTGACCTAGGACAGTATTCTACCGCCGACACTGCGGCACAGGCTGGGCGTTGTTACGTTCTCGTACCCTCACAGTGGGTACGGGTCGTAACAAGTACTTCGCTTCTTGAAAGAAGGCCATGGCCATCTCATGAATATCCAACTTGATGATGTCCCAGCAAGATCTGAAGAAAACACCTGTGAATCCATCAGGGCCATGCGCACTATGTTCGTTCAGGGCCCACACAACATCTTTGACTTCGGTCTCGGAAGGCAATCAAATGTGGGATCTCCGTAAGGAATTCCACGTCCTCAACTATAACTTCTTTAGTGAATAACGGAGAATAAAAATTATCTGCAGCCGATTAGATGCCCCATTGATCTTTAAGAATAACTCCATTCTCGTTAGTGATTTGGTGGAGGTTGAGTTGTTGTCTGTGCCCCTTGACGCAGGAGTAAAAGTAGCTAGAGTTCCTGTCGCCTTCAATGTCCCAAGTCAGCCTCGCTTTCTATTTTCAGAATTCTGTCTCGACTTTGAGCCGGAACTTCAGCAGTGCCCTGGTAAGGTTGAGGGAGGCACGAGCCTCAGGGGATCTGTCAGTAGTAAAGATGATCTTTGCATAGGCAACGTTGTCCTCAGCCATTCGGACTGCCTAGAAGATATCGCCAAAAGCCTCCTTGCTCCAGACGGTGAGAGCTTTTCTTGTGGCTTTCAGCTTGGCCACCACACGGAAGAGGAGGTTCGGGCTCGTCGGAAGAGCTCCAGGCGGCTACCACGGTGTTCCTGAATTGGGGATGGTGACTCCAGAGGTCTAGGAAGCGAAAATATTTCTTGATCTGATTGGAGGAGCTGTTGATTTCGATGAGTGGGGGAGTGGTCTTGTAACCCCACTTTCCTAATTTTTGAAATTTTAAATCTTTCTCTAAAATAATAATTTTGGGTTTAGAATAAAATTTGAATAATTTTATTTCATAAAATTTTTGGTGGGAAATGTGAATTAATGGCAAG
Source organism: Iris pallida (assembly GCA_029216955.1). Lineage (NCBI taxonomy): Eukaryota > Viridiplantae > Streptophyta > Magnoliopsida > Asparagales > Iridaceae > Iris > Iris pallida. The sequence goes on along the minus strand of JANAVB010009596.1, from coordinate 32,475,792 downwards.
GATTCAAATCTTAAATTTGTTATAACTAACTAGTGTGGACCCCATATCTATAACAAACTATTTTGTTCTCTAACAACTTTTGGGTTAATTCTGTAAATAACAAATTTTGATAGGTTTTAATGCAAATCACTATTTCTTTCTCTATATAAGTTGTGAGGAGGAGAGAGAAAAGAGCCAAAGCTTATTTTCTCAGTCCTCTCTCTCGAGAAGAATTTCTCCTCAAATTCTATTTTATCCCAAATCCCGGCTAATCCTAACCCTATTTCTCTGGTGGGCACCACTCCGACGCCGATGGTGGAGCCATCTCCTCACAATGGCTAGATGATCCCGGCGATGACAACAACGGTCAGCTTCCCCAGCGGCGCATATGATTCCCCTGCCGACGATGAGCGGTTGATCGACGTGTCGAAACTCAATACACGACGAACCACTTCAGATCAGCCTCGACGACGATCTGCATCAGCAGCTCCCATCTCGACGATGAGATTCCATGGAGACGACCAACTCCACGAGGACAACAAAGATAGCGAGGTTCCTTCTCCATGGCTAGACGGCGGTCTTCATCAGTGGCGACGACGGGATCGTCTTCTCCGATAGGTCCGCGAGTCGACGACGAAGCCTTGGTGAAGAGGTCCAACCTGCACGTCTCCACGAAGTATCCTTCAAAGAACTTCTTGGTGATCGAATGACAGTTGGCAACGACGACTCGGTAAGTTTCTCTTTGGTCTCCCTTTTTCCTTTGTATGTTTCTTGAATTGGTCGATCGATTGGGTTAATGATCGATAATTTCTTCAATTATTGATTCGATCATGAAGTCCTTTGGATTGCATTCAGTCCTGTTCCTGATTGGTGAATCAATCCCTCACTTTGAATTAGTTTCCTGATCTGCATACCAGGTGTTTGAAGAATTGCCTCTGAGGAGTTCTGATATGTCATTGTGTCCGGATCGGACACGGGCGCTCGTGTCTTCATATTCGATTACAGATCGACTTCATCCAGGTATCATTCAATCCCTCCAACTATTGAGAAATGCCTTGTTCTATACCTAGAATTGATGAGAGCCTTTGGCCAGGACTGTGGTTGGGATGCAGTGTCGTTCGTGTCCAGTCTTTTGGTCATGTGTCCAGGTGTCGGTTGTGTGTAGGAGGTCGACTGAAGTGTGGCGGTGGTGCAAATCTACAGTCGGGGTTGAGCGTAGCTCAGTTTGGGTACAAAAGAGTCTGTGTTGGTGACACTATTTTGAGTTCAAGTAGAGCAAGTAGAAGAATAGTTGTTTAATTTAAAATTGTGTTGTTAAGGAGTGTCAGGTAGTGCCCTCTGTTAGGTTTTTGGACTCTGCTTGTATTTCTAATGACTTTTGGTTTTGTATAAATAATATTGGGCTTGGTTTGCTGAAGGGTTGGTGGACCCTTGTTCTGTAGGTAATTTGCTAGGATTTTAATTGTGGTTGGGCATAAGCATCAAGTTGATGGCTGAGCCTAGGTAGGCTGGGCCAAGGAAAAAAGATTTGGAATGCAGTTGGAGTTTTGGGCTGGTTTGTTTTACTAATTTGTACTATTATCATCATCATATAGTTTTTCTATATTATTTTCATTTAAAACTAATTAGTACATAGTTATTTTATAACTTAATTCATGGTTATTGTATTTTGTTAAAACTAAAATATTATTTTTGAATGTGTCCTAAAATTTGATAGCATTATATTAGCATACTGTATTGCTATAGAGTTTAGTATCTATATATGTAAAATTAATTAGAGTAAATTATATATTTTAAAGAGTACGCAAGCAATTGATAGTGTTCAATACCATTTTTGCTAAGCTTGGAAGTATATTGACAAATTTCTATTATTGATACTATATCAAGCATCATTGTTCAAAACTATTTTGTTAGGATATAGTCTTTCTCATTTAGCTAGTATTTTGTTAAACATATTAATTAATTGCTAGTCTCTATTTAGCTAGTAACCCTGTGGCACTAGTAGTAATATTTCTTTTGTCCATTTATGGTTAGAAATAGTTAGCTAGCTATATAGCCATTTCTAATGTGCTTTTATCTATTCTAAATTGGCATATATATATATATATATATATATATATATATATATATATATATATATATATATATATATATATATATATATATGTTAATTCTTAAGCTAGTTTGTGTATACATATTTAGTTTATTAGTAGAATTGAATTATTAAATTTTTTAACTAGCTAGAAATAGTTAAGTTAGTGCCATTATTTAGATTTTTAATTAAATCCCAAATTGTCCAGGTGAACCTACAGGTCTACTACTCCTACTCGATCACCTTGAGCAAGGCAAGTATACTCCTTGGACTTGTCCATTACTTCATGTCTTGTATTCATGCTTGTATCTTCTTGTTGACACGATATTTTACGGGATTGTCTTGTATCTTGTTCCCTGAGTTTACTTATGTCTGGGAGGGGAAATACTACAGATGTGTGATCAAACCTGAGTTACAATTCATATGAATAGCTTAGGCCCCGCATCGTGCACGCGGGACCGAAGTCGTACCATTTCATGTTCCCTGTTCTACCCAAGCCGATCACACACTCTGGATGTATTTCGATATATTGCATACGTCAGGTTCATTGTATATTTCATGTTCAGGTTTCATTTCATGTTTCCTGTATTTACTTTTCAGTATTCATGTTCTTGCTTTCCGTACTTTATATTTTTCCTGTACTCATTTCCATACCATGATGTTCTTGTTCATTTCCTTGGATATACTTAGCTCCGCTCCTGACTAGGAAATATTATAGGTACACTTGCAGGATATTGTTCTACCTTATGGGCCAGAGCCCGAGATCTTAGCTGAGCAGGATGGAGTCATGACTTAGCTTGAGGTTTCAGGTTTATATTGTTTTAGCTCTTCCCCTAGATATTGTATATTGTGAGTTCATAGTATTTTTCTTCTTGTTGTCTCTCGTACTTTTATGATATTATGATCGGTAGATTATGGTGATCATTCTGGGAATGTTTTATAGATGTTGTGATTGTACACATTCATGCTTATCTGGTTAGATTTCCCTAGCTTGGTACAACTTACTTTGTCGTGTCTAACGACGAAGGCTGGGCGTGTCCGACTCCTGTCCGATTATTCAGGAGCGGGTCATGATAGGTCTGATTCAGTGGAGTTGAGGTGAGAGAGTCTGGAGATGATCCCCATATCAGACCACTGAGCATTGATAAGGGCACGGTCAAGATGGAAGTATTACCGCCGGGCCCCTTCCTGCATGTTATACCAAGTGAAAGTATTGCTAGAGAACTGGAGGGGTGACAGGTGGGTGTTGAATATAAAGCTAGTAAAGTCGTTCATAGCCGACTGAGGGGGCGAACGGCCCCCCGACTTCTTCTTTCTGCAAGTAATAGCATTAAAGTCACCAACATATAGCTACGGGAGGTTGGTGTGGTGAAGGTGAGTGTCGCGGAGGGCCTCCCAAATTTGTTTACGTTTACCTATGTCACAACTGCCATGGACAGCCGATAACATAGAACAGGACTGGAGCAAGGGGTATTCCACCCAACACGAGAGCGCCTGCCTCGAGTCATGGATAATGCCAAACTTGACGTTAGTCATAAAAAGGATCCATATGTCGTGACATCCAGCAATAGTAGAGGGGATGCCAAGCTGAAGCTGAATGGATTTGAGTTTCTTATGAGGTATTTTGGGTTCTATGATCAATAGGATGTCAATCCTGTGGATTTTCTTGGGACTGTTTAATCTTCTCATGGTGGGTTTGTTCACCAGGTGTGAGCACCCTGAATTTTGGGTTGATTTCTTTTTAAAAAATTTCTGATTGATTTAGTTTTAATAAATAATTTATTCTGTTATTTTTCTTAAGAGTACTTTCCCGTGCCATTGATATTTGGAGTGTCAGGGATGTTCAACTCTGGAAATCTTCTTCATGAGTTTTGAAGTGGACATGATTGCCTTCATGACGGTATATAGTGTCCCATCCAAACTTGTTCCCTTGTACTCTTTTTGCTTCGCACAACTTCGGATCGATTTAGACCATTTAATTATTAATTATTTTTCCCACTCTTTTCCTTGATCATTATTAGCACGTTACCGTGACTTTTAATTTGGGAGCACCAGACCCGTCATTTCCTTGAAACCAACTCATCATGCATGATCTACTCGAGACGCTCTTCACCCTTGACCTTCGTGTTCCACTCAGACACGCTATTTTGTGCTCCATTTGCTTCGCACAACTTTTCTGACACGTGACCCGATTTTATTTCACCCTACGGTGTCATATTTATTTTCCAACTTGATTTGTGGGTACCCTGCCGACCAAAACCTGTCCGCCCCAAATATAGACATGGCCTACATTGAGCCTACTAACCGTCCGACACTTGTGTCCCATTTATTGGAATCCCCATGTGCTACTTATTTATCCATGATCATCAACACCTATTTTAATTCGATTATTTCGTAGTATCTGGTTTTGACCCAATCTGGCTCCACCGAGTCCAGCCCAGCTTCGTGCTACCCTCCATCGTGACACTCTCATTTTTCGTGTCCAAAAATAATATTCAATACCTGCTTTTATATTTCAAATATTGAGTGTAACTTTCATTGAATTTTAAATCCCAATTAAATCTAATCCCCCTAATTAATCTTCACCCTTGATTTTTCCTCATTCAATCATCCCCATTTATTTCCCTCACACTCACACACACACCCCCTCCAATACTTTGGCCGGCCCTAGTTTTTAGAAACTCCTTTCCCTCTCTCTTTCTCTCTCTTCAATTATTATTACTCATCTCTCTCTTTCTATTATTTCCTACACACAACAACTTTAACACCAACACTAACCCGAACACCACCACCATTGCACACAGCCTCCACCACCCTCCTCCTGGCCCAGCCTCGCCGTCGGCCACTGGCCTCCGCCGCCGTCAGCCTCCCCAACAGTGATATCTCCTCCTCATACTTTCCTCCATCTCCTCCTCCACCTCATCAAAACCGTGACCACCATCATCACCATCATCACTTCTAAACCGGCCACCACCACCACCTTATAGCCCCTGGCCGGAGCTCCTCGGCCATCGCCCCTGCCTCGCCGGGCCAGGCCAGACAGCGCATCGCCGCGCCTCGTCGGCCAGGCCAGCCGCGCGCAGCAGCAACAGCTGCATAGGCGCACACGTACGCACGCGCGGGCCGCCGTCGTGCGCCGTCGCGCCACCGTACGGGCCGTCGTGGCCCCTTGGCCGTGCGTACCACTCCAACGAACATCCCCCTGACGGCCACCGTCCTCCGGGATGCGCCATCGAGACGATTCCTGCATTTCGCACGAAGTTCCGTCGTGACGCGCGCGGGATTGATTCAGAAATTATGCTCCGTCGCAGCGACTTTGTGCGCATTTTCCCAGAAATTCGACTATTGGATCGGTGATTTCTTCGCTCCATCACAATCTCGGTATATCCACCTTCACTCCTGTCAATTTTTGTCCGTTAATTTTATCGTTTGATACATCAAAACCGGACGCCAAGTTGACCGTTTAAATTGTATTAAATTTGGACAGTTTTGCGGGGCCAACTTCGTCAGCTTGTATCTCCTCCACCGCAGCTCCGTTTGGCGTGCTACTAGTTTCGGTGCGAAGCTGGTATAACCCTCTTGCTACTCCTACAGTTTTGTTTCATTGTGAGCTTGTTTGATTGGTTGAATTCGATGCCAAAGTTGGCCGTCCGAATTCGTAATTTCCAACTTGTAAAATTCCATTTTTGAACACGGGACTCCATATTTCATTTCTGACACCACCATTAGACTCGTGGCATCGTTCTGGCATGTTTTCATATAAAATTTGTTAGATTTGGAGAACGTGGGCCCTGGCACGCATTTCGGTGCAAGTCGGATACCAATATCCGGGTCAACGGGTCATTTTGAGATCGGCTCATCGGAATTCAATTTCGGATATACCGTTGAGTTCGTATCGTTATTCTGGACTCATTGACATGTAGTTTGCTGAGTTTTGAGAATGATGGCTGCGGCACACATTTTCGTGCAAACAGGAATTCTAAGTTCTGGTCAACGGACCAAATTGAGATCGGGTCAACGGAATCCAATTTCGGATATACCGTTGGGTTCGTATCGTCATTCTGGTTTCGTGGACATATAATTTGTTATATTTTATAGACTTGTTTTCTTGCACGTTTTCGGTGCAAAACGGCTCCGACACGGACACCGTTTTGACCCAAAATTACCTTTTTGCCCTTGTGTCCAAATTGGACCGATGGGTAGGCTATCCTAGCTAATTTGACCATTCTGGACACGTTGGCGATGTTTATTTCATCGTCCGACAATGTTTGTTGATAATTTCTCTAAGTTTAACCTTTTTATAATTAATTAATATTTAATTCTTATAATGTTCATATTTCGGGATTAGTACAACGAAACTGAGATCAGTCAATTCCAGTGATCTCACATCGCTGAAATTGACAAGATGGACACGTGAAATATTATAATAAGATTATCAACTTTACCGTTGATTATCTCATCTCGAATTGCGTGTCGTAAGTTTTGACGTACGAATAACAAAGTATACTTTATATCTTTAATAATTAGACTAGAATTGACCCTGTTGACCAGAGTTGACCAGTTGACCCAAAGTCAACTGTAATTCAACACTTGACCTAGTTTGACTAAATTATTGACCGGAGTTGACCTAGAGTTGTTTTGACTTAGAAGAACCTAGGATAATGTAGATTGATTATAGAGATTTATTTATTACAACTTGAATACCTTGTAACCTGTGTTGCTTTAAATAGGACTCTGTGGCTTCAGTTGGACCCCTATACTTATCAGCTGTTCAGGTTATCAGGCGAGTACATCCTCTGATCATTTCATATCTTGTTTAGGATTATATTTCCTGCTTTAGATTACTTTACATGATGCTGACACGTTGGAAACACAGATTAGTACTATATGGATCTTGTTGTACGATGTTATCCCCTTAGCGGATACATCGGGTATTCGTGTTCGTGTACTTTATCGTGAGCATCGTGTACTCCTTGTATTCGTGACATTCATGTACAAATCGTGTGAAATCGTGTATATTCATGTATTCACATGATCTCGTGTGCGACTATACTTTGTGTGCAATAACATCTCTTAGCTAGATCCTTGTGTATTGATTGGGGCGGGGGAGTAGAAGTGGTTATGTAATCATTCCAGTAGATTACTCGTGTACAACCTCTGTAGATTACTCGTGTACAACATCGTGCCGTTTACATAACCATCTTGTGCTCTGAATCACTAGTCACTGATAGTTCTCTATATATTGTAGCTATTTACTTACAGTCTCTCTCTTTTTCATCATGTTATTTCTTCAGATCCTGTATCTTACTCTCTAGCATGTTTATTTTTCCTAACCTATTATGTTATTGTTGAGATGTACTGTACTCGCTCCTGTCCTGACTGGACCCGTTGATAAATTTTACAGATAGCTTGGAGATTGCCTGCTAGCCTAGAGGAGACACATTAGAGGTTGTTTAGATAGTTATTTCAATTGTCTGGTGTTGTATTTACTTTATGGATTACTGTATCTGAGTTTGGAGATTTGAGATGTATTTCTGGATTTATGTATCTTAGACACTTAGATTTCTCTCTGTTGTACCTCTTTTGGATTTCATGTTTTATCTATCCTTATCATGCTCTACCTTAGATATGATTGAGTCTGTATCTGCTATGTCACCCCCATTCGGAGAGTATAAACTGTTTAGCCTTATACTGTTAGATGCATGAGACCTAGGACAGCGTTCTACCGCCGACACTGCAGCGTAGGCTGGACGTACCCACTTCTCGTGCCCTAACTCTAGGGTGTGGGTCATGACACCAGGCCCCTAACGTTCCAAGAAAGGATGTTAAGTATTGAGGTTACTGTAGAGGGGGGATTTGGAGAGTTTCGCGGCTGACCTAGTATTCATGACCGAGGCCTCTTTGTCACTCTTCTTCTTTTTTTGTTTGTTTTTTGTAGTTTTCGTGGTGGAAGCTTCCTTTCCTTCATTCGAGGTGTACGCGTCTTTGGTAACATCAACGGTTTTCTCTGTTGAGTGCATGTAGACCTCTCACTCTATTTCTGCTAACACTCTGAAGTGACTGTTTGGGCTAGTGAAGCTGGCACTCATGGCCTGTTGGAGCCTAGCCATTGGACCTAGACCATCATGCGTCCGCTCGAACAATTGCTGCGTTATGGGTATGGATGGGGCAGCAGAGACAATGTGTGGGGGATCCCCTTCCTCCGAAGGATGCTCCCACGTCAACAGATCCGTGTCTGCCTCCACAAAAATCTCAGTTGTCTCATCCGGGTTGAGGTCCTCAGTGGGGATGTCAGTGCTAGAGGTCTCCCGTAAGGTTGCTGGTAGAGCTGATGCGAGGATGTCGAATTTGTTAGTAAGGTTGATTGTGGGAGATTTGTAGGGCACTACGGCTCTGCTCGAGGGGGGGGGGAGTGGAGGAGTCTCCAGCTTGGGCCTCAAATCTAATATGGTATTTAGGTAGAGGTAGGATCGGATCTTGTTGGGTCTGGCTAGTTTGCCAAATAGTAGCAGCCTTTTGATTCGTTTTCCCCTTCAACTTAGGATGTGCCTTGTAACAATGCTCCGTAGAGTAGCCTCTCATGTGACAGTGCTTACAGAAGATATTGTTATTATCATAAACAATTTGTTGAGTGTACATTTTGTTGCCAAGCTCTATCTAGATAAATTTGGGCAAATCCTTAGACAGATCAAGTTCCATACAAATTTTGGCATAATTTTCCTTTGATAGGTTGCGAGTTTCTTCAGCTATGGCTATGAAAGTGCCGAAAGAATTGGCAATTCTCTTCATGGCTGCAGGGGCAAAGTAGATGAGTGGAAGGTTGGGTAGGGTGACCCAGGCAGATACGATCTTCGAGTCTTCTTTGGTACTGAATTTGGGGACAATTTAACGATTTTCATGTTGTGCGTGTCTATCCTTCCGGTGCCTCTAGCCCAGACTCTCTTGAAGTCGCTCTCCGAGGATAGATGGAGGAACTTGTGTTTAAGGTCCATAGGAGCGACCCTGAACCCAAATGATAATCTCTAGCCGACGACCACCTCCTACACTCTCGCTATATTCGGACACCCGTTGGAGAATTTGAGGACGAAAGTTTGGGAAAATATGACAGATAAGAAAGAAATTTCGTCGATGGAGAAGGGGACCCGGATCTCTTGGCGGTCTGACGGATCAGAGGAATCAAAGTCCGGGGGCTCAATATCCTTGGGAGAAGGGAAGTAATTCACTACGCGATCGGGCCGGAGCTTCTTTGCGTAAGACGGGGCAGGGAGGTAAAAGGAGGGGCATAAAAAGAAGATTGGTAGGCCGGAAGGGCCACCCCACCGATGGCGCAGTCCTAAGGGTCATCGAGGAAGGAGCCAAGTCGGGCACCCTAAGGCTCACTCCACCACTAGGACGCGCGGGGAAGGAAAAAGACGGCTTAGGGGGCGCCTCCGAGAAGAGCGCGAGCAGGTCGCGCCGATAGTAGCATGCACCGCTAACTCGCCCTCTAACCAAGGGGGGCTGCAGTTCACTAAAGGTTGCGCAAGGGAGAGGGAAGCCCTAACCAAGGCATCACGACACACCGAGGTAGCTGAGGAGGAGGGCAAATGCGCCTTCACCGAGGGTGGCCCAGTAAGCGCTGGAAAGACATCTAGGTCGAGCAAGGAAGGAGTGGCGCCAGCGCCAAAGCTGGGAGGCGCTAGGCCAATCTGCAGAGACTGGCCTGTACCACAGGGGGGAAGGTGCCAGCTCTGTGCCACTTGAGGGTGGCGCCAGTTCTGCGCCACAAGGCAAAATCACGGGCAAAGGGGACAACTAGCACTCAGAATTTGAAATATGAGCCGAAGTTGCTGGGCAGGAAAAGGACAACTCTTGTCCCGAGGCACGCACGTCCACCAAAGTAGAGGAACCAGAGGGAGGGAGAGGAGCCGGCGCTCCGGCGATGGGCGACGCCGTCGATAGCCAGGCGAGCGCCGGAGGAGGGCCAAGCCACGACACCGACGACGGAGAAAGCCCTACTAGCTGCAACAGATCGACCGTCCACTGGATAGCCACCGAGGAGGTGTCACGACACGCACCCACTGTGAGGGTACGAAAATGTAACAACGCCCAGCCTACGTCGCAGTGTCGGCGGTAGAACGCTGTCCTAGGTTACTATCTAACCAACAACTCACGCAATTATAATGAACTTGTCAAATCACAACTCCGAACGGAGGACAAGTATAGATATAATATAATCTCAATCACAGTCTAAGCACGATATGATAACACAAAAATTTATAACTAAGACTGAATACAACAATAAAACTAACTACTAAAATAATATAATCACCAACAATCTCAAAACAACATATCTCAACTTATTACAATTCAAGATCTAAAACATGAAATCTAAACTAAGTCAACTAGCTAATCTCCCGATCACTCCTGAGTGTCGGGGCCAAAGGTAGCCATCCCGTCTCCGGGTCCATAATAAGTAGGGCAAGTGTCCTCAGGGCAATCATCTGTAAAATTTTCAACGGATCCAGTCAGGACAGGAACGAGTACAACTCATCAAGAAATCCCAAGTAAATGACATAGAACTATAAACAGTTATAGACAGTTATATTGATGAATCATGTCAATTTTATACAGGTAGAGAAGTAGAGAAACAATTAAGGTACAAGGAAAGTAAAGTAACAAAATAAGAAGAGAAACATGGCAATGAAGACTATAAAAATATATTCTAGCTGAACTAGAGTAGCATGATATAAGTCCAGACAGTATAATAAGAGTCATGTATGAGTCCAGACAATGTAATCTAATACCAGGTGATTCCAGCACAAGATGAGTCCGGTATAAGGTGAGTCCAACCAGTGATCAAAAATTCCAGGGTGAGTCCAGCCTATACTCTAACAGTGTGTTTTAAAATATCGGGATCGACATATGAACGGCTGTAGGTAATACGACACACCGCACACTATGCCAAGTGTGGAATGGCTATCATTCCAATATAATTCTAAGGGAGTGGTTCCAGTATTTGGGTATGTTCACATATCTACTCCAATATTTCCCCGCCCAACAAGTACAGGTGAATCCATAACCCGACACGAAAAAAGTACAAGTCCAGCCAGAACACGAATGATACTAATAAGTGATTCCAGGGTGATTCCAGTAGGTGATTCCAGAAATAGAGGCCAGACATGAATAAGTGAGTGTCGCATGAAATGGATCCAGTAATATCAAATCGTGTTTGTAACAGAGGATCAAATAGAACTAACTACAACTGAAGTACAGTAATCGACAAGTAAATGGAAGAACTATCAGAGAATGTACTCGCCTGATACTCTGAAATAGTAGTATAATATCAGATGTCTGCACCAGAGTCACAATGTCCTAAATAGAGCAGTATAGGTTATAATGTGTGCAATATGAGGTAAATGAATGATACAATGCAAACTACATAATTTCTAAGCCAATCTAGGTCAAGGTCAACTATGGTCAACCATGGTCAACACTCTAGTCAAACTTGGTCAATCCTAGTCCATCAAGCCTCACTAGGCCTAACCCAAGCCTATACTAGCAATCCAGCACAAGTACAAGCCAAACTAGGCTATAGTCAACCCTTGGTCAACTCTAGTCAACTATACTAGTCAATCTAGGTCAACTAGGTCAAGCCTAACCCAAACTAGTCTCACTAAGCCTAACCAGCCTATTCTAGCATACATACACAATATCTAGGCTATACAAGCCAATAACACACATTCACTGGGCATTCAAGCCATATACATAGGCTGTATCACATAGGGATACACCATATAGGCTATGTGCCCTGTATATAGGCTATAGGCCATATAGCTATATCATACATTTCACACATATAGACTACTTTCACATATTTCACACATTAATTATTTATCTAAATTAACATAATTAACACACTCTTAGCCACATTATTATATATCACATACATAGAGATAGAGAGGGGCACATGTGTATATATAACCATGTGGGTGTGTGTAGTGTAGATACATGGCAGTTTGGTTTAGAATGCATAGGAGCAGTTGAATGTGTGTGTAGGCATAAAGGGTCAATGTGTGTGGCATGTGATAGGTTTTAGTGTGTAAAATCTGAAAAAATAGTGAGTGTGTGATACAAAGGGTGGCAGGAAATCAATAGGGAAAAATGTGTTAGTGAGTGTGTGTGTGTGGGTGAATGGAAACATTAGAGTGTGATAGTGTCACGCCCCAGAACCAGAATACTGGAGATCGGGGGCGAGACAAAGCCAGCTACGTATATCAGAGTACGCCAGTACCCCGAGATACGGTCAAAGCTGTCTAGAAGACAAGTGGGTGGACTCTAGCATGCCACTGACGACTCCTAAGGTCGAACAATTCCTATCTCAATCCAATCAACATAAGAAGCAATAAAGAGTAAATCATATATGAGATGGATAAGGCGTCCCAAACACAAGTACATACATAATCATGAAAGCTGACATAATATAAGATATATCAACTGACTATACAAAAGGTACGTAAATGTACAACCAGCAGCTGTCCAGAATATACATCTACACCGTACTAAGACGGAGGGAACAAAACCCAGAAACAAGGACTAACATATGTCCTTGGCTAATACACCACAAAATAAAAGTACAAGATAAAGTGGGAAATAAAGGTAACCCACTCGCTAATCCATGTCGGTCCTCTGAGTGCGAACCATCCGGAGGAGAAGACGGTAGATCCTCGTGATCAACTATGGAACCTGGCCATGCAAAACCAGTGGAGTCAGACCCCAAATAGCAAGTACCACAAGGAAGGCTCGAGGTGAACGACAAAAACCCACAAACAAAACAACAACATATAGCAAATGTAAATAAATGCGGGTCGAGACTAGTGCGGTACCAATGCACGTATCTCAAGAATATAAATGACTGAATGAAAATACTGAACCATATAGTAATAGAGAACAATAAGCCAATGAGCAACAAGGGACTTAGGAACTACTCGAAGTCGGAGCCACAACCCTTAAACCAAACAAGGACCAGGGTTGCAGATATTTTTCCGAGCAGAACTTAGTCTCTGGCCACTCAGTAACATAAGAGCATATAAAGTAACAAACAAACAAAAGTGCACGGCCAATCATTGCCTACGGCTTTCTATCATTAACTAGCTAGGGTTATCACAATCCTAATTACTAATATACAAGTTGAGGATTTTCGCAACTACCTGACTGCAGTTACCCGGATGTCCAGGGGTACGAGTAGTACATCTATTGCCCAACAAGACTGCTGGCAGATGAAACGTGTCTAGACTTGTAACATGAACAACCATATCATAAACTTGTAAAAGAAAACATATAACTGACTGTGCCGCAACCCGGCACGACATGTGACTCGATCGTATATCAATACACGCAAACTTGGTAGGTCATGGAGCCCTTGCCTAGCAGAGTTGAGCCATGCCTCATGGGGCCCTTGGAGCTCGGGGTTGGTAGTGCGAATTTCCTCCTACAATAATCTACTTGAATTTACTAGTCATTTATCTTATCATATTCATGTCAAATTTCCAAGTCGTGGACACTCAAGAATTTCCTAAGATGACGTGTGCTATGTACGAGTAAATCGTAAGTTATCACTTACGAACATTCCCGTACTAACATCACGTGATACACGGAACAATACTCACACTCGATTGTCCAGTGCCAAGATGCAATAGATTAAACATTCAACAAGCTATATCCACGGTGTCAAGAAAGAACATGTACTCATATCTCGGGTCTAAAAATCAATAAGAAAATCAAGTCATGAGTGCGCTACTACGAGCCACTAAATCGAGCTAGACATATATAGTAATCTGGAGTGCACCATAACATGCCACTATCTATAATCTGGACATAGAACAATACGTGAACATAAGTATGTACCATGTATATAGAGTGTACAATCATTCTTTAACTATCCAAGGTTATCTAATCATGTTAAGAGTCCATTACAATCGAGAAAATATCAAAAACGGACAAAAACGGGCAAAAACGGACAAAAACAGCCTAAAACAGCATAAAACGGCATACCGGCGGTATACTGCGGTATACCGGCGGTATACCGGGCTAAAGACAGAAGGTTTCTGGTGCAAAAACTGGCATACCAGCGGTATACTGCGGTATACAGGCGGTATACCATTTTTCCAAACAGCAACAAAATTCAGATTTTTGCTAAAACTTGTTTCGGCCATAAAAATTTCATTTTAAATCGAAATTCGGACTTTCAAAAGTCAAAATTGAATAGAATTGAATTTCCAACAACATGGAACTATTAGTTTTCACAAATTAAAACATTTGGTAGATCAAAACCTCAAAATACTCGAAAATCATATCTAGAAAACTCAGATCTATGCCATATTGTCGATCAAAACCAAAAGTGCTATACATTAAACTTGTTAACAATTTAGAGGAGAATATTATAGAACAATAAAACTCTAATTTCTATGGAAAATAAAATTATAGCATGGTCATGTCACTTTTGAGCAAGATGTACTTGCCTAGGTTTTAGCAACCGAGCCTAATCTTCTACTCCACCACCAAGAGGGGTTCCGAAACCACACTCTAGGCCTCAAGGCCAAGCCTTCCTAAGCTTGAGGAAGAGAGAAGAGAGTGAAGAGAAAATGGTGAAAGAAAGAAAAGAGAGAGGAGAGAGAAACTCATAGGATATATATAGAAGGGATAAATTAATCGTGACCGTTGGATCGTGATCCAAGTCACATTCTAGGTCAATCCTAGCCATTGAAAGAAAACCAATCTTCCATTGGATAATAGAATGTATCTACACTATTCACAAAAATATCTAAACACTATTTATCAAAATATCCAAAACACTATTCATGAAAATATCGAAAATACTATTCACGAAAATATCTGAAATCGAAAATATCTAAAATATGGAAAATCTATCCGAGCGGCATGTCGTCGGTATACTCCGGTACACCGTCGGTATGCCGGTTAAGGAGAAAATCTATAATTTGGGAAAATTTTAAAGCATTCCGAAAACCAAGAAAATACGAAATACGATACAAAATACGTATCCGTATAAAAATACCGATACTGTGAGACGAGTCTCACAGATAGAAATCTCAGGAAAATGGACTTATGTAATGTGTATGGAAATAAAAATCAGTGTGATACTCGGGATTTATCAAGACAATAAATAAATGACAGTTTCAACAATATGATAACAGTTAACCCAATGTCCCAACACCAATTTCGAAATCCATTTCCTTTGACATCATTCTAATCTAGCATGTAACCAATCTAACAGTAGTCTAACACAATTGTAAATGGATTAACAAGGTAATTAAACATTAGCAATTTTAGTTTAGAAATGGAATTAAAACAGAATTTTAAATCCTGAAATGGGTATCAGTCAACACATTAAATATTTCATCCCATATTCAAAAATCCCATTCTTCTGACCACATTCTAATCTAACATGCCAATCCAACCTAGCAGTAACTAATACATATGTAGATGAATCTAACATGTAAATTAGACATCAAAATTTCAGTTTAAAAATATAATTAAACTCTCAGAAATCACAAAACTGAAACGTGTATCACTCCAATGGGGAAATTGAAATTCGAACATCAAAATCATGTTAATACACAAATTAAATGGTTGGTAATCTATTATACACATGCGCACGTGTCAACCCAAGCATACGTGTCCAACCAAGTGGACACAACTGTGTCCAAAACACACAAACACCACACGACACACTCGACAGTGTGCAGCATCGTGCACACGTGCACGCGTGTCCAGCACGTGACACAGGCCACGTGGTGACACGTGGCCGTGTATACACGTATGCCAGGGGTAGGGCTACCCCTCTCAGCCTGCACCGTGTCCTAGACACGTGTCTAGGCGTGTCCGATCGCGTATCAGCGCGAAAAATTGTGCGCGCACAGCAGGTCACACGGCCAGTACGGGGAGGATAGCTCCTCGCACACTCCACCATTCGATCCCATCTTTTGATTTCAGTCTATGCCCCATCATCCTCGCCAAAAATGGCGTGTCCACGTGTCCTATGCAGGAAAAAATGGACCCCGTGATGCAGGACACAGAGTACAGTACAGGGACAGCGTGTTCGTGTCCCCGTGTGGACACGATACAACACCAAAATCAGAAAGTAAGGACAGAAATCAATAAGCAAACCCTAGATCTAGGATCCTATTCAAAAAAAATTAGCAAAAAATAGGAATTCGAAATGGTTTGGGCATTTCATCAAACACCTAGCCTACACAAGTGATACGTGTCCGATACGGATACGAAACCTAATACAATTTGTACTAAACTTCTACTGTAGCTAGGGGACACCTAAATCTAAGCTACCATGCACTAAAAATAGGAATTTAACATAATTTGAGGATTTTACCTATAGATTGCAAGGATCAAGGAAAAGCCCCAAATCAATCGATTCCCGTTGCTAGCCAACTCCTCCCAATTGCTCTAAATATGAGATTGCTCCTCAAAATCAGCAAGTAGAGGATAGTTAGAATTATATGCAAAAGATTTGGGTTAAAAAGGATTAAAAATGAATTTTCTATGAATTTTGGAAAGTGGAGGAATTATCTTTCCTTCAAAAGCTTGGATGAACATAAAAGAGGCAAGAACAAGGAGAGGGGGATTTATATAGGAGTGTGAATCTCTACATGGTTGGTCACTTAGGGTTTAGTTAGGGTTAGGGCTTCAAGTTGTGGGCCTATGGGCTTAAGTCACAAGTCATGAAGTCATAAAATCATAAGTCATGAATTAAAATCATAAGTCATAAAATGATTCACCTATTCTTAATCCTCCTATTAAAAACTAGTTTCTAATGACTAAAATAGGTTAACTTAAGTTAGACTAGGGTCACCATAGCTAGGGTTAGCTTCTAGGCTAGTCTACAAGTCTCAAACGAGTCAAAGTCCAAACTAGAAATCACCAAATCAATAAATTAAAATAAATTCAAATTTTACTAAATGACAAAAATACCCTCAAGCTAAAATGATAATTAAATCATCCCAATGACATGGTTAGGCTCTAGGTCATCCAGTCTCTAGGGTTTCACTAGCAGCACATCAAAATCACAAGTCATGACTTAAAACAGTTTTTAAATAGTTTAAAAATGATTAAAAATCACCAAAAATTATAATCTGAAATAAATATCAATAAATATTAATTATAATTATAAAATTTTAAAATTACCCTTATTTGGAAAATTGGGTGTTACAATCCTACTCCCCTTAGAAAAATTTAGTCCTCGAAATTAAAATGATCGCACCCCTTCTAGGTCAAACCCCCAACAATCAAGGTCAAAAGATAATCATGCAAACATAATTTTACTGGTCGTGATTCCACAGTCTCGAACAGGGTAGCTACGCTATCTATCAATCACAAGCAATATCCTGGCAGGTAATAATGGAAATCATACATGAAAGTGGGGAGGAAGAACGAGAAGGACAAACTTGTTAACCCATCACCTGCAGCGTCGGTCTCCTCGACTGCCATCGCAAAAGCTTCACCCCTCTGGTGCTGAGCTACAAGTAGCCTAGCTCCCTCAAAAGGAGGTGCAGCGGGACAATCTATCATTTTGTGAGCACCAGACCCACAGAATAGACAAACCTTCAGTCTTCTCCTACAAGGCTCCCAAACATGCCCTGTCTTCCTGCAGTAGGCACAAGTCGGCACCCCACGGTCCTATCCTCTAGGCTGATGCTATGCCTGCTGCACTCTTACTGGTGCCTGTGCCTGCTGAATCTGCACATGAGGCCTCTTGGCCTGGCCTCCGCTGCTGCTGGCTCCCTGAAAGTCCCGACCTCTCTTCAGCTTCAACCCTAGGTCGTCCTCTGCTGCCATGGCTTCAGAAAAGATCTCCGCATAGATAGCGTTTCGGTCACTCTTAGTTAGTGACCGAACCTCCCTATTCAACCTGCGACGGAACTTCCTCGTCTTCGTCTTCTCAGTCAAATCATCAATGAATCGGGCCAACCGACAAAACTCCCCGGCGTACTCAGCAACTGTCTGGTTCCCCTGAACCAGACTCTCAAATTGTGCCTCAATGCCTCCTAGAGCCACATCGGGAAAGAACTGTTCCTTGAACAGTTCCTTGAACTGCGCCCAAGTCTGACCCTCAACTCCCACTCTGGGATCTGTCTGGTACCAGGTACGGGCTAAGTCCTGCATTTGACTGCCCGTCGCCTCGATATGAAGTCGGGCTAGTATCTCCGCCAGCTTGAATATCTCTTCGATATGCTCAATCCAATCATCCGCATAGTGAATACCCTCGGTGCCCAGGAAATCTCTAGGATGCATCTTCTGAAAGTCCTGGATATCCTTCTCCTTCCGGTAAGGCTGCTGCTGTGGGCCCTGAGTAGCCACTATCTCCACAGTAGTACGAACTAGCTGATGTGCCTCGTTAATCCCCTGACGGAAATCGGCAGTCTACCGCTGCTGTAGGTGAGACGCCAGAATCCTCTCCACAAAAGAAAATAGGTGGGCAGCATCAACCAATCTTGCAGGTGGCTGCGGGTGCTGCTGCTGGAATACCTCAGGAATGACTGGGGTCGTCCTCTGAGCTGGTGGAGGCACACCACCAAAAGCTACAATTGTTCCTGTCTGATCAGGAACAGGAGGTGCTACAGTCCCAGCAGGCTGTTGTACTGGACGAGAGGTGGCAGACCCCTCTCCAGCAGCTGCTGTACCAGAGTGATGTGATCGTGTCTCCACCATCCTGAAGACAGATCAAAAAAGAAAGTCAATACTGAGAAGGAATCGATAAAATCAAAGGAGGACAGTTTATTTCAAAGAAGACAAATCAGTAAGATATGTAGATGGCATGAATTGAAGCAGAATTTTCCTAACTGTGATTGAGTACCTCTCTGTTAAAGCCTATCTCTCAATCCTACCGCAGGCTCGCAGCAGTACAACTAAGTCGCCGTACTACCACGATATCGCACTAATGCGACTCTCGACCTGCATGGGCCACCACTAAAAATGTGTCACGACCCGCACCCACTGTGAAGGTACGAGCACGTAACAACGCCCAGCCTACGCCGTAGTGTCGGCGGTAGAACGTTGTCCTAGGTTACTATCTAACCAACAACTCACGCAATTATAATATACTTGTCAAATCTCAACTCCGAACGGAGGACAAGTATAGATATAATATAATCTCAATCACAGTCTAAGCACGATATGATAACACAAAAATTTATAACTAAGACTGAATACAACAATAAAACTAACTACTAAAATAATATAATCTCTAACAATCTCAAAACAACATATCTCAACTTATTACAATTCAAGATCTAAAACATGAAATCCAAACTAAGTCAACTAGCTAATCTCCCGATCACTCCTGAGTGTCGAGGCCAAAGGTAGCCATCCCATCTCCGGGTCCATAATAAGTAGGGCAAGTGTCCTCAGGACAATCATCTGTAAAAATTTTAACGGGTCCAGTCAGGACAGGAACGAGTACAACTTATCAAGAAATCTCAAGTAAATGACAGAGAACTATAAACAGTTATAGACAATTATATTGATGAATCATGGCAGTTTTATACAGGTAGAGAAGTAGAGAAACAATTAAGGTACAAGGAAAGTAAAGTAACTAAACAAGAAGAGAAACATGGCAATGAAGACCGTAAAAATATATTCTAGCTGAACTAGAGTAGCATGATATAAGTCCAGACAGTATAATAAGAGTCACGTGTGAGTCCAGATAATGTAATCTAATACCAGGTGATTCTAGCACAAGATGAGTCCGGTATAAGGTGAGTCCAACCAGTGATCAAAGATTCCAGGGTGAGTCCAGCCTATACTCTAACAGTGTGTTTTAAAATATCGGGATCGACATATGAACGGCTGTAGGTAATACGGCACACCGTACACTCGGCCAAGTGTGGGATGGCTATCATTCCAGTATAATTCCAAGCGAGTGGTTCTAGTATTTGGGTATGTTCACATGTCTACTCCAATATTTCCCTGCCCAACAAGTACAAGTGAATCCATAACCCGACACGAAAATAGTACAAGTCCAGCCAGAATACGAATGATACTAATAAGTGATTCCAGGATGATTCCAGAAATAGAGGCCAGCATGAATAAGTGAGTGTCGCATGAAATAGAGGCCAGACATGAATAAGTGAGTGTCGCATGAAATGGATCCAGTAATATCAAATCGTGTTTGTAACAGAGGATCAAATAGAACTAACCACAATTGAAGTACAGTAATCGACAAGTAAATGGAAGAACTATCAGAGAATGTACTCACCTGATATTCTGAAATAGTAGTATAATATCAGATGTCTGCATCGGAGTCACAATGTCCTAAATAGAGCAGTACAGGTTATAATATATGCAATATAAGGTAAATGAATGATACAATGCAAACTACATAATTTCTAAGCCAATCTAGATCAAGGTCAACTATGGTCAACATGGTCAACACTCTAGTCAAACTTGGTCAATCCTAGTCCATCAAGTCTCACTAGGCCTAACCCAAGCCTATACTAGCAATCTAGCACAAGTACAAGCCAAACTAGGCTATAGTCAACCCTTGGTCAACTCTAGTCAACTATACTAGTCAAACTAGGTCAACTAGGTCAAGCCTAACCCAAACAAGTCTCACTAAGCCTAACCAGCCTATTCTAGCATACACACACAATATCTAGACTATACAAGCCAACAACACACATTTACTGGGCATTCAAGCCATATACATAGGCTGTATCACATAGGGATACACCCCATAGGCTATGTGCCCTGTATATAGGCTATAGGCCATATAGCTATATCATACATTTCATACATATAGCCTACTCTCACATATTTCACACATTAATTATTTATCTAAATTAATATAATTAACACACTCTTAGCCACATTATTATATATCACATACATAGAGATGGAGAGGGGCACATGTGTATATGTAACCATGTGGGTGTGTGTAGTGTAGATACATGGTAGTTTGGTTTAGAATGCATAGGAGCAGTTGAATGTGTTTGTAGGCATAAAGGGTCAATGTGTGTGGCATGTGATAGGTTTTAGTGTGTAAAATCTGGAAAAACAGTGAGTGTGTGATACAAAGGGTGGCAGGAAATCAATAAGGAAAAATGTGTTAGTGAGTGTGTGTGTGGGTGAATGGAAACATTAGAGTGTGATAGAAATCTCAGGAAAATGGACTTATGTAATGTGTATGGAAATGAAAATCAGTGTGATACTCGGGATTTATCAAGACAATAAGTAAATGACAGTTTCAACAATTTGATAACAGTTAACCCAATGTCCCAACACCAATTTTGAAATCCATTTCCTTTGACATCATTCTAATCTAGCATGTAACCAATCTAACAGTAGTCTAACACAATTGTAAATGGATTAACAAGGTAATTAAACATTAGCAATTTCAGTTTAGAAATGGAATTAAAACATAATTTCAAATCCTGAAATGGGTATCAGTCAACACATTAAACATTCCATCCCATATTCGAAAATCCTATTCTCCTGACCACATCCTAATCTAACATGCCAATCCAACCTAGCAGTAACTAATACATATGTATGTAAATTAGACATCAAAATTTTAGTTTAAAAATAGAATTAAACTCTCAGAAATCACAAAACTGAAACGTATATTAGTCCAATGGGGAAATTGAAATTCGAACATCAAAATCATGTTAATACACAAATTAAATGGTTGGTGATCTATTATACACATGTGCACGTGTCAACCCAAGCATACGTGTCCAACCAAGTGGATACAGCCGTGTCCAAAACACACAAACACCACACGACACACTGGACAGTGCGCAGCGTCGTGCACGCGTGTCCAGCGCACGACACAGGCCACGTGGTGACACGTGGCCGTGTATACACGTGCGCGAGGGTTAGGGCTACCCCTCTGACAACCTGCACCGTGTCCTAGACACGTGTCTAGGCGTGTCCGATCGCGTATCAGCGCAGAAAATTGCGCGCGCACAGCAGGTCGCACGGCCAGTGCGGGGAGGATAGCTCCTCGTACACTCCACCATTTGATCCCATCTTTTGGAAGGCTGATGTCAGTCTATGCCCCATCATGCTTGCCAAAAATGGTGTGTCCATGTGTCATGTGCAGGGAGAAATGGACCCCGTGATGCAGGATACAGTGTACAGTACAGGGATAGCGTGTTCGTGTCCCCGTGTGGACACGACACGACACCAAAATCAGAAAGTAAGGACAAAAATCAATAAAAAAACCTTAGATCTAGGATCCTATTCAAAAACATTAGCAAAAATAGCAATTCGAAATGGTTTGGGCATTTCATCAAACACCTAGCCTACACAAGTGATACGTGTCCGATACGGACACGAAACCTAATACAATTTGTACTAAACTTCTACTGTAGCTAGGGGACACCTAAATCTAAGCTACCATGCACTAAAAATAGGAATTAAACATAATTTGAGGGTTTTACCTATAGATTGCAAGGATCAAGGAAAAGCCCCAAATCAATCGGTTCCCGTTGCTAGCCAACTCCTCCCAATTGCTCTAAATCTGAGATTGCTCCTCAAAATCAGCAAGTAGAGGATGGTTAGAATCATATGCAAAAGATTTGGGTCAAAAAGGATTAAAAATAAATTTTTTATGAATTTTGGAAAGTGGAGGAATTACCTTTCCTTCAAAAGCTTGGATGAACATAAAAGAGGCAAGAACAAGGAGAGGAAGATTTATATAGGAGTGGGAATCTCTACATGGCTGGTCACTTAGGGTTTAGTTAGGGTTAGGGCTTCAAGTTGTGGGCCTATGGGCTTAAGTCACAAGTCATGAAGTCATAAAATCACAAGTCATGAATTAAAATCATAAGTCATGAAATGATTCACCTATTCTTAATCCTCCTATTAAAAACTAGTTTCTAATGACTAAAATAGGTTAACTTAAGTTAGACTAGGGTCACCATAGCTAGGTTTAGCTTCTAGGCTAGTCTACAAGTCTCAAACGAGTCAAAGTCCAAACTAGGAATCACCAATTCAATAAATTAAAATAAATTCAAATTTCACTAAATGACAAAAATACTCTCAAGCTAAAATGATAATTAAATCATCCTAATGACATGGTTAGGCTCTAGGTAATCCAGTCTCTAGGATTTCACTAACAACACATCAAAAATTATAAGTCATGACTTAAAACAGTTTTTAAATAGTTTAAAAATGATTAAAAATTACCAAAAATCATAATATGAAATAAATATCAATAAATAATAATTATAATTACAAAATGTTAAAATTACCCTCATTTGGAAAACTGGGTGTTACGGGAGGGCCCACCAGCAGGGAGGGTTCTTAGGAACTCCTCCTGGCGGGGGAGGCTGTCCATGTGAACAAGTCCGGAGGCCGGAGCCGGGCCGGAAGATGCATGTGGGGGTGGAAGCGACGGATCCTGGCCAGAAGGGGCAGAGGGGGAGCATCGCCATGCCGGTGATAGCACCACCGAGGGCCACCACGAAGGGGCGAGGGAGCGGAGGACACGAACCTGGGTTGTGGGACGACCACGTCCGGCGGGAGGCCGACAAGACCAGCCGGCTAACTTCACTGTCGGGCATCAAAAATCATCATGGGGGGAGCTCTCCTATCTGGAATTATATATATATATATATATATATATATATATATATATATATATATATATATATATATATATATATATATATATATATATATATATATACGGATCGGGAGTCCCGCCTGCGGAGCCCCGCGGGAGCCCGTCGCCCTCGACCGTTTGATCAAGCGGGAGCGGGCGGGCCCTGCAATCCGATGGGGCGGAGGACGGGGCTCCACAGACGGGTCTTTTAATCCGCCCATATATATATATATATATATATATATATATATGGGTGTGCATCGACCGGTCGGTGGTCGACCTGTTTGGTCACAAACAAAGTCGAACCGAAGTTAATCGGATCACAGTCGAACCTAACCAACCAATTGGTCGGTTCAGTTTTGAATCCGACCGACTTGGTTCGTTAATCAATTCAGCTGATCGTTTTTTATCAGGCAAAAATTTCAAGAATATAAAAGTTTTTTACAAAGTAAATTCATACAAAAATAAACCCTAACCATCTCATGTCTGGAAGATGTTTATATGAGATACCAAAGTGGACAGTAATCTTATAAGTAAATAACTTGCATAATAAGTTTTCTTCAAATCCAAAATGATTCTCGAAGTTAAACCACAACCCTAATAGATCTATGACTTGAAGATGAAAAATAAACATATGTTATCTAGAGTGGCCTGCAGAGACGTGGAGTGTTCACTCCAGGTAACATATGTTTACACTAGGGGGAGAGAGAGAGAGAGAGGAGAGAGAGAGAGAGATTTTATAATACGATCATCCGTCTCCATATTCCAAAGTCCAAGATTCCAAACCGTGAGATGAATAAGTTGGACCGAATATAAACCTAATTTTATTCTATTACTAAATGAGTTCGATTTGGTTTAAGCAGTTTTTCGAATGACCAAACCGTTAATCGAACCAAATCGGTCAATTTTTTTAGAAGTCCAGTCGAACCAATCCGACCGGACTATAGTAGCTAGCCCGCCTTAGTTGAATATGTGCTCCACTGTTTCTGACGAGCTCTCCAAGCAGCAGTGACATTTCGAAGCCATACAATAGCTAAGTCGGCTAATGTTGTCATCCGTAGAGAGTTTGTTGTGTAGGGTCCTCCATAGTTGTAAAACCCCTAAATTTCTACTATATTTTTTTATCGATTTTGGTACTGATTTAAATTTTTTTGTACGTCGCGTAGTCGTATAGTACGTCGTGCACGGAATTTTATTTTTCGTTTTGCTCGACAAGTGCGAATATGTGCGAGCGTACATATTTTTAGAAAATATTTTTTTTTCTATTTTTTATGGTTTCAAAATAATATATGTAATAATTATTTCCAGCTATCATCTTCAAGTTTATGATTTTAATTATGAAAAGCCTTTCACTTATACAGCTATAATAATAAATTATTTTTTCTATAAAATGGTATATTAGAAAAGTATATTTATGTAAACATTATTTGTACATACATTTATATTTAGTAATTATTTATTAGTTATTTTAAATAAATAGTGTATTTTCAAAATTATTATTATAGCATTTTTAGAAAACATATTTTGAAATTATCGTACCAATTTAAATCTTGATTTGATTTATGGATATATTTTAAATAGTAAAGTAATATCTATATTTGGAGTTTGAGTTACCTTAATTGATTTTAAAATAAAGGATAGAATTTAAATTAGATTTAAATTGGATTTGTATTGGATTTGGATTTGATTTTATTGCTTTAAATAAAATTACGAATTATCTACCTTGGGTTTTAAATATTCCTAATTCCTATCCAATTGGAAATTCTCACATCCTATAAATAGGCAGGTACTCCTCCACTATTTTTTCACAAGTCATAATTGTTCCACAAATATTTCTCCACAAATCTGCTGCGTGCACCGTGTCTGTGTCCATCCAAATTCTTATTCCATTATTTTACATATACATTATTTATCTCCTTCCCCGTGTCGGACACACCCCGACATTAATAAATTTCTAACCATAATCCTAAACCCTATCCCGTCTTGTCCACTGCCACCTCCTCCTGTCGACCCCGTCAATACCAAGCACGACCAGACCCCGACCAGATTTGGTCTACCACCCTCTTGCCAGAAAGCCAACCCCGCCGCCTAGATCCTCCGCCCACGCCCGCCACCAAACCCCCGGACAACCCAGCACACAACCATCACCACCCACGTCCACCATCATCAGAAGAACCCCCACTGTTACCTACACCTAGGCCAACAAAACCCCGGCCACCATTAGGACCGCCATCACAACCAGACCTCCACCGTGTCCGGTCGACCCGATCCATTGTTCCCTTCTCGTCGTCGGTCAACTTCCGACCACAAATCAATATCACCACCACCAAAATCAACACAAACACAAAACCTAAACGATCCTGGCCACCGACTGGATGCTCCTCCACCCCTTGCCCACCTTCATCGGCGAGCCGAGACACTAGCAACGCCAACGTCTTCACCATACGAGCGCAGCCGCTAAGCCCGGAGCTGCAGCTCCGCTCTCCTCCACAACCCCTCATCCCAGCCGCCCTCCGCTGCCTCGGCAAAACTCTGCGACCGCCCTGCTACGGACCGCACCAGCTCCGACGAAACCCCCGCACGCCGCCGTCCATGCCCAGTCCATCGCCGCCCCGTGTCCGCCGAAACCCTCTTCCCTCCGCCCGACTCCGGCGCCGCCCGACTCCGGCGCCGTCCGCCTCCACCCTCCCTCTCACAGAGACGCCTCCCTCCGCCTCAGTTCCTCCCCGCGTCGCCCGATCTCCCGCCCTAGCTCCGCCCGCCGGCGAGCCACCGCGCGAGCCCTAGCCGATCGCCTCCGCCGCGCGAGCCAAGCCCCAGACTCCGCCCCTTCGTCCCTCTCCCGCCGACCGCTCATCCCGCCGACCCTCCGCCGCCTCGCTCTTCCTTCCTCCGCCTCCGCTTCCTCCGCGTAACCCGCTGGGACCCCCTCCCTCCGCGCTTCCCGTCGTCCTTTTCTTCTCCTCCGCCGAGCCTAGCCCCGAACCGCCGCTCCGATTTCTCCACCGCTCCCCTTACTGGCCTCCCTCTCTCGCCCTCTCATTCTCTCTCTTCTCCGAATTTTTACTTTCCTTTAATCTTTCTCTCACTCTCACCTCCTCTCTGTATAAAGAACAGCAGCTGCTGTGTATTCGTTTATTTTCTTTATTTTTTTCTCGTGTTTGTTTTTGTTATTATTATTATTAATAATTATTATCATTATTAATTATTATTATTATTATTATTATTTTATTAGCTTACATATTATTATGATTTTATAATTACTAATATTACTAACTATAGTATTGTATGTTGTCATTTATATTTTTATTGCTATTATTATTATTGTTATTATTATACTTTAGTAACTAAGATCAGTGTCATTATTAATTATTATTAAAAATTAGTTTTGTGTAATTAGGTATAATAAGCTTCTCAAAATTTTCTTCTAAAAATATATATGTCCATTTATATAAATATTTTATTTGGCTTGGCCTATATTTTAAATTATGGTTTTAGAACCCTAAATAAATTTTCTAGATTTTTAATATTACCTATAAATATGTTGATCCGTAAAATGTAGTTTGCAAATCATGAAATAAATTCTTAGTACTTTTCTCTTCAATAATTATCTAAAGGTATTTTTAAATTATAAAATATAGATTTTTACCTAAACTCATATCTTCACAACCTTAGCGTTTTAGCCAAATCAATTTTTTCCATATTTTCAAAGATTTATCTAGAAACTATAGTTTCCAATATTAAGAATAGTTTTCTAAAATCGTACAGATATTTTTTATCTAATTTTTTTAATTTCTCCCCTATCCGTATCCAAGTCCTGTTGTTCCTATTCCTTCGCCCATTTCGAGACTACCTTATGTCCATCCTAACTAATTTGACCCTTCTGAACCCAATGGAACTGTCCGTACCATCAACAGAGGTCCCCTTATATAGTTTTTACACCGAAGTCGCAGTTCATGCCACCATGATTATCGCAGCACACCAGGCGTCCTACCAGGCAAGACACCTTGCCATTAGCTGTTTATTTATTTTTAGCTCATATTTCATGCATTATTTATTTTTTTTATGCAAAATAAACTGTGATATATGGCATAATCTGTTAGAACTTACTGTTTATTTTATTCTGCTATGTATTATTTTTCTTACACATTAAACCTAGATTAAGGGTCCACCTTGTGTGTTGCATTCATTGGCCTTGACACATTGTAACACGAAGTTATGTGTCGCATGTAGAACACGGAAGTGCGTGATTGGCTGGCCACCAGTACGTACAAGCCGTGCGATAGGAATAACCGCTAATAGAGATTGCATGCTAGTTTGACTTAGCGGTTATAGTAGTTTGTGTTGTGGATACAACACAGTAGGCATTGGGCGGGGAGGACAATTCCTTAGCGTATGGGCTTCGATGCACTTTCCCTTTGTAACCCATGAGCTTCGCCGGAGACGCGGGTCAGATTACCCATGATTACTGACGGCCACTGACGATTCTGCGGAATGTCATGCTCTTACTGATGGGGCCTCTGGTGCCCAAGGGAGGACTATGCCGATCCTATTCAGCCAGGGCCCATGCGTAGGAAGGATTGTTCTTAACTATATTCACTTAGAACGGTTAGGTACCTTTATCCGTTAGGTACAAGTACTTTTGGTTTGGGTACTTGTATCTGACCGTGGCTTGGAACAATAACTTGTCACGGATTAGTTCGTCACATCTTGTCCTTGTTTGGTTGTAGGTGTGACTTACTACTTCGATGAGAAGGTATTGAACCTTGTTGGGGTCCGGATACCATATTGGATTCATAGCATGGAAAGATACGTCACCGTGAATTAGTTTACCATCTCCTGTCCTTGTTTGGTTGGGGGGATGGTACGCTCGTTCAGTAGGTGCGTATTGGACCATGTTATAATTCAATTGACTTAATTATTTGAGCAATATTTATTCAGTTTATATGGCATGATATTATGTGTCTTGTTACGTCCCTCTGAGGACCTGGTTATCTCTCCAGGTGTGTGCTATTGTCTTTCGCAGGTGTTCTAGCCCTAGCCGTGATCTTCGTTATTTCTTCGAGGATGATTGCACTTGGATCGTCTTCGCTTCGCTCGCCAAATTCATATCTTTTCTTATGTATTTTTTTCCTTTACTTGTTGGTAATGGATTTGTCTCCGCCCAACATATTGTATCAAGACAATTCATTATCATTATATGATATCTTTTATTCCTTTATCTGTGGATGAGATTAGTTATGGTTCTACTGCATTTTATAGCTTATGTATTCATACGAGGATTCCATATATTTGGAGTGTACTTCGTATGAATACAGCTGGCATGTCTACGTTCCTAGTCCTACGTATTTTGGGACTGGGGCATTACATATTTTTGTGGTGGCCCATGCAGGTCAAGATAAATTGTTTGGTTACTTTACCATACCAAGCAAGCCTGTGAATAGGATTAGAAGTCTAGGATCTCATCCACATACTTGACCTCTTTCCTAGATTTTATCTACCGTTTGACTCATCGATTATATCTTGCTTGATTCATTCTATCGTTATTCTTATCTTCCCTTCGTGCTTGCTAGAGATTGACCTTACTAGTTAGATGTCCCAAACACCCTTAGCTTAATTCTTTAAGTTGGATAGAATACCCCACACACCCTTGACCATTATGGGAATACAAATGGTATTATCTATACCATAGAGACTAGTGGAAGTTAACCCATTTGGTCAACCAAGCCTTGGTCAATAAAACCGTAGAATGATGGTATAGGAATAAACAAGACTTAGATCCTTATGACTCATAGACTATTCATATTTATTTTTATTCATCTATTATCGTGCCTATATTTTTACTATCTAGACTAATGATGCTAATGTAGCCTAGTTTTTGCAAGCTTAGCCTTTTACCAAGCTTGTTCGTGACATATATGTTAATGGAGGTACCCCACTAACATATTGTCTATCAGAACCGGTACATGATGGTCTGATCAACCAAGTGCACTTTGGTTCGCTTTTATCTATCGTTCTACATGGATGGGGACATAGCTAAACTTGTCCTTTAGAATCCCATCCACGACTGCCTTGGCAACTCCTTTTGAAATTTTTCGATTGCCTTTGAATCACGTATTCGTATTCGATAACGCCTCCTTTGAACTCTATATTGCTTTTGCCTTCACCTATTTTAGATGGACGAAGACGTTGTGCTAGAACTTCCTCTAGCCTTCCTATCGACTATGACTATTCTCACTCGATGTTGCTATATCTTTATCCTAAACTACTCGACCCTATCAAGACCCTCTAATCGCTTAATTAAAGCAAATCTATTTCGTTCTCTTAATCGTGACCCTCATTCATTACCCGTGACCGTACCGTATTGTTTTTCTACGATCTTGATCGCGATTTCTTACGACATGATTTTATGAAAACATTGTCATCATTGGATCCCCATTGATACCCCCTTGTGTCCTCTCACCCCCCTACAAATTCTTAATTTCGAGGACAAAATTCTTTTAAGTTGGGTAGGATGTAAAACCCCTAAATTTCTACTATATTTTTTTATCGATTTTGGTACTGATTTAAATTTTTTTGTACGTCGCGTAGTCGTATTGTACGTCGTGCACGGAATTTTATTTTTCGTTTTGCTCGACAAGTGCGAATATGTGCGAGCGTACATATTTTTAGAAAAACATTTTTTTATATTTTTTATGGTTTAAAAATAATATATGTAATAATTATTTCCAGCTATCATCTTCAAGTTTATGATTTTAATTATGAAAAGCCTTTCACTTATACAGCTATAATAATAAATTATTTTTCCTATAAAATGGTATATTAGAAAAGTATATTTATGTAAACATTATTTGTACATACATTTATATTTAGTAATTATTTATTAGTTATTTTAAATAAATAGTGTATTTTTGAAATTATTATTATAGCATTTTTAGAAAACATATTTTAAAATTATCGTACCAATTTAAATCTTGATTTGATTTATGGATATATTTTAAATAGTAAAGTAATATCTATATTTGGAGTTTGAGTTACCTTAATTGATTTTAAAATAAAGGATAGAATTTAAATTAGATTTAAATTGGATTTGTATTGGATTTGGATTTGATTTCATTGCTTTAAATTAAATTACGAATTATCTACATTGGGTTTTAAATATTCCTAATTCCTATCCAATTGGGAATTCCCACATCCTATAAATAGGCAGGTACTCCTCCACTATTTTTCCACAAGTCATAATTGTTCCACAAATATTTCTCCACAAATCTGCTGCGTGCACCGTGTCTGTGTCCATCCAAATTCTTATTCCATTATTTTACATATATATTATTTATCTCCTTCCCCGTGCCGGACACACCCCGACATTAATAAATTCCTAACCATAATCCTAAACCCTATCCCGTCTTGTCCGCTGCCACCTCCTCCTGCCGACCCCGTCAATATCAAGCACGACCAGACCCCGACCAGATTTGGTCTACCACCCTCTTGCCAGAAAGCCAACCCCGCCGCCTAGATCCTCCGCCCACGCCCGTCACCAAACCACCGGACAACCCAGCACACAACCATCACCACCCACGTCCACCATCATCAGAAGAACCCCCACTGTTACCTACACCTAGGCCAACAAAACCCCGGCCACCATTAGGACCGCCATCACAACCAGTCCTCCACCGTGTCCGATCGACCCGATCCATTGTTCCCTTCTCGTCGTCGGTCAACTTCCGACCACAAACCAATATCACCACCACCAAAATCAACACAAACACAAAACCTAAATGAACCTGGCCGCCAACTGGATGCTCCTCCACCCCTTGCCCACCTTCATCGGCGAGCCGAGACACTAGCAACGCCAACGTCTTCACCATACGAGCGCAGCCGCTAAGCCCGGAGCTGCAGCTCCGCTCTCCTCCACAACGCCTCATCCCAGCCGCTCTCCGCCGCCTCGGCGAAACTCCGCGACTGCCCCGCTCCGGACCGCACCAGCTCCGGCGAAACCCCCGTACGCCGTCGCCCACGCCCAGTCCATCGCCGCCCCGTGTCCGCCGAAACCCTCTTTCCTCCGCCCGACTCCGGCGCCGCCCGCCTCCAGCCTCCCTCTCACAGAGGCGCCTCCCTCCGCCTCAGTTCCTCCCTGCGTCGCCCGATCTCCCGCCCTAGCTCCGCCCGCCGGCGAGCCACCGCGCGAGCCCTAGCCGCTCGCCTCCGCCACGCGAGCCAAGCCCCAGACTCCGCCCCTTCGTCCCTCTCCCGACGACCGCTCATCCCGCCGACCCTCCGCCGCCTCGCTCTTCCTTCCTCCGCCTTCGCTTCCTCCGCGTAACCCGCTGGGACCCCCTTCCTCCGCGCTTCCCGTCGTCCTTTTTTTCTCCTCCGCCGAGCCTAGCCCCGAACCACCGCTCCGATTTCTCCACCGCTCCCCTCACTGGCCTTCCTCTCCCGCCCTCTCATTCTCTCTCTCTTCTCCGAATTTTTCCTTTCCTTTAATCTTTCTCTCACTCTCACCGCCTCTCTGTATAAAGAACAACAGCTGCTGTGTATTCGTTTATTTTCTTTATTTTTTTCTCGTGTTTGTTTTTGTTATTATTATTATTATTATTAATTATTATCATTATTAATTATTATTATTATTATTTTTTTTATTTTATTAGCTTACATATTATTATGATTTTATGATTACTAATATTACTAACTATAGTATTGTATGTTGTCATTTATATTTTTATTGCTATTATTATTATTGTTATTATTATACTTTAGTAACTAAGATCAGTGTCATTATTAGTTATTATTAAAAATTAGTTTTCTGTAATTAGGTATAATAAGCTTCTCAAAATTTTCTTCTAAAAATATATATGCCCATTTATATAAATATTTTATTTGGCTTGGCCTATATTTTAAATTATGGTTTTAGAACCCTAAATAAATTTTCTAGATTTTTAATATTACCTATAAATATGTTGATCCATAAAATGTAGTTTGCAAATCATGAAATAAATTCTTAGTATTTTTCTCTTCAATAATTATCTAAAGGTATTTTTAAATTATAAAATATAGATTTTTACCTAAACTCATATCTTCACAACTTTAGCGTTTTAGCCAAATCGATTTTTTTTTTTCATATTTTCAAAGATTTATCTAGAAACTATAGTTTCCAATATTAAGAATAGTTTTCTAAAATCGTATAGATATTTTTTATCTAATTTCTTTAATTTCTCCCATGTCCGTATCCAAGTCCTGTTGTTCCTATTCCTTCGCCCATTTCAAGACTACCTTATGTCCACCCTAACTAATTTGACCCTTCTGAACCCAATGGAACTGTCCGTACCATCAACAGAGGTCCCCTTATATAGTTGTTACACCGAAGTCGCAGTTCATGCCACCATGATTATCGCAGCACACCAAGCGTCCTGCCAGGCAAGACACCTTGCCATTAGCTGTTTATTTTTTTTAGCTCATATTTCATGCATTATTTATTTTCTTTATGCAAAATAAACTGTGATACATGGCATAACCTGTTAGAACTTACTGTTCATTTTATTCTGCTATGTATTATTTTTCTTACACATTAAACCTAGATTAAGGGACCACCTTGTGTGTTGCATTCATTGGCCTTGACACGTTGTAACACGAAGTTGTGTGTCGTATGTAGAACACGGAAGTGCGTGATTGGCTGGCCACCAGTACGTACAAGTCGTGCGATAGGAATAACCGCTAATAGAGATTGCATGCTAGTTTGACTTAGCGGTTATAGTAGTTTGTGTTGTGGATACAACACAGTAGGCATTGGACGGGGAGGACAATTTCTTAGCGTATGGGCTTCGATGCACTTTCCCTTTGTAACCCATGAGCTCCGCCGGAGACGCGGGTCAGATTACCCATGAATACTGACGACCACTGACGATTCTACGGAACATCATGCTCTTACTGATGGGGTCTCTGGTGCCCAAGGGGGGACTATGCCGATCCTATTCAGCCAGGGCCCATGCGTAGGAAGGATTGTTCTTAACTACATTTTATTTAGAACGGTTAGGTACCTTTATCCGTTAGGTACGAGTACTTTTGGTTTGGATACTTGTATCTGACCATGGCTTGGAACAATAACTTGTCGCGGATTAGTTCGTCACATCTTGTCCTTGTTTGGTTGTAGGTGTGACTTACTACTTCGATGAGAAGGTATTGAACCTTGTTGGGGTCCGGATACCATATTGGATTCATAGCATGGAAAGATACGTCACCGTGAATTAGTTTACCATCTCCTGTCCTTGTTTGGTTGGGGGGATGGTACGCTCATTCAGTAGGTGCGTATTGGACCATGTTATAATTCAATTGACTTAATTATTTGAGCAATATTTATTCAGTTTATATGGCATGATATTATGTGTCTTGTTACGTCCCTCTGAGAATCTCTCCAGGTGTGTGCTATTGTCTTTCGCAGGTGTTCTAGCCTTAGTCGTGATCTTCGCTATTTCTTCGAGGATGATTGCACTTGGATCGTCTTCGCTTCGCTCGCCAAATTCATATCTTTTTTTATGTATTTTTTCCTTTACTTGTTGGTAGTGGATTTTTCTCCGCCCAACATATTGTATCAAGACAATTCATTATCATTATATGATATCTTTTATTCATTTATCTGTGGATGAGATTAGTTATGGTTCTACTGTATTTTACAGCTTATGTATTCATACGAGGATTCTATATATTTGGAGTGTACTTCGTATGAATACAGCTGCATGTCTACGTTCCTAGTCCTACGTATTTTGGGACTGGGGCGTTACAATAGTAATACTGACCATTTTATAGGTATGCAAGTACTCCATATGTGCTTAAAATGGGGCAAAGGCCTAGGGTAGCGAGAGACCTCCCAAGCCGCAACCACTGAAAACTTTTCTGAGGGAGATTGCCTAACTTTTGGCATTAGAGCATCTCCAACCCTATTGTGAGTTTAGAAAAAAAATGGTTACCACATAGGAATGACAAGCTTTCATTTCAAAAATCATTCTCTAATGCAAAAGTAGAATAAATCATGAGTTGACATGGCAATGACATGGCAAGGATAATGTGAAGTTAGGCCATCTCCAATGGGGGTTTCTATCTTCCCTATTTCTATGGAAGATATCCATTTAGAAAAAAACTTCTCCCAGTGGTGGCTTCTATCATCATTTCTATCCGGCAATGATGTAGGATAAAAAATTTCTATGAGGGTTATGTAGAAACTCTCATAGAAATTCTCACATCTCTCATAACAATTATTATTGGGCCCCACAACATTAAATTGATCCTTTTATTATGTGCACCTAAGATAGAAATGGAGAACCATTGAAGAGCATTTTTTTGTTTATACAATTTCTATGTAGAAACTCTTACAACTATGATAGAAATTTTCTCAAAGTACAATGCCAAGTAGGATAGAAACTCAATTTTAGAAATCACCATTGGAGATGGCCTTAGAGCATCTCCAACCCTATTGTGAGTTTTAAAAAAATGGTTACCACATAGGAATGCCAAGCTTTCATTCTAAAAATTATTCTCCAATGCAAATGTAAAATAAATCATGAAGTTGACATGACAAGGACAATGTGAAGTTGGTTGTCTAGATCTAGACAATGCACTTCACAATTACTTTGTCTCCACATCATCAATTATGAATAGAAATATTAATAAATAAAAATAAAGAAGTGGAGGAGTTGTCTTGGAAATTGAAAAAAAAATACTTTTTATTGTCTTCTCAATACTTTTACATTGGAGAACACTTTTTTTTTATCTCATTGTCTTGTGTGAATATCATCTTGCCACATAGGAAAGACATTATGTTGTGTCTCATGCCATATAGGAATCACAATACAAAACAAGACAATAGGGTTGGAGATGCTTTTAGAGCATCTCCAACCCTATTGTGAGTTTTAAAAAATGGTTGCCACATAGGAATGACAACCATTTTTTTTCCAAAAGTACTTCTTCAATGCAAATGTGAAATAAAGTGTGGAGTTGACATGGCAATGACAATGTGAAGTTGGTTGTCTAGATCTAGACAATGCACTGCACAATGTCTTTATGTCCACATCATCATTTGTGAATAAAAATGTTTATAAAAAGAAATAGAAGAGTAAAAGTTGTCTTGGAAGTTGTAAACCTTTACTTTGTATTGTCTTCTCAATACTTTTGCAGTGGAGATGACTTTTTAAACTCATTGTCATTTCTGAATATAATCTTGCCATCTATACAAGACATTGTCTTGTGTCCCATGCCACCTAAGATTCACAACACAAAATAAGACAATAGGGCTGGAGATGCTCTTAGTTGTCTAGATCTAGACAATGCACTTCACAATGACTTTGTCTCCACATCATCAATTATGAATAGAAATATTTATTAAAAAAATGAAGAAGTGGAGAAGTTGTCTTTGAAGTTGAAAAAAAAACTTTTTTTGTTTTCTAAATACTTTTGCATTGGAGAACATTTTTTTTATCTCATTGTCTTGTGTGAATATCATCTTGCCACATAGGAAAGGCATTGTCATGTGCCTCATGCCACATAGGAATCACAACATAAAACAAGACAATAGGGTTGGAGATGCTCTTATATAGTAGAATAGAAGAATATATGAACTATTTTTAATTAGTATAGATATGCAAGGTATTTTTGGAAGAAATTTTTACGGTAAAATTTAACTTTTGGCATTATATAGTAGAATAGATAAATTAAAAGAAACAGAAAAATAGAAAAAGAAATCATCCTCCCAAGTAGGAACGAGCGTTATGTTTATTCGGTTTCAACCGAACCGAATTAGCCAAAAGCGAATAAATCGAAATTCTAAATATTTAAAACCGAAATCGAACCAAATTAGCTAAATCGAAACCGAACTGAATCGAATAATAAATTTGGTTTATACAGTTTATTTGCTTTGTTCGGTTAGACTATTTATATTGTTAAATGGGTTGGACCCAAAGTTGAGATCATGATTAAATTATATAAAAATTATAATTTTTATACACACATTTGTTGAAATTCAAAGTTGTGTACAAAGTTGGACTAATTGTTACATTATCAAAGTTGAAATTCAAAACACATACATAGAATTGTTGTTTTCAAATATACACATTTTTAATCACAAGATATGCAAAGAATTGACGATATTTGCATAATTATATAATTCTTATTTGGTTTTTGATTTTGGACCGAAATCGAAATCCAAAACCGAAATTTATTTTTTAGCATATTGAAAATTAAAATCTAACCATTTTTTTTTCTTTCTGAAATCGAACCGAATCTCTTATTCGATTATGTTTGTGGTTCGGTTCAATTTTCGGTCCAAAATCCAATAATACTCCCGTCAACTCCCAAGTCCCAACATATCACATGACCGCCATCTTCCACTGCGGTGGGTCTCACCCAGGCGGGAGCTGGCAACAATAAATAATTCACGACGTTCTTTCCTCCAACGACCACTAGTAAAAGAAGAAGAAGAAAGCTAAGGCAGTAATTATTTATTTTCTCCCCCAATTTAATTATTATCCATTCACGAACAACATCACGCAGTGTCCCTTTCTCAATTTTGACTCCCATTTTTTCTTCTTTTTTTCAAATTCTCCGATTTCGCGCTCACTCAAACGAAAAGACAAACCTAAACCACTCCCATCCATCCATCCATCCATCTATAAATAAACAATTGTGGGTTTCGGATCCGTTTTGATATCGGGACATGCTGCTGTTGCCATGGAGGAGATATCGGATCCTCCGGTGAGACCCGACAATCCCCCGGCTGCTCCTCCGGTGAGATCCGATAACCCGTCGGCTGCTCCTACTACTATCAAGAAAGACCGTCACATCGTCACTTGGACCCCGGAGGTTCTTTCTTTCTTCTTCTCAATTTCCTCCCTTCTCTTTCTCTTAAATTTTTATTTTCTCACTTTAGTCCTGAACAAAGTAGAGAATTGTTCTCTGGTCTTTTTTATTTATTTATTTTGTGATTATTTAGTATTTTTGGTTCAAATTTCAGGAGGATGATTTGCTGCGGGACCAAGTCAACATCAATGGAACCGATAAGTAAGCAGCATAATCTTCCCTACTTTTTTCTTTTGATGGTAGATTTTCATTCACTAGAATAAACATTAATTGTTTGAACCCCTTAATTAATTTTTTTTTTTCTTAATTGAACTGAAGTCACCAAATTTTCGAGGAAGGATTGCAATATAGGTATAATTAGGGGACCTATATTTAAAGATTGAATTTTGATGGTTTGTGATTGCAAATAGTTATTTTGCTTGATAAATTTGCGATGAATGTGAAAATTCTACTATTTTTAAAGATTTTTAAGATATAAACCCGCTGGATCTATTTTAAGGTAGGACTTCCAATTTTGTTATTCGCGCATTAGTACCAAAAAGTTCACATAGACCCTCCCAAATTTTGTTATTTGTTGAATATGAGCTCCCACTGTA
The DNA here is from genome assembly GCA_029216955.1 of Iris pallida. Lineage (NCBI taxonomy): Eukaryota > Viridiplantae > Streptophyta > Magnoliopsida > Asparagales > Iridaceae > Iris > Iris pallida. The sequence continues at coordinate 32,437,661 of JANAVB010009596.1, read as the reverse complement.
CCCTCGTATAACAGGAGCTTTATGTAATTTAACTGGGGTATGAGCCAATAATGAAAATTTGGGGAATAATGGCAAGCTAGGCAAGGTTATAAACGGCGATAGGCGGGTGCACGGAGGAGACGGTTCTCCTGCCGCCTAGCTGCTTAGGAGCTTGGTACATTTTGGACATTTTTACTATTTTATCACAGTTGTTTTTCTTTTTTGCATAACATGTATGGTGTTTTATGCATAATTAAGTTGAACAAAGATTTATGAAGTTTCAGTTTGTAAAAGTGAACTATAGGTCAATAATACTTGCAAAATTGTTTTGTTAAAACATCTAGTCAGATATTGCTCCACATAGGTGCCCCGCTTACGTCGCTACCCCGTCTCACCTCTGCCTACGTCGCCAAACTTCCGCTGGCCGCCTACTCCACCGCCAACGACAAAAGCGGTATGGAGAGCGGCCGCCTCGACCGCCATTTAGAACACTAAAGCTAGGTATACTTGGCCTATATATAAAATTGCTCTTTAATGGTTTATGATTGTTAATAATAATTTTGCTCCATAATTGATGGTTGGTCTAGATATAAATCCCTAAGGGTTTACTTATTCTTGGACACGACTTCTAAACTTTTGTTATTTACAGTCTAAGTCCGCAATTTTCTTTTTTTTTAATGTAAAGCACTCACAAAGTGTATCATTTGTCCGATATGGACCACAACTTAGTCCTTATATAACAAGATATTTTTGTACTTTGAGAGGGGTACGAGCAATAGAGGGGTACGAGCAATTAATGTAAGTTTGGAGTCATGCCAACATAGTATAGTTAGGGAACCTCTATCTAATTTTTGTTTCTAATAGTACACAATTTTATATATCAATTTTGCTTTTAAATTGATTATAGACTTGGAAATGTTCCATTTTTAGGGTATTTAGATATAAATTCCCTTAGATGTTACCTATTTTGACACATGACTTTACAATTTGGGTTGTTTACTCTCAAGTCTTGAAACTTACTGACGTAAACATCCAAAATTGTATCAATGTGGGCTGATATATCGAAAAATAATGGTTCATTTATAACATTCAAACTGATAACCAAGGTTCCAGCCAGGATTTGATGGAACAGAAACTTTTTGATACATTAAATAAAGAAATGTGCTTTTACATAAAAGACATAACAAGCTTAAGGATGGAATTTAATCAAACAAAAATACAAATTAAATTGGGTCACTAAAATAGTAAGATAAAAATTGAAAATTATTTTAGCTTAAAAGTTACAAAATGCTCTTGTTCTTTCTAACCCCAAAGATAGAGACCAAAGATGATATCATGAGGCTTGAAACCATGTGGGGCTATTGGAATTAGAAAAGGAAAATTCTGCCACGACAACCATTTTTTCGACAGTAGCCATATGGAGAAAAATAAAATAGGGAGGGACAAATGCAGAAAGAAAACAATTCCATAGCTTTGTTTATTAAGATGGGACCAGGATCCATTATACTCTTGATATTTAATTAATTTATTATCTCTTGTAGCTTTTCCTTCAATGGATATTTTTTTGATAGGTTCAAAATGTTAAATTTGGATTAATGCTGATAACATGTTTTTTTGTTGAGAATAAGGCTGGTCTTGATGTTTTATGTAATTGAATAAGTTATGAACAAATAATAATTTTTTTTGGGATCTATGTCAAAATATGAAAATAGGTACAAGTTATGAACCTGTATGTAGAAGGTGTTCTTTAATGGTTGTGATGAGTTTTTGTTATTTGTATTTTTGGTGTTCAGTTGGATGAGTATTGCAGCTAAATTCAAGGCTAAGACCAGCAGGCAGTGCCGAAGAAGGTACAATAACCATCTTTTTATGTTTATTTTTATCCTTTATTTGTTTACTGTTGTTGTCAAATTCATATACTTTTCTACAGTTGTGCATTTAGTCTATAGTTATAACTTGCATGATCCATATCCAACTTGCCATTATTGGAATTTTGTAATTTCAATTATGGCTAAAATGTGTGAGCTTTACTGCGTGACACAAACTGTTTTCTTCTAGAAAGTACCAAGATTCGAAGAATGTTGTTGTGTTCATCTCAGACGCATTGGATCGTGACACAGACTACTAGGACATGCAAATAAAACGTTGTTGTTACCGTGTCCATGTCACAGTGTCCATGTTGTCCATGCAACATAGTTTTTATTAGCTACTCCAAAAGTATCTTTTCTTGGTTTTTCATTTCCCTTCTAGGAGGTTAATTGCATCATAGGGCCTCCTTGGCTATGCTAATTTAGAGAAACTGAAAGAAACAAATAGAAATTGTGGATTATGCTATGTTGCTTTATGCTGGTCAAACAAGCAAGCCTTTTAGGTCGCATAAGTTTCTAATCCCCACCATCTTACAGTGTATATGCAATTTTCTGTAGTTATTTTATGAGCACACGTTGCTAATTATAACTACCTAGCTGTAACGAAAGCGCATGTTTATAGGAATTAGATATGCATTTCTACTTACAGATGTTTTTGGATTTGATTCTTTACTTTGATTGCAGGTGGTACACATATTTGAATTCAGAGGGGAAAAAAGGTGGGTGGACAGCCGAGGAAGACGAGATCTTATGTGAAGTAAGAAGTTAGTAACTTTTAGATGAATTTAATTTGATATATATATGGTTCCGAATGTAGCTTATACCCACACCTTGTGTAAAGAGGGGGTAAGATTGTCAGTGCCGGTACAATTACTTCTCTGTTTTCATGGGATTCATTATAATCTCTTTAGAATGTCCAACACTTATTTTATGCTAACCTACATGTATGTAAACATTTGAAGGAATATCATAGTGATTCAGGTGGGGCTTCTTACTGTAAAATTCTAGAATTAATGTTTGTTTAGAATTAGACCTGCTTGTAAGGTGACACATTTTTGCGCTTATGAGACTGTCAAAAGAGAAGGGGAATGTTTAGTTTCATAATGCCAGAAGTGATTTCTGAGATTCCTCTTGTATTGCTAGTTGGACGTTTACGCCAATCTTACTCTTTTTCCTTTTGGTCTTGCGTTTATCGTCATGATTCATTAATGTCAAGTAAAATGCAGGCTCAGAAAATTTTTGGGAACAGATGGACTGAGATTGCAAAGGTGGTCTCAGGCAGGTAATCCACTCCCCTTCTCTCTCCCACTGAAACAAAATAAAAGTAATTCATCCAAGAACGATTTAAAGTCATAGTACATCTCGATAAGGAAAAACACAAACTTATTTGTCTCTGTTTTCCTTATACAGAACTGATAATGCGGTCAAGAATCGCTTCTCTACCATCTGCAAGAAAAGGGCAAAGCATGATGCATCATCAAAAGAGAACAATGGTTCAGATGTCAATCCAAACAACAAAAGAGCCTTAACTCAAAACTGTTCTACCTCGGTTGGCGGTACAGATTTAGCAGCACCTGTGAAGCACATCAGGTAAAGTTGGAGATCGGCACCATTAAGGACATATATGACACATTTATTGTATTATATAGACAATTTAAACTAAATGGGTGTATTCTGCTTATGTGTAGGTATCAGATTTCAGATTTTATAAAAACTCATAACCCTGATGAGAGATCGCCTAGGAGATCTGTAATGCAGGAAAACAATTTACGTACTCCTCTTTCCGTGCTTCCTCAAAACTGTAATAATATGAGTGGAGTATCGACTCAGTTCCATGTGGGTGACAACTTCAAGGCAGCATTACCTAGTGGTAACATACACCGATATTGGGATGCCCTCTTTCTTCCAATAAATTTTCTTCTGAGCAAAAATGGTAATGAAACATCTTTTGTTTTGCTTGAAAACAGCTTCAAACAGTACGATAAAAGGCAGTTTCCTTAGCAGGAATGATCCCAAATTAACTGCTTTACTACAACAAGCAGAATTGCTCAGCTCTCTTGCTTTAAAAGTTAATTCGGAAAATACCAACCAGAGCCTGGAGAATGCCTGGAAGGTACTGAAGACAAGCTCATGAAATAATCCATTTCATACTTGAATAGAAGCCAATGTAGTGTGTTTCTGAATCTATTTAAAGCATGTACCGTTGGTTGATTTGATTATTCAGGAACTCCAGGATTATTTGATCCAGACTGGAGAACATGGAATGCTGACAAGGAGTCCTGAAATGGACATTCTATCAGATGACTTCAAGGACTTGTTAGAGGGTTTAAAGAGCAGTACTACAGGAGGACAACTATCACAGAGGTAATAAAAATGCAACAACAATGTATCGTTGGCTTATAACTCCGTGTTTTGCTGAAAACTTGTCTTTAAAGTTTAAATATATTGGCTAGTTCTTCCAGTAGGCAACATGAAGGGGATGATTCGTCTCAAGGTAGTTCTGAATACAGTACTGGATCAATTCGAGAGCTACAGCTTCATGTCAATGATCAAGCTGAAGATAGTTTACAATGCAAAACAGTCCTTAGCTGTCTTCAAGAAGGCGAATCAGGTTCAACCATAACTATAACTCAAGGTTAACAATATAGAAACCTATCGTGTCAATTCAAATTTCAATAGTTAGGACAGAAGATCTAACAAAGAAACATGTTTCTATTAGCAGAGAAGGCCTTGTCGCTACCTGAAGAACCCATAGAGATGAATGCAAACATCTCCACTATACAAAGTACAGAATTTGACTCCCCACTCCATACAGTTCCTACTTTCAAGTCTTTGGCTGAAGGGATTCCAAGCCCAACATTTTCGACAAGTGTGAGTGAAAACTAAAGCATCTTCTCTTTCACCGTTTTTGCATGCAGAAGAATTCAGAAGAGCGCATATAGCCTTTAATTTCATACCTATCCTTGTGCTAATTTTGCATTCCTCACAAGTTGGCAGCTATACACAAGTAACTGTGATGTCCAGCTCCTTCATTATGAGAGGGCAAAAGCTTTCCCCTTCTTATTATTAAGCATATAACCAAGTTAGTTAAAATAAGGCAGTTTGGTTAATGGTCAATTAAGTCTACATACATATCTTTACAAAATTATGTATGTATGTTTGCAGGGAAGGTCTTGCCCATATGAAACCATTTTCAGCATACCAAGTTCAGAACTTGCCTCCCCATTTCAGATATTTTATACTTTCAAGTTTTCAAGATGCATGTCATTGGCATGGGAATACCAAGCCCAGATATTTTTAACAATTTTGAGTGGTTTAAATGTTAAGTTAACTATAAATGTTAATTACATCCCAGCCTTGGTTTCGTTGTCTTAGTGTTGTATCATGCAGACCTCTCTCCCTTTCAAATTTTGGACACTTTCACCACCTATGCGAACATCCTCCACTAGTCTCTGATAGTCCAACTGTAACCGGGGAGGAATAACAGATAGGAGGACGATATTACATATGTGATTAGTTACAAGTTATTCTTCTACGATTTTCACCCCTTTCTACAAGTGCTCCACTTCCAAATTGCAAGTGCCTCCTCTCTCTCTCTCTCTCTCTATCTCTCTCTCTCTGATGAGATATAGCGACATAGGTTCTTATGCTCACCCCTTTTAAGAAGGATCCACTCCCAAACAAATTCTTCTCTTGGACGAGATTCAATGACATAGGCTCAAAGGAGGTGGCTTAAGGCCCCCTCTCCTTTCCTTCCCACCATCCTTGACATGCAATTTTGCCGGGTTGACCAGAGGTTATGGATTTACATGAGGGAGACTGCCGGACGTTGAGGGCCATGATAAGAGGGGAAAGTTGAGTCTTGCCACCTCTCTGTACTGCCGCCAATCAGAGGATGCTGACCTTGATGGCCTCTATGGCCCGAGGCGTGGTGGTTTTTTTGGAAGATAAAATGGTGGGCAACCTATTACACCGGTACTAAAATATTATAAAAATAATATACTTCCAACATCAGTATGAATCAACATTGTAGAAAAATCCCTTAACAGGTTGGCAATCTTCCATATCTTCTTCCGTCTTTACTGTCTTCATAGGACCTCTTTTCAGAGCTTGGCTTGTTCACAGCTTAGTGTTAGACACGATCACATTGGCAATTTGGGTGATGGATTTTGAATTTATTGCTGAAGATCCTTTTGTTATTCTCCTGCCACACTTCCCAACAATAGCAATAACCATAATATCCCAAGCTAAGCAACCTTATTAGAAACTCTATTATCCCTCCACCCTCCCTAAATGACTTAACGATATCTGGATGACCCTTAATATTAAGTTGAAATTTACATGCATCCCAGATACAGCTAACTATCTTGCAATTGAGGCGTGGTGGTTGATTGTAGTCTAGCCCAAGGTAGCCAAAGGCGCAAGGCACATTCAAGGCACAAATGGTTTATATCACCCGAGGTGCAAGGCACAATTAAGGCGCGCGCCCGAGCGAAGGCGCGCGCACAATCAAGGCACAATTAAACAATCAAGGCACAATTAAGGCGCGCGCCCGAGCGAAGCGAGGCACAAGTAAAAAAATAGTAATGTAAAAAAATAAAACTAAATAATATATTAAAACTAACAAAAACATGTTAAAATATAACAAAGTGAACTAGGAACAATAGCATAAAATTAAAGAAACACAAATTGTAAAATAAAAATAGAACCAATAGAACGATCATTCATCTTTATCAAACTCCATCAAATCATCATCACCACCAATACTTCCATCACTATCATTTTATGTTGGGTGAACCCATAGAGCCAAAAGAAAGAGAAAACACATAAGGCGCGCCTTTTCTTGTTGGTGCCTTGCTGCAAGGCGCGTATGGAGGAAGACGCCTTGCCTAGTGAGATGTGAGGCGTAGCTGATGTGCCTTGCTGCGAGGTGCGCCTCGAACACATCCATCATTTCTTCCTTCTATTAGCTTAATGTCTAAAGAAAGTGGTGAAAGAGCCACCTTAATTTGTATATAGCAAATTGTAAACCCTATTATTACCCTCTTTTCTCTTTTCTTTTTTCTTTTTGGGTTAATTTATTTCTTCTCTTTAACTTTACCTTTTGGGTCAAATATTTCAAAGAAACGGGAACAAAGAAGGTTGTTGGATATGGGATGGTGGCAGATGGCCATATATAGGCGTCACAATTGATGATCAAGCACAGAGCGGGGATATATAGTATTATATACACAAGAAGTTGATTTTGGTACTGGTGGCTAAGACAGGATGGTGAACCTGCCCTGTGAGGTATGTTCTTTGTGAGGGTTTGTCAAGGTAAGCGAGGATGGCTAGCAACTGACCTTGTTCATGGTTCAGTTGAACTATTGATGGTTCTAGGTGAGGAGGTAGACTTTGGGGTGTAAACTGTGTGGATTAGGTCGGGTTATGAGCATACTCGAGGCTAACCCAACCCTCGCAAATAAAGAAGAATCACAAAAAGCAGTTCATTCTTTTGTGCTGGACGGTTCAGTATAATAATATATTATTTTTAGTTGAGGGTGTCTCTTGAAACGACAGTAAGATTTCGTGTTTGCATCCTAGAGGATGAGGGTTCAAGTTGCGAAACATTCTCCCCATATATTAAGGGTAAGGCTACATACATCTTGATCCTCCCTCGATCGACATTAAGGGGGTGTATTCATGGTTGGGTGGTCGACCCTAACCCAAGTTGACTTCAAATCATATTTGGAATGTACAGCCCAAACCGAACCCAGTTTGGGGAGTTCAGCCGTAAATGACCATTCCGGGTTTGCTTTTGGTTGGTTCGGAAAATCAATCCTACTTTCAATTTTCAACAATAGATAAACCTACTTTGTAGATATGTAGGGATTAATAGGTCTGTGTTATAAACTTTAAAAGTCTAATAAAAGGTTGAAATTTGTAATAGGCACAAGTGACAAGAGCGACCGGGGTGAAGACTCGTTGTCGGGCCTAGCAATTGATTGGCATTTCATAATCGTCTCTCATGGTTTATTTGACAAGGTCCACTGGGCATGATAGATAGCCAAAGGACCAGGTTCGCAGTGGCCATTGTGCTTGATTTGGCTTGGGTTGGTTGGTTATTTGGGGAACGCAAATCTCGCAACTACATTGCGAATGCAATGCTTTCCATTTCTAGAATTATGACCATACACACACGACTCGTACGTAGAGCCAAAATCCACTGGTAGACTGAAGGCTCAACCATGAGCCAACTTTCAATATTCTCGATAGCCTCATCCGGATGTATCTTCAAAGAGGGAGTGGCACACCAAACAAGAAGAAACTCAGGATGAAGACAATTTTTTATCGCACCAACGAAGAAAATAAATTCTGGTTGCAGCTAGCTCGCGACTTCCCGGCATATTATTCTGTTTTTTTCAGTTTGTCTCTATCTTGCGAACTGCTTACTCTTTTAGGGGGAAACTCATATTTGGTTCTCTGTTTCGTGAACTATCATGAGTTGGGGTGCATGTGTGTGTGTGGGGGGGAGGGGGTTAGGAACCATTAAGGTAACAACTAAAAGAAACTAAAATACTGTGTCTGTAGTTCATTTTGTATGCACACGAATTTGAAATAGCATGGATAGCCTTATGAACTGCATATCGCTTGTTGTACTAAATTGGAACCTTCACAAATGGGTATAAATAGTTTAGTAACTACTGTTTCCAACTAGAACTGCATTACTAGAGGGTCAGAAACTTCTTTCATTAAGTAGATAAAAGTAAGCCATGACAAAGTAAAGTAGGTGTTTTGGCTAAGACAATGTCATGGTTAGACGATTAAGCTTAAACATTTCTGCAATTAAACTAATGACATATAATGTTTGCACTAGGTATCTTTGACCATATTTGGAGTTCTAAGAAATTTGAAGGTATGCATGTTTATGGGATAGATGTTATACGTGAAACCAGAAAAGTCTAAGAGAATATGCCGTACCGCTGAATCCACAACTTATGACAGTACTATTCTATAACAAAAAATGTCACAAAATATTCCTTTTATATGTGCCTCCATCTGCACCCTTAATGTTGGAACCTAGATGAGTATGCATGACAGTGGAGGTTGTTTCTCTAACAGCTTACATAATCCTAGTGGAATTACTAAATGCTGGTAACATAATTTTCCATTGTTGTAGTCAGGGGCAGAGCCAGAACGTCGAGACAGGTGGGGCACCATGTGTCTAGGTGTACTTGAGCACTTATGAGTGTGCTTAAAACTCCATCAACATTATAATTCACACGCATCAGACAAAAATGTATCTAACCTTAACCTTTGGGAATTTGTAGTCTCAGTTTTTGGCATATGCTACAACCAAGTTATAAGTTTGAACTATGCTCATTTACTAATTACTAACTTCTTAGTAAATTGCGCTTGTTCCAATAGAACTTTTTCATGGAAGATTTGGTACTTCATTTTATGATAAAAATATAATAAATTAATTGCAAAGACAAATATGATTTGTTTAGACTGAGAAACCAAAGAGATGTACAACCAATTTATCTGCATTTGGAAGTAATGAAATTTTAACTACTACATTAAAAACTTCTAAGAATTTATATACGTTTTTTGAAAGGACATACATTTTTAACTATTATATTACAGAATACATACAAATCACTCTGGAATATAGATATAAACATTAAAAAAAATACTGTACTTGTGTACTCTTAAAATTCTAAAACTTAATGCCATAAAAAGGTACCTTAAGGACTTTGGTAATCTTGTATGGATAGTTAAAATCTTTTCATAGATTAAAAAGATTATATATATCCGAGCTCTCTAGCCTAATGGTATTAGAGCGGATACTCGGAGGGACCGACAAGTCCCCCAATTGTGTGTGTGTGTGTGTAATTTCACAAAAAGAAAAGAAAAGAATATATATATATATATATATATATATATATATAGAGAGAGAGAGAGAGAGAGAGAGAGAGAGAGAGAGAGGAAGGATCAAGATTCCCACACTTTTTGCATCCCCAAGCATCCCCCTATTTACACCGTTGGATGGTGCTTTAACTCAACTAATCTTAACCATTGATTTATCAATGGTTAAGATTATATGACTTAAAGTACATCCAACGGATGTGAACATGTGGATGCCTATCCTTCCTCATATATATATATATATATATATATATATATATATATATATGAGGGATCCACATCTCCGATCTTTTGCATCCCCATGCTATCCACCGTTGGATGTTGTTTAAGTCATTTAATCTTAACCATGATTTGAATGATTCAAATCAATGGTTAAGATTATGACTTAAACAACATCCAACGGTTGTTAACATGGGGATGCGCGAGGATGCAAAAAATGAGGGGATGCGGATCCCTCCTCATATATATATATATATATATATATATATATATATATATAATTTTAAAATATATAAAAGGATTTGGTGTTAAATTTTGGCGATTGGAGTATTAGAAAAATGGCTCCGAATGATTAGGTGCACCAAATAATCACTCTCCCATTTCAATCTTCAAAAAAGCAATGATCACAATGGTGGGTCTTGTTATTATTTCAGACGAGGCATTTTTGTGTGAACTAATATGTTTGGTGAAGTTCTCCAAAATTCCAGGTGGGGCACGTGCCCCACCTGTAGCTCCGTCCTTGGTTGTAGTAGTGAAGACCTCTCGTTTGCACAATATGTCAGAGCAATATAATTATATAAAATGATGCCCAAAGGAATGACACTCTTAATACTTATGGCATTCTCATTAGTTCATCAAAATATAGAAACCCTAAATAGAGTATATTGTTGCTATCTTGTGCAAAGTGTTGTGTTTCTTTGTGTTCATAGTATTTTGACTTGGTAATAATTACTAGAAAATTATTTTTTACTTTTGTTGTTTAATATTCACATATATAGTTATGTATGACATGTATCTTATTTCAAAAGTAGCATCTCTACTTAAAAAAAAACAGATACAAAGCATTCAAAATACTGCAATTGGTTTATGACGTTTCTTTGAGTTTTCCATTTAGGTCATTTATATTTGACTTATTTTTGAAGCTAACAATTGATTTCTGTAAATTGCCCAGGAGAGACAATTCCTGCGGAGTGTGCTTGGCATGTCATCCCCAGCCCCCAATCCAAGCTCTTGCAAATTACCGTCGTGCAAAAGGGTTCTTCTTGATAGCCTCTGATCTTGCAAAAGGGTTCTTCTACATTCCCCTTTCGTTTCATCATTCTATCACTTTCACAAGGCAGCGTCTCTTTCAATTGTTTTGGTTCTTGGAAGTTCAGGTTTTCTTGTGTGCCTAGGGCTTCGAATAACCTTTTCTTTGTCTCGTTGGACGTTGGTTTGCGTTGTGCACTCTCCCTTGCGAGTTTTCTTCTAATAGGGTCATTATGTCCTATACTCTCCAAAGTTGTTGGATTGATTTGTTATTGCTTGTACATAAGTATTCTATATAAAGTTCCAGAGTGTAACTATCCATGCTACATACCAAATCCTTAGAAGGAACCATTCCTGCAAAGGAGCTTTCCTCTTTAAGTGTAAGGTCTTAGAATAAATGTTCACAGGTTTTACTATGTCTTTTCCGTCAATCACCCCATGATATTCCCTCAGGTGTATGCTTTGTTGTAATTGGAAATCATAATGTAAATCATAGAGTAATAAGTTTGTGGTAATGTGTAAGACATGCAATTCTAATGAGACTTTTGTAATAAATATGACTGGCTTCCTTTTATTAATCCATGTATGTTCTTCTTGAAGCTGCTTCATTGATTTTGGGTGTATTTTTCATAGTTGTTACAGTAGTATGAAGTGGATGAAATGGGAAAAAAAGGCAGAAATAGGAAAGACCACACCTGACGTGCATCACGCCATGTTAGCAAGCTAGTCATGCGCAGGTACACTACTTGACCGAGTGGAAGGATGGTTGTTTTTGAGCATGTACAAGTTGTGTGATCGCATATGGCCTCAAAATCAAAACATTCTAAATTTTTTGACATCCATATATATTACTAATATAAAATCTCCATATGTAGATTTAGGTCTCCCTATTTTGCAAGAAGTGTACTGTCATATGATTATGCATAAACACTCTCTTCGTGAAGCCAATAACATCATGTTAACTGCAAGAGTACGAGAAGGTTACAGTTTCAGCATAAATTTCTTCAGACTAGTGAGATACTACTACATAGAAAAAGAGGCTAATTAGTGTTTAGACCCTGGATTATATACCACTTGAGGGTTTAAGTCCTGACATATCTAATTGGAGAATTTACACACTGATTTTTTTCTTCTTTCTATTATACTCTCTTCATGTTGATAATGAAATTTCTATATACAGGCTAGGGAGTACTGATAGCATAATTAGCTAAACTACCTACTGGCTACTACTACATTATTGGATTAGACATAGTAATTAGTACTTGCAACCAGCTCCAAGGCCAATGTTAATGCTGTTATTAGAAATATTTCCAACTCTGTATTCAGACTCTGAAATCAAAATATAAATATAAATAAATAAATGATACCGAGGCTTGAACTTGGTTCAATGTCCTTAAGACAATATTCGTCCCGCACTGGTGCTTACGGTTTAATGGCGATTAGTCTCCCAGGATACAACGGTTGTTTCCTTCGGTAGCAACACTTCACACCGTAGGAACTCGTCGAAGCAATGTTGGTTGTCTCTCTCTCTTAGACTAACTAATGCAATATGGATGAATTGAATTGAATGAATGCTCCAAACATATTTGTATTTATAGAAATAAAGAGACACGATGGAAAGGGGACACCTTTCCAATAAATAGATTCGTACACCTTTTCCAATGAAAAGATTCGTACACCTTTTCATAGATTCGTTGATAGAAAAAATAATGATATTATTATTATAACAAATATACATTCACATTTTCCAACAAATGCAAGATAGAGAGACCTAAATCTAAAAATGAAAATTTTACATTAGTAATATATATGGATGTTAATTTTTTTCCAGGAACATTTCGATTTTTGGTCCTGTGCGATCGCACAACTTGTACATGCTCAGAAACGGCCATACTTGCAACTTTTGGATTATATTTTTTTGACAAACTTGTTTTAAGATTTTAATGTTTCAACATGATTGCGATCAACTTGCACATACCCAGAAATGACCATTCTTGCAACTTCTCTTTGAGATTATTGGATTATATTTATTTTAACAAACTTGTTTTAAGATTTTAATGTTTCAACAAAATCTTTCGTCTGCAAAGACAATATTCTAAGGGGCAGTCTTCTCTATACTGATGTATTCATGATCACTTCAAGAAAAACCAGTCTTCGATTTTCCTTGATCTTTCTAAGATCAAATCTGAACAAAAGCTTAGCTTGACCGTAGTACTACTAATAAGTGGGAAGCTATCCACAATCTCCATCTTTGTCGTATGGCCAGTATTGGGTCCTATGGGACGCCACTACTTGGAGCGGTAAGCTACGGTTCGAATCTCAACAATTGATGGTGGTAGAGTATATCTTGGTGGGAGCGATTGTGTCTCTAACGATCGCAATCACATGCTTAAGCTCTGGAGCGATATCGAAATCAAGGCCGGTCCAAGGATATGTCAAACAAGACTTTTGGTTTGGGCAACCCCCCTCTGCTTGGGACAACCCCCACACTCAGTCAATCGGAGGAATCGAAATGCCGACGGCGTTCGGACTTAGCCTTGCAATGGCGACTCGAATACATCGTTCGGTCGAGGCGACCGCTCGCTCAGGTGGGGTAGTTTCGGTGAACTTGTCTCATCTTAGCCTTCACATAATAAATTGCATGTTTTCATCTTGCACAAGTAGGCTTGATAATAAAAGAGACGAATCCACATAGCTAAAGGGAATAATCCCGACGGGTCGAATTGATTTAGAATATGGAAAGGTCCAACGGTCGGCTTAGAGTTGGTGCACGGCGTGCTTTGAAAATGACACTCGATCCTTCGTCCCGTGGCTTGGGAGAAGAAAAGTTGGTTGAGTAGGCGAAGTTATGAATGTAGCCTAAGTCATAGACATTGCCCGCATAAATCCTTCATAAAGCATGTACGGTCCTATCGTCCAAGGCTTGGCATAGCCTTGGCTTGTCCCATGAGTTAAGTTGCGTTGCACGGCTTATGACATAAGTCTAGGCACCCAAATGACTTAGTCGTTCAGAAGTCGAACGCGTGCGTGGCATGTTTTCGCAAGGCGAGGCTTGATGTAGCCTTTGTTCGTCGAGTCGTTGTGCGTTTAAGTCAGGCAAGTTATGTTAGGCTATCGGAGAGGTAGCAAGCACGGTCCTATGAGTTCTACGGTTGGATATGACCATATAGTCTCACGGTCTCAAGGCCCGTCATATAAAGTATGACTTGGACGATAGCGTCGCGTAGAACATAAGTCGGTTTAAGGCACGATGCACGGACTTAGCGTTTAAGGCATGAACCACGGTTGATTTAATAAGTTTTGGAGAAAGGACTATCGAATAGGCATTCATAAGTTGAATGGAATGATTTGGTAACAAGAAAAAAATGCTCGCGACCGTAGGTCGTCAAGGGGTCTCAAGGATAGAAGTCTTAAACTTGGTTTTGAAAGAGATGACGGTAACACTAGAAGGAGAACGACTGTGTGAGACGTCAGTTCGAGTCGAGTCTTGCATGGTCATTGGACAACTTGTCGACAAAGAGGAGTTTCCACGAGCGACAACCCTGGGCGCCATGGGACCGCATCGTTACGGAGGGAAACAGGTATAGCCGTAGCTGGACGAACCGCTCGGGTTATTCGGGAACTTTCTTCGGGGCTAGCTACTTGCGTTGAAAGGGTCGCCGAATAGCAAGGCTATAAGTCCATGATAGCTTGTGGTGTTAGTGACCAATTCATATAGATGGGTCGGCACGAGCGACAATCCGCGTGTGTGCCTTTGGATTTAGTCTAGTTGAATGTGTGTATGGTTGGAACACAAAATGTTTGGGCCTAATGGTTTTCTGCAACGTAGGCGGCGTTCTTCGGCACGAGAGGTGGCGTCGAGTCTTAAGTTGTCGGCATATAAGTTGCATAAGTTGGATTTGAGTCGTTTGGAAATGCCGTAAGGCAAATTCGGTCGAGTGACATTTAGCCCAGAAGTCTTGATTGGGTCTGTTGGTGATCAAAGTAGCAAGGACCGCGAGACAGCGATATGGTTAAATCTTATTGAATTGTGAGGCACGGCACGATGGATTTGCAGCACGATCACACAGAATTGGGTACTATCGCGTAGTTGTGTCTTTGATTTTGGGCCGTAAGGCAAACACGACTTGATAGGTTAACGTTGTTGGCACGAGAAGGGTCTAGAGGCAAAGTATGAGTTAACATTGTTGTTGCAAGCACGGGATGGTCTAAAGACACGAAATAGGCCAAGACGTCTGTCCTAAAACTGATCCTAAGGCAAGAGTAGAAAGACAATTGATAAGAAGGGACTATGTTGCACAAAGTAAATCAAACGTGTTAGTTTTGTATGGGTGGGCGAGGAGCTCATTCCACCAGTACAGTTGAGTACTGACACCCACATAGTTTACATGTGTAGGCACAGGTAGAAGCTCGTGGCGCGGAGCTCGCTTGGATGCGTCGAGGCACGGAGTTCATTGGCGATTCAAAACGTATGGCCACATGGGGTCAAGACTTATACATGACATAATGTATGGACATCGCCTTCCGAAGCATCCGCTGGCTCAAGACATGTAATTGAGAGAAGAGAAAGAGTTGAATGATTTGTAATGTGAGAAGAGTGAGCTAGAGTGATTGTAATCTTGGCCTTGCGCCCTTTGTAACCTTTGTTTCAATATCAATAAAGAGCTTCTTTTGAATGACTTGTGTTTTATTCTAAATTTCTGCTGCTATCATTCAATGTCTCTGCACGGAACTTCTGTGCGACGACCCCGTCGCAGTCGCTGAAATCGACCGTTATGGAACCCGTCTTGCACGAGCGAAATCTAGGCTCGTACGGCATCATGCCTTAGCATGGATGATCGCTCCTACGGGAGCAGGGCATGACATAATGGTATCAGAGCACGACTTTACATCCTTGAACTGTTGATTGAATTCTTTAACTCTGTTGTTTCCGCAAACTCTGAAGTGTTACTTCCGCAAAGTTGATATCGTTGGTGCGCTCTCTCTCAAATGTCCCACGGATGTCCATACAATAATTTTATCTATTTTGTCAAACATAGGAGAACAGTTTTTGACAAAACAAAAAGATGGTTCGCATAAGTACGGTTGGCTAAGTCGGGCTGGGCATATACACCAAAGTTGCGTCGATCTTAGAAAAGTCGAGTGCGAAAATTAAATAGTGTCGAGCAAGAACGAGTTGAACTCGATTGAGTAAATGAGATGACTATCGATAGGGGTGCTATCGAGCGACGATAACGTCGATGTGATATAGATGAGCGTGCTTGGAAATTGAGGAATGGTTTGAACAAAAAAATTTGAAGAAACCGATTTTGATTCGAATGATAGTTGAGGATTTGTTAAATGACTTCATCCCTGACTGGTGTATACGATAGCCTCAGGGATGTCGATTGATCGATTGAGGATTTGGGGTGTCAATGAGTCTATCAACGAGCGTCGTGTGTATGCAAAGCCGTAGATTAAGTATCGTTGAACAAGTTATAGTCTTATGATTTGACGATGTATGATTCGAACAACTTAGAAATTGATGTGCACTGGACGTGTGCACGGGATTGTGGATTGCGCAAGTATGAAACATGAAAATGATCGAGTAGATGAAATCAAATCGAGGAAAAAGTTAATGTGTAGCAAACAGATGACTTGATCGAAGAAATTGATACGGATCGTATATGAAAAGTTAGCACGACAGATAGATAGTGTGCATAAAAAGTTGAATTTTGAAGTTACGCAATGACTCTAAGGATTGGATTGAATGTTGCTCGATGATTTGAGTTAGCAAGGAATGCAAATTGAGGAAACACGTTGGTCGATGACTTAATATAAACAGATGAACAATATGTGAAATTGGTTTGAGGAAATTGATATTGTGAATGATTCGAGGGATAATGATTGAACTTGAACTTGAATGTCGAGGAGATTATCCAGTCGGATAATAGCATCATTCGTACGATTCAAAATTGGTTGCGAAGGAAGATCGTCAAGTTATGCGTATCATCGATGGTATTGAGGCGTATCAAAGATCGATATGCGATAACTCGGGGGTACTCTGACTCGGTGAATGACGATCATGCAAGTGTTATTGTTCGGTTGGATGCTATACCTAGGAGTTTGATTGAGATAAATGTTGGATGAAAATGATCGTGTCTTGATGGTTACGTTGATAGCCACAACGTCGACGATCTTGTCTTACGCGAGTGCAACTCTAGCCTCGCACATACGTTGTGTCAGATTTGGGGCGATCGTTTCGCATGAGTGTTGACATGGTGATTCATGTCACGGGAATGATCAAACTGGGAAAATCAGGATGCGGCAACTTTGATTGTCTCGACTTGTCGGTTTGATGTGAAGGAAAATTTGAGGATGTTAGGACTTACGATTGATGAATAAAATAAACTTGAGGATTGAGTAGGTCCAATCCGCGCATCGAGAATGAATTAGTCTAGACTCGAACAAGAGTTACGTCCCGATGAGGATGATTATCCCGCAGGAGCGTGCATGGTGATTCATGCCCACCGTGGTTAATATGACTCGTGTGAGATCGGGGCGCAACGTATTGTTAAGTCAGATAACCTTGTGATCGATTTTGTGGATTGGAATAGATGACTTAGGGAGTACGGAATGTGAATTATGGCTTAGCGATGAATTGTGTCGTAGTGTGTTTGATTTGAAAGGATTGATAGGCAGATTATGTCGAACGTGTTCGAAGAGATAGACTATGTGAAATAGCTTGTTGGTCGAGTGATATTGATGTATCGAAGATTTGGTTGAATGAACTTATAATAGGATGGCTTTGCTGAATGACTCGGACCCGCACTACAACAAAAATATGTTTTAACGATACTCAAAAAGTGTCGTTAATCACTTTTCATGACACTTTTCTAGTGCTGTCTAGAGGGGGTGTCATAGAATGTTTTTTTACTTTCAACGACACTACAAAAGTGTCATGTAATAACTTTATGACGACACTTGTTTAATGTCGTGTAATGATTATTTCATGACATTTTATTGGTGTCATCTTAACATTCGTCAATGACGGCTAATAAATGTCATCAAAATTACAACACTTTAAAGGTGTTATCTTAAAGCATTCAATGACAGTTAATAAATGTCATGTATAATTTTTCACATCACTTTTTATGTGTCATATAAACATACAAATAATAAATGTCACGATACTTTACTAGTGTCATCTTAATTAACGTGCTTCAACGACACATTTTAAATACATTCCAAACATCATCATAATGCTTTAAATATCAATTGATAGCATATATATATATATATATATATATATATATATATATATATATATATATATATATATATATATATATATATATATATATAATTTTCAAATAATCAACCAAAATCAATTTCACAAACAATTTCACAAATTAAAAAATATAATGTGCAGAAATAATTTATTAAATTGCCTCAGACCAATACAAAGTGTCAATAAAATGTTATGAAACTGGTATACAATTTATTTAAGAGAAACAATGTCAATTACATAATAGGTAAGAGTCCTCTTTTTTCTTAGAATCCAACTCTTCCCAGCGTCAAATTCAAACCTAATCCGCACTCATCATTAGCTCTGCACCAAAAAAAATTTAAATTATAAATACCACATCAAAGTATAGAATTAAAATTATAAAGACAACAAAAAGATGTCTAACACTCATATGTTATGTAGAATCTAATATATAGCAAAGGAACAGAACCATTGCGATAAAGAGTTCTAGTGAAGTCAATTATGCTCTTGCATTTTATTTCGCCATGGACTACCTGAGAGTTTGCCACTGTGACCAGCTAGACGCAATTCATTTATGAAGTTAGAAATCCTCAGGATCTCCGAGCCGGTGAAGATATGCTTCTAAACCTTCAGCCCCTTTACAATATTAACCTAATCACCAGATTAACAACAATGAGCAATAAGAACTCAATTCAAAATGAACCAAGAGCAAAGCCAAAATTCTGAGATAAGCAAGGGCAAGAGCTACACTACTGTTTCCTATTCATCTCCAATGCATCTCAATACAAAAAAGAAATAAAAAAAATTGCGCCTAATCATGTAGATATAAAGCTTGCCATGTTGCCCTTCACCGACTCTGGCTACGAAACCTTTAGAGATCTTGATCCTTTCTGGACGCGCCGTGCAATCTTCATGGTCAGAGCATAATTTTACATACTCCTCACTAGCAGCAATTTGCGCTTCCTCAGATCCTACAGTTGTGTACAATGCATCATAACCCACCATTTCTCCAGTCAAATAAAATATTCAAGGAGCAAACAACTCATGCATTGCTTAAATTAGAAGCATATTGTCAAATTTAAACTGTAAACTAGAAGTAAATGACAATAAGTTGCCACAGTTTATTAAGTTGATATGATCAGACATAATAGCCCATTTCTAGAAGCAAATCAGGATTCCTGGAAAGGTTACCTTGACTTGTGAAACTCTAGGTCAAGGCAACCTATTCTTGAATCGTGTTAAACTTCAAAGACAAATAATGCCTTCATAGTAATATATGTATTAGACGAAAAATGACAAATGAATATGTTACTGCAATTACCAGGTTATCACACCTCAAAATCATTTTGGTAGTGAAAAATTGAATAATACAATGCATGTCTGACATAACGCACATAGACACATCACCTGTTGTTCGTGCTTCCTATATGACAACTATGTGCCTTAGCATTCCCTGCTGAACAAATTTCTAACATATCAACTATGACAATACGGTCACCACCAAAACTTTAACAGATGGAAAGAACCAAATCTTCCTATTTACTGATTTCGGTTACATACTAGTTTTAACACTTACAAACAGTAGTAAATTTTGTTGTCTATATGGTGACTGTTAAATACTATTAGTCTATTACCAAAATGAAGCACAGGATACTAATTTCATACATCAGAGATATATATAAGAGGAACAGGGATACACCCTTGTAGAGCCTATTGTGGTCTCTACTTAGCTCGTAATAAGACAACACCCTCCTGCCTCCTTATATGACATACATATACAACCATACAACTACCCGTTGGCAGAAGTATTCAGAAATTGACCAAAGTCATTTCTTCATATGCAGACTTCAACTTCATTTAAAAAACAAAGTTTGGCCTTTACCCCAATGGGTTAGTCAGACCAATTTTTGAATATGGTATACTCCTACATAGGAGAATCAAGTAGAATTCAAAGGTAAAGGATAGTCAGTTGATTCAACATACAGGATCAAACCGACCTCTGAATTGGCCTCAAACTTACAAAAGAGAATCAGGCTTAATTTCAGTTGTACTCAACATATA
Source organism: Iris pallida (assembly GCA_029216955.1). NCBI lineage: Eukaryota > Viridiplantae > Streptophyta > Magnoliopsida > Asparagales > Iridaceae > Iris > Iris pallida. The sequence continues at coordinate 32,417,348 of JANAVB010009596.1, read as the reverse complement.
GAATGAGAGTGAACCGTCAACCAGTCTTACCTTGCCAAGGAAATACGGTTAACTTAAGAGGAATGCATGAGGAAGTTTTTCGAGAAGGGAATCAACGTTACCTTGACTAGTTGGTGATTCACAGCAATGCAAGGAGGGACAGATGCAATGCCGAATTTCATTTAGTGAAAACATATGGATTTAAGTTATATGAACACTTATAGTGAAAACATTTGGATTTAAGTTATATCAACACTTACGTATCAAAACAGAAAATCCTTGAGTCATAACAGCTAAAGGTAAACTTATCAGGAAAATCAATTGCAATGCAAATTGGAATCACTAAAAGTATTTACTAGAATGTAATGCAAAAAATGAGGAAGACTACAAAGATGACACTAGTGACAAACTAGAGGTTAAACTTAAAGAAAGTAATACAAATTGGAATCACTAAAAATTAAGGCATGGGGTATTTGAACTTTCAGTAGAAGTATTTACTGGTATACACCATAGAATCCAACAGATAGTCTACTTCACATTTGGATAATCAGGAAAGAAGAAAATGCACCTTGATGTATAAATTACAATCTCGAGGATGTTTGACGTAAAAAGTTTAACTTGATGCATATAAGGGCATATGGCAGCCAACCGACCACCTGATTTTAGCATTGTTCACTAGGTTGCTCCAATGATCATCTTGCATTAATGTGGAAGCAGTCCCCACCAGTGGAAAAACTACTACATTATTGTTTCAAAATTTTGGAAAGATGTACTATCATAGCTATGGGTATACTCCTAAGAACCTGTGTAAGTTGGGCATTTTGATCTAAATCTTATCACTGCAAACTTTATCGAATATTCAGAATACAAACCGCTGATCATAAGAACAAAAATGTTCAAATTAAAAAGACTAACTCTCATATCAACGTGTAGAGTGATTATTATATAGATAACTCATAGCACTACAAAGCCTTTTAGCTTTAGGATCTAATAGATCTCCAACTGATAATTGTACCCAATATAACTGGATCAATTAGTGGTTATAATTACGAGCATTTATCGACAACGAAACCCAGCATACTGATTTCAAATATTGTAGAGTACAAGATATACTGCAAGAGATCCAGTAATACTTATGCACATAACTTTAATAAAACAACATTAAAACTTATTCACAAATTATTTCTACAAATTATTTTCTTCACTATATCAGTAAACCACCCAAGATATTGCCAACTGTAAAAGAGACAAGTAATTTACATTTTATATCATAATTCTATATCATAACAGTGTAGAATAACCTAGACCTTAGTATATATAAATATTTAGTGGGATGACTTCAAAAATATGAAAAGGAACCAAAAATAACTAATTTGAGCAGGAAGGAAGTCTTTGGTACGATATTTACCAGGACGAAGGATCTTGCCCTCTTAATATCCATGTTCATTCTTTGGAAATCAAAAACAAAGCCAATCCCTTTCCTAGTGTTTGATCACACACAAGAAGATGACATCATCTTTTCTTGACCTTGCAAATAAAAGGATCAACATTGAGTGAATTGTCGCAAATACACAAATGATACTTCAGTATAGAAGCTGATGAAACTGAAATTATTAACTGAGCATTTACATCCACTACTTGATCTGCTTGCTCGTCAACTATATTTATACCCTACCAATATGTCCAACCACCTTTACTATGCTTGAACCTCAAGGTTCTATAGTTGGTTTGGCTAACAAAAGACTGATCTAGCAGGTACTTAGTGCCTAGTTATTCTTCTTTACGGTAGTGTGGGTGACCAACATCTCCTTTTTCTTAAGCCGATAGCTTAGTAGTCCTTCATGTAAGAATTTGACTTAGGCTAGCCATTTGGTTTCTCTTCCTGCATCAAAAGTGCACCTATGCCTCCATTCAAAGGTTAGAGAAATCTGACATAGTTATATCAGATGTCTTCATTAGTACATCCTAGCTAGTTTATATAACCACAAAATAGATATCAATAATGATGAAACTTATAGATGCATGTTTGTGATTGTCAGAAACTTGCATATAAGCTAATCCTCTATTTTAACACTTGTACCTCCTCTATACAAAATCTTCAATCAAGTTGCCAAGCTCACAAGCTTACCAAGATGCAACATAAAGCACAACTCTGAAATCACAAACAAAGGAAAGGGAATTTAAAGATTAAATAAATGACGACGATCAAAAAGAAATATCCCAAACCCAATTGGAATTGATCAAAAAATGACCCCAGTTAGAATGATGTCAACAACACTCTCGAGTTAGGTACCACAATAGAAAGGTTATGCTAGCAACAACAATCTTATCTACATATATGTAAAATGAAGCATTGATCAACCATGTTATTTGTGTTCTAGTTTACAGGGTTATTTGTGTCTATAATACATGCAAAAGATGCAAAGCATATGGCTGGCCTTTTCTATCAAAACAACAACACCTGTCATTCTGCACTTCGGAGTAACAAATAGGATATTGAATCACATTGCAAACTCAGTCGAAACATCATAATGGTCAAAAGAAGAAAATAAAACCTTGATAAAATATCATTGGATGTATCAACACAAACAAGTTAGATCAAAATAATAATTGAATCAATACTAATCATGAATATGATTTGTAATCTGCTACAAATTTTAGAAACAAAATAAGGGCAAAGAAAAATAAAATAAAAATAAACCTCATCTTTGCGACTAGTAAAAAAATATCTCTTAGCATGTAATCCCATATTTCTAATAATCAAGGTCAAGATCTACATTCAAATGACCTCACTCCATCCTTTTTCTATTAATCAAGGTTCTAAAAAATTATCGAGTTTCTCATTCTTGATGCACGAGAATAATCTTATCCATGTCAAAGTGATGGAGGACTCTTAACACACAAATGTTTGCAATCCGTGCGACCTTTCTTTCGAAAATAAAAGAAAGGTAAAGTAAATAATGACTCTTGTAAAAATGAAGAGATGAAGACAATAAGCATAGTCCAATAGACTATCCAGCCCAAAAGAAATCCAAGGAAAAAAGATAACAAAAGGAAATAAGTTTATTATATTCAACATCCTTGATGTGTTGACGCCTCCTTCTTGCAAATTGTAGGTGTTGCTTGTGAGTACAAATGGAAGACCAATTAGCGCTTCCTAAACATGCACCTTATTAAATTCCTTCCCAATCTCATTAAGTGCACTTGTAAGAAACAAACTTTCAATATGGTAAAAAAACAAAGAAGTCTATACTAGGAGCAGAAATCAACATTTTATAGATCAGTAGGCTGCCTAGGTTCAATTTGGAAGGGTCCAACATGTGTATTAGAAGAGAAGCTTAATGTTGTATGTGGTAACATGTCCAGAGGTGAATTATCCATCAATGAACTATTTAGGAGATAGACTTCTTTCGTATTGACTAAATTATGTCAATATTTGTTCTGCATCTCTTCTTACAGTTCAAACTATGGTTGCCCATAGCCATTGCTAAATATAGGAATTGGGAAGTTACAGTAAGCCTATTGTTGTATGCCTCTAATTCCTGAAAAGGCTCGCCAAGACAAAAGTTTAGATGACGAATCACTATAAAATATGGTAAAAACATATAAAATATTAAATTTTTGGTACGGTTAAGCTCCTAACCAAAATTTTATTTTATTTTGTTGGTAACAAAACCCCCATAGAAAATCATAAAGTTTGTTGGTTCATTCTTCTTCGATTTAAAATAAAATTCTACTGACTTAAAATTGGGCAATGCTTGATTCGATATGGAACATTGAGCATACATATGTAGAAATTTTAAATATCACTGATATAAATCAAAAGTTAATTTAGTCACGTCAATACCAAACACAATACATATTCCAACATGAGTAAAATTATTTGGGAGGCTATGTGTCACCTCAAATATATGTCTGGTGGACACGTACACTGTATCATTACTTAGGATGTCAATGCTTCTAAAGTAAAATTTTTGCCTACGAGTAATTTAACACATTCCCAGTTAGAAGAACTAGTCACGATAAAAATTTTTGCAAATAAACAACCACATCTTACCTTCGATTGAGCCAGAAGATGAAGTCGTCTGCCGTGGATTAGGGCTTTGAAGAAATTAGGGATTTGAAAAAATTGGGTCTTTGATGAAATTCATATTGTCCCCTACCGTAAGTCGATATATATATGAAATGCCTCCTTCCGCCATGAATATGGAAGATGAAATCGCTCCAATGTCAAGACCACACCACAACCGTCAATCGAGACCCTCGCCAAGCACCTGCCTGATGGCGACCGTGAAAACCTGGTCGAAGAAGACGAAGTTAAGGGAGGAGAAAGAAGAAAGAGATAGGAAGAAGAGACAAAGAGTGTCCCCTGGTGTGTGAGAAGTGAGAGGGAGTTTGTCCCCTAATTTAGAAAAGGAGTCTAATAAACATGGAGGGACACGAAAATAAAAGCGGGACAAAGTGAAAAATAAGTCTTAACAGAGCGGGATGCGAAAATAAAAGCGGGATAATTAATTTGATGATGACACTAAAAAGATGTTGTCTTTATTATTTAATATTAGATGACATTTTAATAGTGTCGTTAAATATATGTCTACGACACTTTTAAAAAACTGCCATGAATGACGAAAAATACTATATTACTATGACACATTTTAGTAAGGTGTCATCATAAAAATTTTGTAACGACAATTATTTAAAAAGTGTCGTCAGTAAAGTATCGTTATTAGTCAATTTTGTTGTAGTGTCGGTGCGACGAATGTCAGGATGTGTGTAGAAAATCTATGCTCGAAGTTTAGAAGTCGGAGTAATGCGATCTTGGATAGAAAACCCCGTACTATCAACTTGGTTTGACCTTAGAATGGGGTCAGTGTTGATATCGTTGTTTGAGAACTGTGATTCCAATACTGACAATTGACTTTAGCCTAGATGAGATGGCCCAGCGGCTAGGCGAGATGTCCATGTTGCGAGATTAGCATCGATACGATTGATTTTCGGGATTGAGTGAATGAATCGATAGGTGGGATTGGATTCACTATCACAAGGCTTGGTTGAAATGCATATATTTCGAGGACGCCTGGAATGTGTGCACGATCCAAACTAAGTAATACGTTGAATTTAAGTGAGACTTGAGTAATGGAAAGGTGTCGAGGATTTTGAAATCGTATTGAAGGAAAGATATATAGTAGCACGAGTGTGGCTCGGATTGAGAGAACGCATGGGAGTAGTGCGTGCGAGAGTCCTTGATATTGAAACAAGTGATAAGTCGAAAAGTAAGTACTCAGTTAGTTTCGAGGATGAAACTTTTTTTGAGTGGTGTATGATGTAGTATCCCGTACCGCTCAGTCAATCGGAGGAATCGAAACGCCGACGGCGTTCGGACTTAGCCTTGCAACGGCGACTCGAAGACATCGCTCGATCGAGGCGACCGCTCGCTCAGGTGGGGTAGTTTCGGTGAACTTGCCTCATCTTAGCCTTCACATAACAAATCACATGTTTTCAACTTGCACAAGTAGGCTTAATAATAAAAGAGACGAATCCACATAGCTAAAGAAAATAATCCCGACGGGTCGATGTTGTACGGCTTATGACTTAAGTCTAGGCACCCAAATGACTTGGTCGTTTAGAAGTCGAACGCGTACGCGACATGTTTTTGCAAGGCGAGGCTTGACGTAGCCTTTATTCGTCGAGTCGTTGTGCGTTTAAGTCAGGCAAGTTATGTTAGGCTATCGGAGAGGTAGCACGGTCCTATGAGTTCTACGGTTGGGTATGACCACATAGTCTCACGGTCTCAAGGTCCGTCATATAAAGTATGACTTGAGCGATAGCGTCGCGTAGAACGTAAGTCGGTTTAAGCCATGATGCACGGACTTAGTGTTTAAGGCATGAACCATGGTTGATTTAATTAGTTTTGGAGAAAGGACTATCGAATAGGCATTCATGAGTTGAATGGAATGATTTGGTAACAAGAAAAGATTGCTCGCGACCGTGGGTCGTCGAGGGGTCTCAAGGATAGAAGTCTTAAACTTGGTTTTGAAAGAGATGACGGTAACACTAGAAGGAGAATGACTGTGTGAGATGTCAGTTCGAGTTGAGTCTTGCATAGTCATTGGACAACTTGTCGACAAGGAGGAGTTTCCACGAGCGGCAACCCTGGGCGCCATGGGACCGCATCGTTCCAGAGGGAAACAGGTATAGCCGTAGCTGGACGAACCGCTCGGGTTATTCGGGAACTTTCTTCGGGGCTAGCTACTTGCGTTGAAAGGATCGCCAAATAGCAAGGCTATAAGTCCATGATAGCTTGTGGTGTTAGTGACCAATTCATATAGATGGATCGGCACGAGCGGCAATTCGCGTGTGTGCCTTTGGATTTAGTCTAGTTGAATGTGTGTATGGTTGGAACACAAAATATTTGCGCCTAATGATTGGCTGCAACGTAGGTGGCATGCTTTGGCATGAGAGGTGGCATCGAGTCTTAAGTTGTCGACATATAAGTTGCATAAGTTGGATTTGAGTCGTCTTGAGTTTAAGTCAGGAAATACCGCAAGGCAAAGTCGGTCGAGTGACACTTAGCCCAGAAGTCTTGATTGGGTCTGTTGGTGATCAAAGTAGCAAGGGCCGCGAGACGGCGATATGGTTAAGTCTTATTGAATTGTGAGGCACGACACGATGGATTTGTAGCATGATCACACAGAATTGGGTACTATCGCGTAGTTGCGTCTCTGATTTTGGTCTGTAAGGCAAACACGACTTGATAGATTAACGTTGTTGGCACGAGAAGGGTCTTGAGGCAAAGTATGAGTTAACATCGTTGTTGCAAGCACGGGATGGTCTAAAGACACGAAATAGGCCAAGGCGTCTGTCCTAAAACTGATCCTAAGGCAAGAGTAAAAAGACAATTGATAAGAAGGGACTATGTTGCACAAAGTAAATCAAACGTGTTGGTTTTGTATGGGTGGGCGATGAGCTCATTCCACCAGTACAGTTGAGTACTGACACCCGTATAGTTTACATGTACAGGCACAGGTAGAAGCTCGTGGCGCGGAGCTCGCTTGGATGCGTCGAGGTACGGATTTCTTTGGCGATTCGAAGTGTGCGGCCGCATGGGGTCAAGGCTTATACATGACATAATGTATGGACATCGCCTTCCGAAGCATCCGCTGGCTCAAGACATGTAATTGAGAGAAGAGAGAGAGCTGCATGATTTGTAATATGAGAAGTGTGAGCTTGAGTGATTGTAATCTTGGCCTTGCGCCCTTTGTAACCTTTGTTTCAATATCAATAAAGTTCTTCTTTTGAATGACTTGTGTTTTGTTCTAAATTTCTGCTGCTATCATTCAATGTCTCTGCATGGAACTTCTGTGCGACGACCCCGTCGCAGCCGCTGAAATCGGCTATTATGGAACCCGCCTTGCACGAGCGAAATCTAGGCTCGTGCGGAATCACGCCTTAGCGAGGACGATCGCTCCTACGGGAGCGGGACGTGACACTTACAGCATTTGTCAATACTATAGAACTGTTGTTGGAAGTTTGTACTTGCTCATTTTCCTGACAGAATAATCGTTGATGTTTACAGAGGACATGTTGCCTGATTGCTCTACCTTTTACGGGTATGGCCAGGATAGAGATTTTGATGAGATATTATCCTTGGTGCCATTAGAGGATTTACCTTCTACTTAGACTGTTAGATAGGTTTTGACTGGACTGCGAGCCAACTAGTTTATGAGACTTATATTATATTTGTGTTTTGAGACTTGTGTTATGTTTTCGACTATTTATTTTGTTATGATTTTGCTTCTATTTTCGTACTTCTAATTCCGTCATATCTATATGATATTCGTGCCTATCTTTTCAAGATGTCTTGTGATTGAGTTGAGATTATATACCTCCGTGCGGAGATGACAGGTACATTTATACTGTATCTAGGTGCTATACTTTCTAGTAGACCTATAAAGCGTTCTACCGCCGATTCTACGACATAGGCTGGACGTACCCACGTATTCGTGCCCCTATTCAGGGTGCGGGTCGTGACAGAAAGAGCGCCTGAGGGAGGGATCGACAGAGAAGGAACCACTCCGTAGGGAGAGGAGCCACATCGACCTAGGGATCGTAGGGACGAAGCGGTCGAGGTGTCGTCGGGATGGGTCGGTCGCCAGGGGATCGCCGGGGGGTCGACGGGTTGTCGGAGGGTCGCTGGATTGTCGGGTGGACGCTGGGAGGTCACTGGCACTCGGGATGAAGAGGTCGGAAGAGAGGTGGTGGGAGTCAAAAATTTTGGGATGAAATGGAAAGTTGAATCAGCCAGAATGCTATATTAAGTAATTTAGCATTGTCAAAAATCTCGTCGCTAAACTTCGCTATTTTTTAATAAACTGCGACATATTACGTGTGGAGTCACTAAACGTCGCTGTTATTAAAAATATAGCGACGTTAACCGACTACTCCGCGACGTCAACCTTCATAATATTAAAGGTAATTGCTAAATGTCGCTGAAAGTCGCTGATAGTGACGTATTGCGACATCTATTAAATACGTCGCTAATTTTCAAATTATTAGCGACGTCTTCTTCCAGAGTCGCTAAATTCGTCGCTGATTTGACTTATTTTGGTAGCGAGATATATATTTCTCAATACATTATAAATACTCTATTTTATTGATTGGTCATGTCTCATATTATGTCACGATCTTGACACGATGTGACCCATATCATTCATATTGTTCTTGTACTCTGCAAAAGTCCCGTTACTTTCCACTTAATTTCTGACCATTTTTCAATATTGATATGGCCTATTTATCATTCCCTAATAGCTATATTATTAACCCTAATTTTTTATTAATTGAGTGTCTTAACTCTCCATCAAAGACCTTACACCTATATATTTCACGCTTCTTCAATAGTGTTGTAAGATGAAAAAAATAAGAAGGATATCTCCATTCCTCCAAAATCACAATCATATGATTCTTCTTTTTTATTTCCATTCCAATCTCTTCTACTCTAGGCAAGAGCTAAGTTCGGATCATTCTTCCGGAGTTGTATGCAACAATGGAAAGCCGTAGCATGGAAGTTTTACCTCTAGGAGGATTCGAGAAGATGTCTGCATATAGATCTCGAATAATCTCTTAGACAGTGCTTCGTTCACGACTTTCGTGTAGACTGATATCTCTAACTTTTATTATTCTGTTATTTTTTTTTCTTTCATGATGATAAAAAAACATATTTTCTAACATCTAGATCAAAATAGGGATAGCTAGGAGGATCTAATACCTATATAATGGTGTATTGTTGTGCAGTTTTGATATCTAGTAATAAAATTAAAGTCCATAAGTCATTATTCATTCTTTCTTTATTCCCTGTTTATCTTTTATCTTCATCAAAGAGTATTTATTTGGGTAACAACTTGTGTGGTTTATAGGAGGAAGCAGAAAGAAGATAAAATTAATGCAGCAATTGTTTTCCGTAGAGAGGGTAATTATATCTAAGTTATTACTCGTTTGGTACGACTTGTCGGTTCTTCCATAAGTATTGACAAGCACCACTTTTATCATTTTCCTGTTCTGACGAATTGATTTGAACTGCCATTAATTCTACGAAGCCATCTCGTAATTAAGAAGTTAGTAGGAGCGTCAGCATCTGTCCAACTTTCTGATATGGATTATGTCTCTAGTCTACTATAGAAGATTTGGATTTCTCCCTCGCTTCCTCGCCCACTTCATGTACAGTCACATGCTGCCCATTCTCACTGGACAATGCAATAACTATATATGTTAACTATATTTGCTAAAGCAGCCAAGGATCTCTTCCCAGTACGCATGTAGAAGAAGAAGATACAAGCTAAAGTTGATTTCTCCAACTGTCGGCAACCATGGCAAATATGCTACATACATCATCTTCCATTTTTTTTCCCCGGTAGGTACCATGTCAATTTTGATCACATGGTCTCTTTGCACAATAATGCATGGTTAGACTGTTAACGTTAAATGTCTCCGTATTTATATAGCAATAATGCATGGTTGAGACATCCATAAACCTAAAAAAAATTAGTATAACATTTTTTTTTGGTATAAAAATATTAGGGAAGATTTATGAAATGCCCAAAAACTAAAAAAATTTTATGTAAAACCCACCGCTAAAAAAACTTTCATCGCGTGCCTAGAATTAGAGAAACTTATCCAAAGCGGGTTCCAAATGACCCTTTTGCCATTCCTTTTAATTTATTGGAAACACCCACAAAACTGTTCTTAAAAAAACGTTTCAATACTCCATCTTCTTCCATACGCTGCTCACTTTCGAATCTAGGTTTTCTCCTCAAAAATCTTCAAAAACTCGTCGAAAAATTTCGGAAAGACCGGGACGAACGACAAAAGTGCTAAAACGGAGGTCCAAACATCATTTTTTTGCGAATCTAAAATTTCGGAAGGCCGTCTAACGGTGAAGCTGTTACTTTCAGTCTCCTCGACGATACGCTCATTTTGCGACAAACGGGACCTCGTTTCGACCTCCCAGTCAAAAGTTATGGCCCTCCAAAGTTTCAGCTAACCATAAAATGCAGGAGAATGATATTCTCCGTCTTAATTTACACGGAGAATGACCATTCTCCGTCTTAATTAGGACGGAGAATGACATTCTTCGTCTTAATTTACACGGAGAATGGTCATTCCAGTGTTAAAACGCAGGAGAATGACCATTCTCCGTGTTAGAAACACGGAGAATGCCATTCTCCGTGTTAAATGAAACGGAGAATGTCATTCTCCGTGTTAAATAAAACGGAGAATGGCATTCTCCGTCCTAATTAAGACGGAGAATGGCCATTCTCCGTGCTAAATTAAACGGAGAATGACCATTCTCCGTCTTAATTAGGACGGAGAATGCCATTCTCCGTGTAATTTATCACGGAGAATGGTCATTCTAGTGTTAAAACGCAGGAGAATGACCATTCTCCGTGTTAGAAACACGGAGAATGACCATTCTCCGTGTTAGAAACACGGAGAATGCCATTCTCCGTGTTAATTAGGACGGAGAATGCCATTCTCCGTCTTAAATAAAACGGAGAATGCCATTCTCCGTCCTAATTAAGACGGAGAATGACATTCTCGGTCCTAATTAAGACGGAAACGGAGAATGTCATTCTCCGTGTTAATTAGGACGGAGAATGGCATTCTCCGTCTTAAATAAAACGGAGAATGGCATTCTCCGTCCTAATTAAGACGGAGAATGCCATTCTCCGTCCTAATTAAGACGGAGAATGGTCATTTCCAGTATTAAAACGTGTAATTTAGTTTTTTCAGGAATAAAGAGTTTCGTTCTTCTTTCAAAGCGATGATAATTCTTATGGAAAAGAAGAAAAAAGATCTTCTCTCCACAATTGAAGATCTGAGTTCAAATGTCTCCACGATGAAGATGATGATGATGGTGATGATGATGACGAGCGATGATCTGAGTTCGACTGAAGAAAAATACACCGAACTACGAACGATCTTTGCGATCTCTGCTGAATATGAGAGCAATGGAATTCAGATTTTTCGTGAAGAAGAAGAAGACGAAAATCGCAATCCAGATCTGAGTTTTTTGAATTCAAATACATATAGATGACCAATTCGCGCGGAGGGGTAGTTTCGGTATTATAAAAATAGCAGTTTCTAGCGGGTGGCATCTAAAAGGGAATCTTGGAATATTTAACGTGAAAATACTTAATTCTGGGTATTTCATAAAACTTATCCAGCGGATGAGCATTTCATAAAAGTCCATCCCGAAATTGGATTTCTCAGCAATTTCCAGAAAATATTATTATTTAGTCATTTAATCAGCCACTAATTCAAACTTTCATACTAATTTAAAGCAGTTTTAACTTTCTTTGTCTCTCTCTCTCTCTCTTTCCCCTTCACTCGCTTTGAGCCCTTTTTTCTTCTTTCCCTGTAAATTGCACAAACAACGGGTGTCCCGATCGACCACTAGTACATGTATATGAAGTTGGATCTAACACTAAGACACATCATCTAGGTGAATTAATTAGTGTTGAACTGTTAATTCTAGAAAAATCGTCATGTATGGTCCATTTGCCCCAATCTTGGACTACAAATAAGGGCCATCTCCTCCAATCTCTTCATCATCTCTACTTTAATTAACAGCTAGCTACAAAGATGGAAGGTTACACTCGTTTCAATTCCTTGTGTTTTGTTTTCATTCTCGTCGCCCTACTTTCCTTTGGTGGCATTGATCAGAGCACTTGTTCAGCTGCAAGAATCCCCACTGCCGCCGACACGAGCACCGAATTCATACGAGCTCAGTGCAACGCCACCGACTACCCGCAGCTCTGCGTGGCCACCCTCTCGTCCTACGCACCCACGATCCGCAAGAGCGCAGTTCGGCTGGCAGACGTCGCTCTCAACGTCAGCCTCAGACATGCCCGCTCCACCTCAGCCATGATGTCAAGGATGTCAACGGGCAGCGGCCGCATGTCCCGGAAAGAGGCCGAGGCAGTGAGCGACTGCATCGACGCGTTGGGGGACTCGGTGGAGTACTTGCGGCAGTCGCTGGCCAGAATTGGGAAGGCGAAGGGGAAGGATGTGAGGATGCGGATTAACGACGCTCAAACGTGGGTGAGTACTGCGCTGACCGACGAGAGTACATGCATGGATGAGTTGGTTGGCGGTGCCAAGGGGGGAACCAAAACTAAGAGCGCCATCCGTAGCCAAGTTGTGAAGGCGGCAGAGCTCACAAGCAATGCGCTAGCGCTAATCAGCGCTCTGTCAGTGTCGTCCGCATAATGTGTACGTTCGGAAACCATCAGACGGTTTCTACAGTACTCGTAATAATCTGAATATGTCTGATACCAAGGGGTGCGAGCTTGTATGTGAGTGTCAGACTACATGGATTCCTAATATGGATATATTGCGGTTTGATGTATGCGTGTATATTTAAGCGTATGTAAGGAACTGTTGTTTGCCTACTAGTGATTTTTTTTTTTTTTTTTTGAGGTGTCATTTTCTCGAAGCTGACGAGCAACTCCAAGGAGAAATTCAAATCGTATTCATCCCCACGGGACTCCTGGTGTACCCAACGGATTACCCCCGCGGATTGTTGTTTGTCTACGAATGTTGGTATTAGTTTCTCTATGTAGAATTATATGTGGGTGTAGGCATGGAGTAGGGGAGATGAGAATAGAAGGCCACGGCCCACGGCAACTTCTTCAAAATATTTTAGAGAGGATAAAGAGAAACCAATCTACTAGAGAAGAGATTCTCTATTTTTAAAAAAAAAATTTTTTTTACTAAATCACTGACTATCTACTAAACCACTCCTAAAATACAGCAATATTGTTGTTGACAAGTATTCTGACCATAATTTGGATCAATATTATTGTTGTTGACAAGTATTCTGACCATATTTGTGGTTGTTCGATTTTATTTATCTGTCCGTCATTTATTTTTTTTTATACTTGATCTCCCCGTATCAAACTGTAGAAAACTATTTTAGGCCATATTCGTCGAGTCCAATATACACGATCAACTCCGGAGTCCGGTTAGGGTCCACTGTGTTCCCAAAAATTTGATATAAAAGTCGAATGTTACAAGATGGACTGGATTGAGTGCTTCAGTTGTTTCGAAACTAATTGTGTTGACACGTACATGATACGTAAAATCAGAATTAACTTGACTCCTCCCAACTTGGCTCCTAGGTGAAGCGTCAGTAGAGCCGGCACGAAATTTGTGTGGGTCGGGCCGGGCCTGGGCCTATTGGGCCCATGAATTGTAGCGGACCGGGCCGGGCCGGACCAAGGGTTGAAAATCTGAGCCCAGTCCGGCACGTGACCCACGGCACAATGGACTTCAGGTCGGGCCGGGATCTTGATTGGCACGTGACAAATTTGAACATTTATTTAGAATTCATGAACACGAACATGCTAGCATTAACATGAGCTAACCACACCCAAGGATGTAAAGATTACATAGCTAAAATGCTTCCAACTTTTAGATGTAAGAGGTACACTTGAACAACACCGGGCCGTGCTTGGACTTCGGGCGAGGCCGGGCCTATCTTATGGGCCGATATGTATGGTCCGACACGACCCAATATACGAGGCCGAGCCGGCACATGGGCCAATTTTCGAGCCGAACTCGTGTCGGGCTGGACCGGCCCGACCCAATTGACAGGTCTAAGCGTCAGGAATTGTATGGTTAGAAAATCTTACGAGCTTTCAAAGATGAGTTTAGCGGCAGGTTCTATTCGCATCACACTGGTTCCCAACATGATCAGGCAGCTGCCTTTCAAATATGGAGTTGCCAACGGTATAACCAACTGTGGTTCGTATGGTTCAATTGGGTGCATAATTGTCGATGAAGATCCAACTAGTGTTGAAATGGTATTAATTCCGCCTTACGTACTCACCCAAACGAACGAGAAACCAAGTGGATGGCAAAGTAACAAACAGTACAAGTAATTTTAGTTCTCATTAATTCTCTTTGAAGAAGAATTGCCCAATTAATCTTCAAAAAATTTTTACAAACAAGAAAATTCTAAAGATCTAGCAGGAAGTACTAGCTGTCATCTGTTGACGTCGTGATACTAGTATTCGTCGTGCAAGTCGTCGACGATGAAGTCCTCGGTGACGATGAAGACATCGCCTGCTTAACACAGAGAGTAGGAATGGCGCTAGAAATCCTCCTCTTTTGCTCCTTGACCAGTTCCCCACCAAAGTCTTCCAACTTGTCGGCGTTTGTTTGCTCCGAAACCCTCCTCCCTCGGAAGAGTGTGGACTCTATGTTCTTATAAGACAAGTTGGTTTGAATACGAACGTAATTGTCACTCGCGAAGTTCTCTCCGAAGGCCGCCGCAACCGCTTGATCGACCGTGTCGGCACCTGCATTGGCTGCAATGTTCAGCTTGTCGGCGGCCTTTGCTGACCGTCCACCTCCAGTACAAATTGAGAGCACCAACAAATCATCCACACTAGCAGCGAGTGGAAACTCCTGCTTGTTATTCAGCACGTGCGTTATTGCTGCCGCAGTTGGATTGCTCATTGCCAGTCCGCCACCCAGGGCTACAATTTTAGTACGTCCGTCCACCGACGCCATCTCCACTGGGCGACGACCCGCACAAGTGGCAGCACAGATCTGGCTGATGTTGAAGTCGTAGGCATCCGTCTCCACGGCGTCGGCTCTCGAGAACAAAAACGGAGCTCCGGTGGAGAGGTCGTAGCAGGGGATCAGCACCGGCTTCAGCGTGTCGCGAAGAGTCAATGCTCCGTCGAACATCTTACGGAATATTGCTTTTCCAGATCGCCGGAATATTCTATTTAAAACCGAGGAGGTTTGGTTGCTCTTGAGATGGTGGCGGTTCTCGGAGAGGAAATGGAGGGATTCCTCGGCGGAGAAGAGGGGCCTGCCATCGGGGCCTCGGGTGAAGAGCATGGCGGCGAGCACTCCGCCGAGTCCGGAGCCTGCGGCAACGTCGAAGAAGTCTACAATGCGGGCGTCTGGATTGTTGGAGTTGGAGCGGAGGGAGGATTCGAGTCGGGCAAGGGAGACTGCTGCGAGTAGATAGTCGTCGCCGCCATCGCTGCTGCTGTCGATGGAGAGGATGCGGACCTTCCCTCTGATCTTGTACTGTTCAATTGGAGAAGAGAGGTGGAATTTGTTCTCGAGAATGGAGAAGATATCGTAGCTTAGTTTGTCCATTCCGTGGGCAGAGTCAATCAAAGAAGCCAAAGTAGAGTAACAAAACAAGTTAATGAGAGAGAGAGAGAGAGAGAGAGAGAGTTGTAAATTGTAATGGAGAGAAGCGTTCGTGTGGTGTATGTTATATATAGCAAAGGGAATGAATGAAATGGTTCAGGCGTGTGGTCAAGGACAGCTGAAGCCAGCTTTCGGTGGAAAGAGAGGTTTCGTGGAAACTGAAGCCTTTGTATTTTACAAAACAAACTCTTAAATTTGCATTATAGCAAGTGAACAACGTGCAAGCTAATAATGTACAAGTGTCAAAAACAAGTACAGGACTAAAATGAATAAATCAGCCTGTGAGTCACAATATCATCACTTGTTCTCCTAATAGCTTTACTTCAGCGAATCATATAGATACTATGTCCCTTCAAAAGCCTACATAATTCTTCCAATTTGTTCTCTCTAATAGATTAATACCTTCACCTAAAACCAGTCTTATACCTACCCTAATATTTGACAATGAAGGATTATCATCGACAAAATCGACAAAAAACATCAAAAGGGATTAGTCAAATTGGATTACAAAAATACGACTGTGATTCTAAAATCACAATCATGATGATTTTGAATCAAAAAATCCCTTTATTAAAAAAAAATAGTATTTGTTGTGTTTATTTTTGCATATAACTAAAAAAATACATATTAAAATATATTATTATTATTATTATTATTATTATTATTATTATTATTATTGAGTTTTCATAAATATTATTTGTTGTATTATGATTATTAATTAATAAATATTAACTACACGGACTAGCAAGTTGGGACATAACGTATTCTGGCTGGGTTCTATTCCATAGGAAACTAGATTATTTCTTCTGATCATGGTCGGCATTAAATAAATAAAAAATCTAGCAAATGTTAACTAATGCCTTCTAAAAAAAAATTAAACACAACATAATTTGGAATCAAAGGTGAAATGTTGCAAAAATATAAGATTAACATCTGTCGGATTTCAATGATACATCGGAAAAACAATTACATATGGATCCATTTTTCGTTGAAAACGCTTAGAAAATGCAATAAATACAACTGCATTTTCTAAGCGTTTTCAACTCCCTTCTATCCCATAGGGAACTAGATTATTTCTTCTGATTATGGTCGGCGTTAAATATAAAAAAAACATAGCAAATGTTAACTAATGCCTTCTGAAAATAAAAATTAAACAACACATAATTTGGAATCAAAGGTGAAATGTTGCAAAAAAATATAAGATTAACATCTGGTTGGATTTCAATGACACATCGGAAAAACAATTACATATGGATCCATTTTTCGTTGAAAACGCTTAGAAAATGCAATTGTAGGTTCCTCTTCTTTCTTCATGTTTATTCTCAACCATTTGTTGCAACTCCTTGTTTATTTTTAACCATATTATACATGTAGTTATATTCTATATTAAAATTTACCATTGGGTGACGAACTCGAAGGTGATGAACCATTGTACCATTTTACTTTTCTGATAGACACTCGTGGATGAAAATAACATCATCAACCTTGTCAAAGAAGGAGAAAAAGTTATGCGGATACTTGATGGAGTTAGCATTAGCAAAAATGTGAGTAACAGAGAAGATGGAAAGAGAATCGTTGACATTGACGAAGGAGAAGATGATGAAAAGTTTCTTGCGTGCGGATTATGAACATCAAGGTTTGCTTGAGATGGCAGGAGAAACAACCTTATTTTTATCGACGGTGGGATCCATGAGAGACGGTGGAGAGAACCCTAATAATAGAGAATGAAAGATGAAGGAAAGGAAAAAAAAAAATCTGCGTTTAACTTCTTCTTTTTTAACAAAAGAAAGAAAGAAAGAACAAAGTATGAATTATATGATCTAAGAATCATATGTCAAAATTTTTTCGTTGAAAACGCTTAGAAAATGCAATAAATACAACTGCATTTTCTAAGCGTTTTCAACTCCCTTCTATCCCATAGGGAACTAGATTATTTCTTCTGATTATGGTCGGCGTTAAATATAAAAAAAACATAGCAAATGTTAACTAATGCCTTCTGAAAATAAAAATTAAACAACACATAATTTGGAATCAAAGGTGAAATGTTGCAAAAAAATATAAGATTAACATCTGGTTGGATTTCAATGACACATCGGAAAAACAATTACATATGGATCCATTTTTCGTTGAAAACGCTTAGAAAATGCAATTGTAGGTTCCTCTTCTTTCTTCATGTTTATTCTCAACCATTTGTTGCAACTCCTTGTTTATTTTTAACCATATTATACATGTAGTTATATTCTATATTAAAATTTACCATTGGGTGACGAACTCGAAGGTGATGAACCATTGTACCATTTTACTTTTCTGATAGACATACGTGGATGAAAAAAAAAAGTTTCTTGCATAAAGATTGCAGAAACCTGATTGGCTTGAGGCAGCGGAAGGAGCAACGTTATTTTTGTCTACTGTGAAATCCATAAAAAGACAATGAAGAGAACCCTTATAACAGAGAATGAAAGATGAGAAAGAAATCTGGATATATTTTTTTTACGACCAAAAGAAAGAACAAAGTAGGAAAAAAATGATTTAAGAATCACATGTCAAAAATGTGTGGCTGTCAAAAAATCTATATAAATTTATAAACGTCGTTTATAAAATTATAATAGTTGAAAATTATTATCTCAATTGACTAACACTAGATTACAAACATGACATATAATAACGAAACTTCGATTGATTATCCCAAATTAGAGTTAGGCCTTCCTTGGTTCACGGAAGGAAAATCAATTCCCTTAGGGTGTGTTTGATTGCAAGGTGGAAAATATGTGGAAAAGAAATTAATTCCATGGAATTATTTTTCTAGGAAAAAAATTCCATGGAATTTTAAAAATTTTCCATGGAAAACTTAATTTGGGTGTTTGATTGCCATTATTTTCCACAGAAAATAGTTATTTTCCACAGAAAATAGTTATTTTCCTGTGGGTTGGACAAGTTTAATTTTCCACAATTTTAGATGAAAATATGGAAAATGATAGTTTTTGGGAAAATAATTCCATGGAAAATATAAGCAATCAAACACTACAATTGGTGGAAAAAATTTGATGGAAATATTTTCCATGGAAAAAACGCCCAATCAAACACAGCCTTATATTTTTCATGGGGATGGAAAATTAAGATTCTTGTCAAATTTTATTTCTTGTGTTTGGTAAAAAAAAAATGAAAAATATCTGAGATAAACTATTTGATTTTCCTTCGAGTGTCTGGTTTATACAAAAAAGGAAAGAAAAAAAAAGATATCAAATGTTCCAATAATATCCGATGTCAACACTATTATAGTCAACAGAATACGAAGAGTTAGCTAGTAAAATAGGCACTAGCTCGAGATTACTTTTGGCATAATTTTTTGTAATAAATGTTGAAAAAGAAGGAGGAAAAAATAAAGAGGAAGTAGTTTCTCTTCTTCCTTTTTTTTCCATGTTAGGAAATACATTCGAAGTCTGTGGCTACAAAAAAAAAAAAAACTAATTTCCTTTCCTAATTTCTTAAATCCATGGAACAAATGAGGCCTTAGATATAAGATGTAGTGTGTGTATATGATTGGCTGTTTGCATGATTGGCATAGCATTATTGGGTTGTAGACAAACTATATTTCATTAGCAGTAAGGTCAGACAGAGACAAGAAAATAAGAACTAATGGTGTGCTATATAAACACACCATTAAAAAAACACAGGCTGAGTTTATTCCCATATGTGTCATGTTGTTAGGCAAAGGTCTATTTATTAACAAATGTATATATACCTAACAAAAGTTGGGTCATTGGAGACAAAGCAACTAGAATAGAGATGTCGAAAGATAGAATTTATTTATCTTATTGTTGGATTAATTTGATTAGGTGTAGAGGAAATATGCTCATTAACTAATTACTTCAGCCAACAAACTCTTTTAAAGATGCATTGTAGACTGTCGAAGGGGCACAACTTTTAGAATATATGCATGTCTTCCAAATTTTCAATAATGTCACTAACCTAAAATTTCAATCAAACAAACACACGAGTAGACAAAATTTCAATCAAACAAACACACAAATAGATAAATAAGTATAACATGTCGAATCATGGGTGAAATGTTTATCTCGTCAATTAAAAGATTGGTTTGTTGGATAGAGTTTATTCTTAATAAAGATGTCACATGAACTCCCAACATATGGTCGATCACCTCCCTGTCCCTGATCTCAGCCTTCGTGAGTCCCACAGTTACGGTAGGCTCGTCGGTGCATCTAAATTAAAACCCAAATGCTTCTCCCTTTGCCTGGATTTGAATTATATAAACTTCGACATATTCATATAGGGATAAAAAAAACTATCCAATTGGACAGATCCATACTTCAAAACATTAATTATTGTAGAGAAGTTGACCCACAAAAGTTTATGTTGGAGCTTTTCCTTTGGACATGTGAAGAGAGGTTGCTCTCAACACATGCCTAGTAAAGTTTAGTCCCACATTGAAAAAGCATCATGAGGTATCTTAATATATATACTTGGTATGTGTTGTTAGAGATATGCACATGTGGTGGTGACCCTAAGGAGGGAACCATGTGGGTGATTTTATTAAGAGGTTAGGTTAAGACTCTATGGTAAAGCATTAGCGTTTTGCTCTTGGAATTTATTCCTTTGGAGCTAGGACTCGGGCTCATGAGGTGTAATGTGGCATTTTGTTGGCGCGCGCCAAATGGTACAGCAGTTGGCGTGGGGTGCACGTGTGGCGCAGGTAGCGTGGTGCGCGTGTTGCGCAGGTAGCGCGGTGCGCGTGTGGCGCAGGTGTGCAGTTTGCGCTGTGCGCGTATGGCGCAAGTTGCGTAGGTGGCACGCGCTGTTGGATCAGATCGTGTCTGTGCACGATTTGAGCGGTTACAGCACGTTCGGAGCGATTTTTTCTACGTCCCGAACGTTCTGCTAACTGGACAGTTACAAGACGGGCCTATATAAGGTTCTCTTCTCCCTCTCTCTCTCTCAGTACACAAGTGTTCAGAATACATTTCTTACGAATTTCACAGAGTTGAGAAGCAGAGCACCAGCGCCACTTAGCGTAGCAGTCCGTGCACCATCCGACGAGTCAGATGAGCGGAGTGTTCTAAAGTTCTCCGTCGAACTTGCTGGTTCCTGGAAGCTGGTCGTGTGGGGACGAATCAAGCTTTGAGCGCTGATGATCATTCACCCCAGCAGGCTGTTCTTCCATCCACTTCATCGCCTGTCATCCACTTCAACTCATTCTGAATGAGAACAGTTCTGATCTAATCAAAAACTGTTAGTGGACCATCGCTGCTGCTGCTAGCAATTCGATTTGTACATTCTTTTTAGAAAAAATTATATTCGTTTACTGCTGTTACGAAATCTTTTTAGATTTTCGCAACCCAGAATCCTCCAAGGATCTCTGTTGTGCACCTTCCTTGAAGTGTTGCATCATAAAATTATTTTTACAATCGTTTTGTTTTTCAGTTTTTCATCGAAAATTACGTCTCGGGACTAACAATCTCAAAGCTTGATTGCAAGATGGTGACGTCCATAAAGGAAACATACTTCATAAAAGCTTTTTATACCGAATGAATATTTTAAATTTAGCTTGTAAATCAGTCCAAAGTTGTTAATGCAATCACTCATTCTGCTTATACTCTTGAGTTGTGGCATAATAGGCTAGGATATGTTCATTGTAAATGAATAAACAGAATATCTAGTGTAGGACTTATCTCCAAATATGGGGGTAAGGTAGAGAAATGTGAAGTTTGTGCTCAAACGAAGATCACAAGAAAATCCTTTCCTCGGGTTAATCGAAGCACAGATCTTCTGGAGTTGGTACACTCCGATATCTGTTACTTCAAACAATTCTCTACAAAGGTCGGGATGAAGTATTTCATAACCTTCATCGATGACTTCTCAAAGTACATTTTCGTCTACCTTCTGAAGGCTAAAGACAAAGCATTCGAGAAGTTCAAAGAGTTCAGGGCTGAGGCAGAGCGGCAGACTGGATAATAACTCAAGAGAATAAGAAGTGATCGAGGTAGAGAGTACCGGTCTCATGAATTCGTATCGTTCTGCAAAGAACATGGAATTGTCAACGAGACCACTGCTCCGTACTCTCCTCAATCAAACGGAATAGCAGAGAGAAAGAACAGAACATTGACAGAAATGATTAACTCAATTTTGTTGACTGCGGGTCTTCCAAAGTGCTACTGGGGAGAAGCTGCATTGACGGCCACTTTTATTATAAATAGAGTGCCTCATACAACTTCAGACATTACTCCTCATGAACTCTGGTTCAAGGTCGGACCTAACTTGAATGTCATTCGAGTGTGGGGGTGTCTGGCATAACAAATATGAAGATTCAGAAGCTTGGGATAAGAACTACAAAGACGATCTTCTTAGGGTATCCTAGAAGAGAGATGCTCGAAGATTTTTTGATATTGAGTCAAATCATATCATTGAATCTCGCGACGCAGAATATTTTGAAGACAAATTTGTAAGGCACAAGAACATTGTTATATCGGATGTTCCAGAGAACAATAAGGGTGCGCACACTACCAAAATATGTCAAATTAGCAACGAAATTAGCGACTCCAGTTAAAAATGTCGCTATATTTTGTGTATTTAGCGACGTGAAAATGACGTCGTTGAACGTCACTATCAGCGACGTTTAGCAACTAATAGTGACTAGAATTATAGTTTGGAAAGAACAAGTCGCTATTTAGTCGCAAAACGTCGCTGATTTATTTTATTCAGCGATATTTTGCAACATTTAATCAAGTCCGTCGCTATCCTATTACTGAACAGTGACGTCTAGCGACATCACTCTTAGACGTCGCTAAAAAAATTTCATATATGGTTCTAGGAACCCGATCGATTTCATTTTATTGATTCCAAATTTTCGATCTCCCACCTCGAGCCCCAAATCTCTCTCCCCCTCCCCCTCTCATCTTCGACGACCGCTCCCTCCGACGAGCTCCTCCCCCTGGTGACCCCTCCCTCGGCCCCCTCCCCCTAGTCTCCTGCCCCGGCGACCCCCCTCGCCCTTGGTGACCTCATCGTCGCTCCTCCACCGCCGACCCCCCTCGTCTCCTGCTCCGCTCCGGCGACCCCGACCCCATCCAGGTATACCTAACCCTAACCCTATCTCCTACGGACACGACACAGACACACTAACACATTCACTGATACGACACTGACACACTCACTGACACGACACTGTGTTGGTGAACATATATACATATATATACTCATTGAAGAAAACTCTTATACATATGTATACATGAAACTCTTATACATATGTATACAATATATACATATGTATACTCATTGATGGTTCCTTTATATACATATATACATATGTATACATATGTACACAATATCAGGAAAAACTCTTATATAACTATAACTATAGCTATATCTATCAATCTACATATATACATATGCATACAATGTCAGAAAAAACTGAACTAAACACACATAGGTATACTCATTGAAGAAAACTGAGATTTCACAATGGAACTTGGGTTTTGAAACATGAAACAAGATGATGGTTCCTTTAGTTAGCTTGCTTATGTTACAATTATATTCTCTGTGAATATCGATCTTTCCAGATGGCACCCATGACCCAAGCAGCGGCACGTCGTTTGAGGGAAACAGATTGTTGAGGTGGCTCCTCCTACTGTTAAGAAGAAAGTGGCACCGATAGCAAGTGGGACCGGGAGTTCCATCATCCAGCACCTGCGGTGGAATGGCATTTTTCTGCCGTCGATCCCACTTTTTTGAAGATGTTGCGTGATGGTATCATTGAGCATATGCGTGAGCTGCGTGGTCGTCATTAGTGTAGTTTTATAGATATATTTTATGTTGGACTATTAGTAGTTATTACCAGCTGTACTTGTTTTATGGAGATGAATTTATGGACTTAATTATGGACTTATTACCAGCTGTACTTGTTTTATGGAGATTAATTATGGAGATTAATTATGGTCTTATTACCACTTGTTTTATGGAGATTAATTAGGCTAAGTCTTTTGTGTGGTCAATTCTGATACACTATGATTATATGGTTATGTCATGTGATACATGTAGAAGCATGGAAAAGAATAAAGAAAGATTCATGCGGCCAGGGAGTCCCATGCGGCTCAGAGAGTTCATACGGCTCAGGGATCCATGCGGCTCAAATGTCTATGCGGCTCGATAAGTTCCATGCGGCTCAGAAGAGGAGACACGTGACTTGCAAAACAGTTCTTCCCTTCGTCCTATACTGTATTAATTGCCTTGACGGCTGACAGCCCTGACAAGGTGACAGTTCTGACACAAAGATGTAATTATGACTCTGTCATAATGGAAGAATCCTAGGGAAATGAAGGAAATCTCTGACACAATCCCCCGAGATCCAGAAAATGCTACGCGGCCTTGACACGTGGATAGTCGTATGCAGCTCGAGCGGAGACTCCCCATGCGGCTCAGGCCGAGGCTGTCCTATGCGGCTCAGGCCGAAGATGTCTTATGCGGCTCAAGCAGAGACACCCCCATGCGGCTCACGAAGACTATCTCCATGCGGCTCACGAAGAAGCTACCCATTATGCGGCCACCTACGCTCATGTGGCCCAGATCATCATTATGCGGTTCAAATAATCAGGGACCACTCCCCAATCAGCCTTGACACGTGGCCAACCTTATGCGGCTTAATCATCATGCGGCTCAGATTTCCTCAGTGGTTCACGGTTGAGCCACGTGGCAGGACACGTGTCATAAAGCCAATCAATCTCAATAACCCAGATTTACTGTAATCAAAGATTGGGTCAAATCCCAATAATCTGGGACATGTGGCGGAAGAATGAATTAAATTTATTCATTCAGATTTACAGATATAATCAAATCATCATGATGGAGATTTATTGCAATCAGCATTAATTACTGATAGGATTTGGCACAATCTACATTAATGGCCCAGATTCATCACACTCGAGACTAATGGCCCAGATTGATCAATCAACAGGCCGCCGCCACCTTAAGAAGGGGCAATGATTGCAAACCCTAAGGACGACCCCATTCCTATAAATAGCAAGGTGCCATTCCCTTGCAAGAGAGAGACATAGACAGAAGAGGACACACAGAGAGGGACATACGAAGAAAGAAAGGAGAGCATTTCTTCAACGCCAAACAGATTTTCCCCGGAGTCAAGGCTGCATCCGATCGTCCAAGGAGTAAGGCAGAGCTGCCGTCGCTTTTCCGAACCTCTATCGTCACCTTCCAGAATCTAAAATAAATAATTGTACTTAGATTAGTGTACCTAGGTTTTCGTCCCTAGGCTTTCTTTATACAAGCGAGTTTGTATCGTGAAATAAAAGTCCAGTCCTCCGATAATTGTTCTGTCCTTTTATATTTCATGGCAAACACGATGGCGACTCTGCTGGGGACAAACTTCTCCACGGCTGAGGAGTTGGTGACGCAATCGGATGCAGCCAAACTTGGCTCCACGCAACAGAAGATGGTCGTCCGCTTCGACCAACATGTGTTTGAAGAAATGCTCTTCGAAGGAAGAGCTGGCCCGGTCCAGAAGTACGCCCGCACAAAGAAGGCTCGCAGGGAGTGGAGGCCAAAATCATTTGCTCCTTCCCGGGCCCTGGACGGAGTACTCTCTGCTACCCAAGACGGCGAAGGCGACTCTCGCGCGGTCCCACTTCAAGCCATAGAGGACTCTGCTGTCCCCAAGTCCGGCAGAGGAAAGTACTACGATGCTGGACTTGCAGGGGCAAAGAGCGATTTTATGTGCTCCAGAAAGAAACTGAACAAGGACACTAGCCGCAAAACGAAGACTCATACGGCCAAGATTGCCAGCCGCATGAATGATGACCATGCGGCTGAAACTGTTAGCCAAATACATAATACTCATGCGGCTAGATCCTCCAGCCGCATGGAGAAAACTCATACGGCCGAGATTTCCAGTCGCATGGAGAATACTCATGCGGCCAGGGTTTTCAGCCGCATGGAGAAGACCTATGCGGCTACGACTGCCATCCGCATGAAGATTATTGATTTCAGCCGCATGACGCCTACTCCATGAGGCTCTGTCTTCGATCGCCTCTCCTATGGTCCTGATCTCTTGTGCACCCAAGAAGACATGTCTGATTCTCTCCAGCACCACCTAGACTCTTCCTACTATGTGCCCTCACGCACTAGAGTGAAGAAGTCTAGGACAGCACGAGCTTGGCAAGCTCGGTCCGCTGATCTGACCTCTGACCATCCGAGCGTCCCACATATTGTTATGCGGGCCTCTGATGGGAAGTTGTACAGAACCACTCGAGTCCAGCCCCTGACGGCAAACGGACAGAGAGGTTCCCAAAGGTCTCCCACAATCCAGGGAGCAAACATGGTCGATCCGGACCCATCTGACTTGCGTGAGGCCATCCTCCATAAACGCAAGGAAAGAGAAGGTGCACCGGGGTGCAAAGAGTCCTCCCACGGACGCCACTGCACCCAAGTCATCGTCAACTGCTGTTGCAATAATACGACGGTACGAGAAGATCGGCAGTCCGTCTTCCAAAGACTGCAACAACCATGCTCAGAGGACGAAGCGCCTCCCGTCGTCTCTTGCAACTCCACTCAGAAAATTCCTGCTGACGGGAGAGGAAAGAAGATGAACGTTTCTAGCCCGAAAATTTCAACCACTGCGGCTAAGAAACTATCGTCTAAACGGCTGTCCACCACCGGAGTATTCCAAGGCACCCGTTCGAAGACAAAATCTGCTACAGCCGGAGATTCGTCATCTGCACCGCTGGGGGTTACTGAGACTGGGGGTAGCACTCTTCGAACCTCCATGACAATCCGATGTTCCAAGAAGACGAGCTGGAGGAAACAACTCTCCTATCAGATACAGCAAATCCCGACGTCCCCGAGGACGTCCACGACTCTCAAGATGAAGCAAGCTCTGAAGTTGGGGGTACTATTCCTTCTTAGTCCGAACCAGAGGAGAACATTCCCACATACCCTGATGACTTCTCGCTACAGGGGTATGATTCGGAGGGCACGTCCTCCACCGTTCCTTCCATCTCTCCTCATATAAGGACGGTGTTCATGACAGACAGCAACCAAGGTGGTTCCAGTGATCGCCAACGCTTCGACACTCTGGAGGCCATACTGCACGCCTTGGTCAAGTCTGTAGACGAGATCAAAGCGGCCATTCCAACTCTCCAAGGAGGGACGCCTGGCCAAACAAGCGCGGGTCCTGCGGTCAATGCGGACTCGAACTCAGCGGCACCGAACCCGGGCAATAATCCTCCTGAAATGACGGCTCCCACCGCTGCAGATGATGCCAGGGAAGCAAGAAGAGAGGTCCAGGAGCTCCGAGCCATATTTCACGCCCGAGAAAACTCTCAAGACCTCAGAATACGGCAACCATACCCCGCTGCATGGAGGGATGTCCCCTTCCCGCCAAGATATAAGCCGTTCAACATTAATCCCTATGATGGCAAGACCTCCGCAAGTCAATACATCACTTACATCGAGGTCACCACCGACCATCTGCCCTATGACAATGCTATCCTCACACGATTATTTATTGGAGCATTGGAATGAGTCGCCTTCGACTGGTATCGCAACCTGCCAGACAACTGCATCCACTCCTTCGCCGGCTTCAAGTACATATTTTTGGAGAGATTCTACAAAGTAGGACATGACATTACAATGTCCACCCTCATGGACGTCGTCCAAAGGGAGAAAGAGCTGACAAGGAACTATATTGAGCGGTTTCGCCAAACTGCAATGAAGTTGCCGTCTGGTAACCCAGATTCCTCCTTGATCAAAATTTGCCAAAAGAGATTGCTCCCAACAATCAGTCTCTGGATGGGCCAAAGTCAATTTAAGGACTGGATGACGTTTATCATCAGTGCCACTAGCGCCAAAGAACGGTTGAAGAAGGCTCGCCAACTGGGATTGCACATCTCGGAGGAAGAGAACAAGGGCAAGCGTTCTAATGCCTACAACGACAATGGGGGTATCCCCTCCAACAATCGGGACAACAAGGGTAAGCAGGCTATGGTGGCCGACACGGCTCAGAAACCTAAGACAAAACCGGCAGACAAACAATGGCCGTAAATCACTTACAACTTCGAGGACGGTCACGTCAAGCCCATCTTGGACATGCTCATACAAGGAGACAGAATTCAGCTCCCTCCACCAAGACAGGAACTTCGGCCGACAGAAATAGAGAGCCCGAAGTACTGTCATTACCATCGCTACGTCCATCATGCTACACACGACTGCTACCAATTGAAGCGATACATCCAACATCTCATCGATTCGAACGCTATGGCCATCGATTTCGAGGAGGTAACCGTAGCAGACAACATGGTGTCCGTACAATTCGACAGCTTTCCTCCAACAGAGGCTCAAGACAGTGTGATACACATCCCTCTGGCTACCATAGAAATTGCTAATCTTCCACCTCCCCGAGATCAGGCTGCTGGTCTAGTTCCCCTCACCACATCACGAGGGGAGGTCATGTGGGTCCATCCAGACTTGGTATCTGATGTGACTCAGTCTACACCATCCTCCATTTGCAAGAAAAAGAGTGGAAAAGTCAGATCCTGCCGCACAATCTCGATAGATGTCGAAGAAGCGATGACTGTCGTTACCCGATCTGGGGCACAATCCCAACCTGTGGCTGATAACTCGACCGAAAATCACCAGCCAGCTACTGCTGACACTCCGGGACCATCTCAGCCTCCGACGACCGACAAGCCTAGGCCGAAGGAGGCTCGCTTTGACAAATCCCTCCGAAAAGAGGTACCTCAGGGGCTGGAGAGGCCGTACAACTTCGACATCTTGGCGCAGTTGGCCAATACACCGGCCAAATTATCATTATATAAACTCCTGAGGCTCTCAAAGGATGTTCGTGCAGCGTTGAGTGATGCACTCCAAAATACTGACGCGTACCTGGCTCAGGTCAACCTCACAGGAGAGAGCTCGCCTGCAAATCTCCAAGACAGCGCTTGCACAGGAGGAATGCCCAATATTGTCTTCACTCCGCAGGACATGCTCATCAAAACCAATTTGCACGATCGTCCGTTATACTACACCGGATACATCGGGGACGTAAAGGTGGACCGGATGCACATTGATCCTGGGTCTTCCTTAATCATCATTCCAAAGGGTCTGCTACATCATCTTCGTATTCTGATGCATTGCCTGACGCCAACAAGCACCGCCATCAGCGGTTTCAATTCGGGCAGGAGCTACCCAATTGGAAAGATTCGCCTAAAGTGCCAAATTGGCGATCTCCAGTCAGAAGTGACCTGTTATGTCATAGATGCGGACACTTCTTACAACATCCTTTTGCGGTGCCCTTGGATACACGATTACATGATCGTGCCGTCCACACTGCATCAGTGCTTCAAATATGTCGACAAACACGGCTTTGTGAGGACAGAATTTGTCGACATCGATCCCTTCAAAGGAGTCGAGTCCTACTACTCGGATTTCTGCCTATACGAGAAGTCGAAAAGGCACCTGGATGAAGATGTACAAGCTCAAACTGAGACAGCCTCAGGATCAGAAGAACCTCTGACGATCCACCTTCAAGCTCGTAAACCTGGCAAATTTGCACCCCTTACGGCCGCTCTGCGTAAGGATGCGATCAGCCTCTCGGCACAAGAAGGGCAAATGATAATCCGGCTGCCAAGGTCCGGCCAAGCGCCGAGACCCACAACGGAGCCACTGACAATCAGGTTACCGAGAATCAGCCAGCCACAAGCAGAGAAGTTCAACCCCGTCGACAAGCCGATGACGATACGCCTTTCCAAGAAGAGTCATCACCCCGATACAAAGTCTGGGGCTTCTAGCGAGCCAACAACTCTCCGTCCAGCATCAGGTGCCAAACTGGGGGTCGCTAGTTTGCCAGCGACTCCACGTTCTGCTCCACCAGTAGAACCCCTGACGATCATGCTGTCCAGGTTATCCTCTCAGTCTTCATTTACACAAGGGGTAGCCGAAGAAGAACTGGAGCTAGCCAAGTATGTGGCTGCTCACACTGATGTTCCCTCCGCAGATGATATAATCCTGCTAGAAAAGATACCATACTTTATCAATAAAGGGCTATCTTTGAACTACCTCGAGCTTAATAAGCTTTGTACAATGTATGCCATGGAACACGGTATAGGCACTCACCTACACACACAGGTGACGAATGTTTACACCGCATACCAGCTTACTCCAGTGGAAGATGCTTACCGCATAATCGAGGGAGGAGACCATCCGATCATCTTCAGCCGGAAGGACGACCCACAGCCCTTCACCATAGAGAAAGTCGATCCTGAATCAGATGTCGGAAGACTGCCTCTGTATCTCTATAGTCCCCAATCCAAATACCTCATACAAAAACAGGGATATGATCTGGAGACTACGCCAGGCTTGAACTATGGCACCGGTCGACGATTACCTTTGAAGCCACCAGTCCTAGCTGGCAAACCACGGGACTACTGCTGCAAGACTCGATGCGGACTAGGGTATGTTACGCCCGCAACGACCCCCGAAAGTTCAGATGAGGAATGCGACTGGCATTCACATTCAACCGGGTCACCAACCTCTGATTCGGATACCAGCATTGGAGACGTATTCAGATAAGTCATGTCAGTCAATATGGCATTCACCGACGCCTACGAAAAAGATGAAAACATTCCTAAAATCCTCAAGCTAGAGCCGTGGACCCAACAGCTGGATACACAATGGGAAAAGCGGTTTGAACAGAGAGAGCCTCCTACTGAAGATGAGGTCATACAAGTGGACCTCGGCTGCGAATCTTCTCCAAAACCAATCTTCGTTAGTAAAAGCCTAACAGACGAAGAGCGAGAATCACTACTGGAACTTGTCAAAGAATATCTTGATGTATTCGCCTGGAGCTATGAAGACATACCAGGACTAAACCCCGAGGTTTTCCTTCAAAAGCTCAACATTCGGCTAGATGCGAAGCCAGTCAAACAACAATAGCGACGCTTTCGCCCGGGCATCATAGATGAGATCGAAGTTGAAGTCAACAAACTGATAGCCAGCGGCTTCATTCGGGAGGAACAGCATCCTGATTGGGTCGCCAACATAGTACCAGTCCTCAAAAAGAATGAGAAGATTCGAATCTGCATCGACTTCCGCAATCTGAATGAGGCATGTCCCAAAGATGAATTCCCCTACCGTATCACAGACATTATGATTGACAACACATGCGGCTTCGAACGCATGTCATTCATGGATGGCTTCTTGGGGTACAACCAAATTAAGATGTCTCCTGACGACGAGAAGCATACATCATTCCGAACACCGATTGGCACATACTGCTACACAGTCATGCCTTTTGGATTAAAGAATGCTGGTGCCACGTATCAAAGAGCCATGAGTATTATCTTCAGAGACCACTTGCGCAAGACTGTGGAGTGCTATGTCGATGATATCGCCGTCAAGAGTCGCTATAAGGAAGATCATCTGCAGGATCTGAGAACGGTATTCGACCTGATGCGAGCACACAATCTGAAGATGAATCCCACAAAATCCTTCTTGGACGTATCCAGCGGGAAATTCTTAGGTTTTATTATTACTGCCCAGGGAATTCATGTAGATCCAAAAAAGACGAAGGCAATAATGGAGATGGGTCCCCCGAGAAATCTCCGCGAACTCAGAGGCCTTCAAGGGAGGCTAGCGTACATCAGGAGGTTTATTTCGAACCTCTTCGGGCGATGTCGGCCATTCACCCATCTGATGAAGAAGGGCGTCTCGTTCGTATGGGATGAAAAATGCCAACGTGCCTTCGACAGCATCAAAGAATATTTGTTGAACCCTCTAATCCTGGTAGCCCCGGTTGCTGGAAAACCATTCTTGCTATATGTACGAGCAATGGAGCATTCCCTCGGCGCTTTGCTGGCATAAAACAACGATGCAGGCCATGAACAAGCTATATATTACCTTAGCCGAATGATGATTGGGCCGGAGCACCGATACACCGCCGTGGAGAAGGAATGCCTCGTCCTGGTGTTCGCCTTTCAAAAGATGCGACACTATGTCATAGGACAAACCATACATGTGATCTCACGAGCCAACCCTCTCAGGGTCCTCATGACGAAACCAGGAGCACTCAGCTCCCGCCTTGCCACATGGGCAATATTGCTATCCCCCTATCATAAGATCTTCGTCCCCCAAAAGGCTGTTAAGGGTCAAGATCTGGCAGACTTTTTAGCAGCCCACCCAGGCTCGGAGTCATCCAAAATATATGAAGGAATCCCAGATGAGGTCGCCGACTCACATGCAACCTCCCACGATAATATATGGCGAATGTTCTTCGACGGTGCCTCAAGGACCGGACCTAAGGGCAACATCGTCGTCGGAGTCGGGGTGGTGCTGGTGTCTTCTTCCGGACTGGTGATCAATCACGCTTACTCCCTCACGGAACCCTGCTCTAACGATGTGGCCGAGTACAACGCTTTGGTCATTGGCCTCCAACTTGCAAGAGAGCTGGGGGTAGAATATCTTGAAGCATACGGCGATTCGCAGTTAATTGTTAATCAGATCCGGGGTTCGTACGAAGTCCGCCACGAAGACATGATCCCCTATCACCAAATAGCAATCAACATTATTTCATCATTTGAGGGATTCTTCATCGAACACGTTCCCAGACTCCGAAATATTGAAGCCGATGCCCTAGCTGGCCTTGCCGCTTCTCTAGCAGTCCCAAACTATGCTCATCAATCGGTGGATGTGATAGGCCACGAACTGGTCTGTCCCAAGAACAACGTTCAGTTTGTGGTGAGTTATTCCGCTCAGACGGTCGACGAAGCGCCAGACTGGAGACAACCATTCATAGACTTCGTAGTCTACGACATCCTGCCCGAGAACCCAAAAGAAGCCACTTCCATCAGAAGGCGTTCTCTCAGATTCTTCTACGATACAGAGACAAGGATGCTGTATCGACGATCCTACGACGGGTTATTACTTCGATGTCTGTCAAACGCAGAAGCCAAAGAAGCCGTACGCGAAGCTCATGATGGTGTCTATGGGGCCCATCAGCCTGGCCCCAAATTACAAGACCGTCTTCGCCGAATGGGCTACTACTGGCCCACGATAGTAGTAGATGCGATAGACTATACAAGAAAATACAAAGCCTGCCAAGTTCACGCAGACTTTTTCTACCAGCCATCCGAATTTCTACATCCGGCAGTGGCGTCCTGGCCATTCGAAGCATGGGGAATGGATATCATCGGTCCGATCGCTCCACCTTCCTCCCGAGGACATTGCTTCATACTCGCGATCACGAATTACTTCTCCAAATGGGCGGAAGCTGTTCCGCTCGCAGAAGTAAAGACTTCAAACGTGATCAGCTTCCTCAAGCATCACGTCATCTATCGTTTTGGACTGCCCCAAAGGATCATCCATGATAACGGTCCGCAGTTTGCAAGCTACGCCTTCTATCGGTTCTGCGACAAGCACCGCATCCAGAATATTGCTTCAAGTTCGTATCATCAAACTCCTCAAAAAGTTTGGTGAATGTGCTGGCAGAAGCATTCAACAAAACAATCATCAAACTCCTCAAAAAGTTCGTATCATCCAACAAACGCGACTGGAACGAGAAGCTTGGTGAATATTTATGGGCATACCGTACTACAGTCCGAACAGCCACTGGGAACACACCATTTTCTCTGGTATACGGGAGTGAGACAGTCCTCCCATTGGAAACTCAGATACCCTCACTCTGCGTTGCCCTTACTTACCAATTGACGACGGATGATAACTACCGTCGTCGGCTACAAGAGTTGTAGGCCTTAGATGAGAAGTGCCTCTTGGCTCAGCAACGGATCGAGCTATACCAAGCACGCATCTCCGGAGCCTTCCACAAGAAAGTCAAGATCAGAACATTCCAAGTGGGCGATCTCGTTCTGGCAGTCCGTAGGCCGATGGTCATGACTCACAAGACCGCCGGCAAATTCCAGCCAAAATGGGAAGGTCCGTTCATCTTCGAGGCCGTATTCTCCAACGGTGCTAACCGCCTCGCAAAACAAAACGGAGACTTGCTCATGTTGTCCGTCAACGGTAAGTTCCTGAAGAAATATTATGTCTAAACGGCATATTCCAAGATTATCGAGTCATGTACCCGCTGGTACCGCTGAACTCACCTTCAAAAAATTCCCAGATTATCGAGTCATGTACCCGCTGGTACCGCTGAACTCATCTTCACAAATTCTAGATTATTGAGTTATGTACCCGCTGTTACCGCTGAACTCACTTTCACAACATTCCAGATCATCGAGTCATGTACCCGCTGGTACCGCTGAACTCACTTCTATAATATTCCAGATTATTGAGTCATGTACCCGCTGGTACCGCTGAACTCACCCTTACAATATTCCAGATCATCGAGTCATGTACCCGCTGGTACCGCTGAACTCATATTCATAATATTTCGGTCATCGAGTCATGTACCCACTGGTACCGCTGAACTCACATTCATAAAAAATTCTAGATTACTGAGTTATGTACCCTCTCGTACCGCTGAACTCACGTCCTCCTTCCACAAAAACCCAAGATTATTGAGTCATGTACCCGCTGGTGTCTCTGAACTTACACTTTGATTCCAAAATTCCTGGATTGTCGAGTTATGTACCCGCTGGTACCCCTGAACTTACATCCCGGTCATTCTTTTGGAGGAAAGTTATGTATGATCATACCTCTGAACTTTCTTCTTAAAGGAGCTCCTTCCTCATGATCTACTACCCGCACTTCCAGTGCACAAAAAGGGTAACAGATCCACAAATTTCCAAAACGACCATGTCGATGTTACCTCTGAGTCGTCTTAATTCCGCCAAAAATAAATCACCCCTCTACATAGAACTTCCATGTCCTTATTACCTTTGAGTCGTTCTTTGTACCCCCTTCATTGAGCCCACTCTTGCCATGTCCTCCTTACCGCTGAGTGGGAAGGCTCCGTCGAAGAAACCCTCATGCTTGCCATGTCCTCATTACCTCTGAGTAAGTATGTTGATTCCCTTTTGACTTATTATCTGTACCCACAACCGGAGTACGCCAAGGATAGTAGGTCCACAAATATCCTCCGTTGAGTCCACTCCTGCCATGTCCTCATCACCGCTGAGTAGGAAGACTCTGCGGTAAGAAAACCCTCATGCTTGCCATGTCCTCATTACCTCTGAGTAAGTATGTTGGTTCCCTTTCATCCTATTATCCGTACCCTAACCCAGGGTACGCCAGGGATAATAGGCCCACAAATATCCTCTGCTGAATTTCTCTGCAAAGGCCCACCATTTCTCATTATGCCCCGGGAGCCCAGCTGCTCCATGGCATTCTTTCTCCCGATACTCGAAACATCCACGACGACATTACCGTGGAACTGTTCTAGGTATCCCCAATCAAACTTGTTATCCGTACCTAAAACCAAGGTATGCCAGGGGTAACAGGTCCACAGACAAGTCCCCCATGCGGGGCAAACACCACCATAATACCACAGGCACAACAAGCAATACAAATGAAGGGTAGAATGGAAAGTACTCTTTATTTGAAGGATGAAAAAAGCATTACATGTTTTGGGACCACATCCCTCTCAAAAAGAAAAAAATAAAGAAACAAAAGAAGGAAAAGCCGACTATAGTTCGGCATTACACAACTCCAAGAGGCGGTTTCTCACTAAGGTGGTCCCCGGCTCAAGCCGCTGTCGAGCTCGACGTTCAGCCTCCTGGGACAACTGCTCCCTATTATCCAAGTCCATGAGCGCCCGACAGTCGTCTTCCAACTTCTTCAGGGCAATCTCCAGGTCAGCCGAAGCTTGATTAACCCTGTCAGCCTCTTGGATGATTAGCCCCCTGTCAGTACGGGCAACCTCAAGTTCAGACTCCAGGAAAATCAACTTCCTCTGAAGCGCGAGGATCTGCTCCCGCGTATCAGTAATCTCACGGGAGGCAGCCTCTTCCCGAGCCGTAACGTCTTCACTCTCATGGCTCAATTGATCATATCGATCAGACAAATCACTGAGGTCCTTCAGTATGGCCGGCCTAGTTTTATCTTGAGCAGCCCTTGTCTTCTCTATAGCAGCGATAAGGGAACCCCGCTCCTGGTCTATAGCAGCAGACAAATCAGCCTGTCGTAATACCTGAAGCTGGGCCACCAGCTGATCAGTCTCCAACAATTTTGCTTCCAGAAGTGCAGCCACCCCTGCCCCACCGAGAAGAGTCTTGAGAATATCAATTTGACCCTGGGCGCATTGCCGAGCCAAGACGAAAGAGTTTCCTCTTTCCACAGCAGCCACTATTTCCCTCTTCAAGTGACGATAAAAACTGGCAATCACATCCTGTAACGCATCGTCCAAGACCTCTGTAGAGGATGACGTCAGAGGAAGCGTGGCCGGCAACATCGGAGGAGTGGTGCTAGAACTCGCCACCAAGGGGACAGAGTCCGAGCAGAACGAGGCGTGGATAGCGGCTAACTCTTCCTCCGCCACCCGAAGAGCCTGGACACTTGGTAGGGCAGAGAAGTCGACTCTCGTAGCCGCCCGAGCAGAGGAGGACGCAAGGACCATCGTCCCCTGCCTCGGCTGACTCACTACCTGACTGGCCGAACTCGAGCCCGCAGTAGGCCCATCAAGATGAGTCTGAAGAGGAGGGGGTACGCTCCTCTCCGCCAGTGCCCCTTCGACAGAGTTTGTCTCAATAATATCCATCCTCGGTACTGGAGAGGCAGGACCTGTATGCCCAGAACAACAGTCAATCGACGTGACCCGAAGGACGTGATGATAGAGCAGATAGGCCTCCTCGCAGGTTATGATTCAGCTTATCATACCAGGAGAGGAGCATGGGGGCTGCAGCTCATTGGCAGCTGTCATGGTCTCCTCATCCGCGATCTCCAAGTTGAATTCAGCCGGCTCCTTTGTCCCAGCCATCTCAAAGGGAGATACGGCTCGATCAGCATCATCTCGAGAAGATTCACCGATTTCAGAGACAGGCTCACCGGAGCCGCCGTCATCCTGAGTCACGACTTCGGCAACTTGAGACTCCTCTTCTTCGGACACCTACAAGAGGGAAGGAAGATAATTAAAATCAAAGCATAGAAGAAAGGAAGAACCGGGAGTAACTTGTTTACCTCTGACGCAAGGTCAATTTCCTTGCCGCTTTTCCTTATAGTTAGCTGGCGGTGTCTGGTCACAGTCAGCTTTCGGAAATGAGGAACACCGCCAATAGGAGAAATGTGCCTGCTACGCTTTTGTGCAGGGCCAGGCGCAACGGATGGCTGATCTTCCACCATCTCATCTGACAAAACAGGCGGCTGATCCGCCCCTACGCCTGCCACCGGAAGGAAAGAGTCATCTCTATCATGCTCGTCGCCTTCATCATCCTTAGCAGCGGAGTCCGAATATGGTACTTCGACTCTATTCTTCCTCTTCCTCATCTTGGCCCCCTGGGACCCCTCCTCCAGGCCGGTACCAACAATAAAACTGGCACCCGGGTTAAAACCAACAGGGGGCTTGTTCGCCATGACATGGTACAGGGCCGCCATATACAAGATCTCTACAGACGCCTTAATAGCAGGGACTAAGAAAACGGTATGGGTATGGAATGTATCATAATAGTGCCAGGCCCTGATGCCATCAAGAAGGCTACCTTCAAAACCCAGACAAGAGTTGGGACTCTCTAGAAAAAGATGACTGTATCCAAACTGTCGGGCAAACCTGCTAGGCAGATAAGGCTCCAGAATGACAGTATTACGGTTACGGTACACCAGATGAGCGGGGCACATGTTACGCAGCCACAAAAGCATCTGGTCGTCCAGAAGTTGAGGGGGCCCAATACCGTCAAGATGGACAGCCGCTATCTTTTCATCAGTAAAACGAGGGACAGATACGAAAATGTTGTACATGTCCGCCCTCGCCAGTGCCATCCGATAAGCACGCATGGTCTCGAATTCCTAAGAATCATTACGGTAGCGAAAGGTAAAAGTGTCATCATCAGTTATGCCGTCTTCAGAGCCCGGCCTCATCAAAGACGGATAATGCATCAACAGCCACCCCATCAGATAATGATAGGACAGCTCAGTCCATTCAAAATCTTTCGTCACGTCGCGGGCAATGACCTTGGATGTGAAAGTACGAAGGCCACGATGTGTGCTGCACACCATGGCCGGGAGGAGAGCTAGCCGGACTCGTAAAACCAACTTCACAGCCGAAATGATGAAATTGCGACTAATCCTCTCGATAGAACCTGCTCCTCCCGAGACTACGCAATTTTACAGCCATATCATCAAGAATCCCGCTAGGAGCGCCTTCTCTGACAACTCTTGGGTATCCTGATAAAAATAACCAAAAGAGTCGGTCTGACTCCCGAATCTGTCGCTAGTGGTGGCCACCCTCTTAGCTGACGACACTAAGGCTTTAACTGCCTCCCGGGACCGAGGACGTCGAGAAGTAACTTGACCTGAGGCATCCGTTGTGAAGAGATAGCGCACCCAGTCCATGGTGTGGGGAGCATTCCCTTCCGAGCTGCTTTTCTTTTTGGGTATCTGATGACATGTGCTGTAGTGGCACAATATCTCTTGATAAAAAGCTACGAAGCCGGGGTACCGCCTTTCCAAATCTCAAACTCCTCATTCGTAGGAGTATACGCCTCAAAAGTTTTGTCTCCCCAAGGAAGTTTGGAGACCGCGTGCATTTCGTGGAGCGCAAGCCCCATCTCCCCTACGGGTCTATAGAAGTTTCTCGTACGGCGGTTATACATCTCCAGCAGAGATATAAATAACCTCTTGTTTATGGACAAGCCGTGGCTGGTGCCCCTAATAGTATAGTAAAGACCAATCTCATACATAAGGGCCTTATACTTTTGCAAGATCCACATAGACAGATTGGTCCACGAAGGAACGGGGTGTATCCAACTGGGGAGCATCAAACGGCCAATGGGATAAGAGCCCTTCCGAGCAAGTTGGTTCATAAAAGTGTCGGCTATAGAAAACGTGAAATTGGGGCCCGGCACATTCAAGAAAGTACCTGGAGCCAATCCTATTACAGAACGGCTGGTGTGTACCTTGCCCGCACATACTGACTTCAGGCTGTTGTTATAATGGACGTCTCCCACAAACATCCCACTTCGAGTAGGAGTTAAAGACCCTTCCATCTTTTGGTCCTGTGGAAGCATATTGAAGCAAGACAACGGAAAGTGACACTCCATTTGGGGGATGCGGATCGCCATCCCGTTGGAAACAAAACTCCAGTTCTCTGACACCTCCAGAACCTGACTATTCTTCACAGTCAAGGCGTCTCCAAAGAAGAAGACGGGCTTCAAGTATTCCCCTTCTAACTTCCCCGAGTTCATCATAGCATTAAGAAAATAGAAAGGCTGGTTCTTGAGGGCATTCAACCTCGCCGGAGGCTCGTCACTCGGAAACTGGTCCGTCATGTGCCGAACTATATGGTCATACCTATACTCCAAAGTAGCTTGGGAATTACCTACCAGGAGTTCTCCAGCAGCATTTACAGGCAAATTCACTGAGAAGAAGACAAAAAAGATAAGTTAAAAAGATGGACGAAAAGAACTAATGGGTGTTTTCGAGCTTATGCGGCTCCAGCTCAACGAAGTCTCATGCGGTTCAGGAGAACACTTATGCGGCCCTGACTTAACGTAGCCTCATGCAGCACAGAAGAACACTTATGCGGCTCCGACTTAGCAAAGCCTCATACGGCTCAGGAGAATACTTATGCGGCTCCGTTTAGAGAAGGCTCATGCGGCAGTACTCTCATAGGGCTCTCAGGGTCCGGATAAGGTCGTACGGGCCACGTGACAGACAAGTTGATGCAACTCTATGCAGTCCAGCATAACTTATGCGGCTTCATTGGCGAAGCACATATGCGATCACAGTGGCTACTGTTATGCGGATCGCGGCTCGGCCATAGGACCAACATGCGGCTCACATGAAGATAAAGGCTCGTGCATAAAGCATGCGACATAGCCGTAGTAGTTAGGGTTCCTTAGACTCATAATAATGTCCTTACCAGCAATGGGGGGATGGACGTCAGGGTGAGCTGCGGGCACGTCGGCCGACGGAGGAGCGGCCGCAGTCTTCTTGCCCTTCGCCGCCGCAGTCGACGAAGACGCTGCCTTCTTACCTCTCACTGCAACAGTCTTCTTGGGAGCCATTTGCTGATCGAAGAAGAAAATAAAAATTGGGGTAGGGAAGGTTTGAAAGAGAAAGTAAAGAAGTTCTCTCTCTCAAACTCCTCTTATTTATAGTAGGACGAGAGGGGGAAGACACGTGGACTAATAACCGCCTCGTAAAAAACGAAATCGACTCCTCGGATTTCGTCCCCTCTCTCATAAAGGAGATTCACCCAGGGCATAAAATTCAAAGATTTAATGAGCCGACCCTTGGAATTTTCTCTAAAGACGGCGCTAAAACGAATTTGAGACAATTAAAGATACGCACACGTGGCAAAGAGCTATGCGGCTGAGCCATCCATGCGGCTGAAACATCTATGCGGCCGAGACATCCATGCGGCCAAGACATCTATGCGGCCAAGAATGTTTATGCACAGCCATGCTTCTTATTCAAAGTATTTCAATTTTATAAATTGAAAACTTTGAAGGGGGTCTTGTAGAAGCATGGAAAAGAATAAAGAAAGATTCATGTGGCTAGGGAGTCCCATGCGGCTCAGAGAGTTTATGCGACTCAGGGATCCATGCGGCTCAAATGTCTATGTGGCTCGATAAGTTCCATGTGGCTCAAAAGAGAAGACACGTGACTTGCAAAACAGTTCTTCCCTTCGTCCTATACTGCTTTAATTGCCTTGACGGCTGACAGCCCTGACAAGGTGACAGTTCTGACACAAAGATGTAATTATGACTCTGTCATAATGGCAGAATCCTAGGGAAACGAAGGAAATCTCTAACATAATCCCCCGAGATCCAGAAAATGCCACATGGCCTTGACACGTGGATAGTCGTATGCGGCTCGAGCGAAGACTCCCTATGCGGCTCAGGCCGAGGCTGTCCTATGCAGCTCAGGCCGAAGATGTCTTATGCGGCTCAAGCAGAGACTCTCCCATGCGGCTCACGAAGACTATCTCCATGCGGCTCACAAAGAAGCTACCCATTATGCGGCCACCTACGCTCATGCGGCCCAGATTATCATTATGCGGTTCAAATAATCAGGGACCACTCTCCAATCAACCTTGACACGTGGCTAACCTTATACGGCTCAATCATCATGCGATTTAGATTTTCTCAGTGGTTCACAGTTGAGCCACGTGGCAGGACACGTGTCATAAAGCCAATCAATCTCAATAACCCAGATTTACTGTAATCAAAGATTGGGTCAAATCCCAATAATTTAGGACATGTAGCGGAAGAATGAATTAAATTTATTCATTCAGATTTACAGATATCAGCAAATCATCTCGATGGAGATTTATTGTAATCAGTATTAATTACTGATAGGATTTGGCGTAATCTACATTAATGGCCCAGATTCATCACACTCGAGACTAATGGCCCAGACTGATCAATCAACAGGCCGCCGCCACCTTAAGAAGGGGCAATGATTGCAAACCCTAAGGACGACCCCATTCCTATAAATAGTAAGGTGCCATTCCCTTGCAAGAGAGAGACATAGACAG
The DNA here is from genome assembly GCA_029216955.1 of Iris pallida. Classification (NCBI taxonomy): domain Eukaryota; kingdom Viridiplantae; phylum Streptophyta; class Magnoliopsida; order Asparagales; family Iridaceae; genus Iris; species Iris pallida. The sequence goes on along the minus strand of JANAVB010009596.1, from coordinate 32,376,034 downwards.
AAGAGGACACACAGAGAGAGACATATGGAGAAAGAAATGAGAGCATTTCTTCAACGCCAAGCAGATCTTCCCCGGAGTCAAGGCTGTAACGCCCCAGAACCAGAATACTGGAGAGCGGGGGCATACATAGCCAGCTACGTATAATGAAATGGAATCCACCCCCACTATACGGTCACGGCTGTCTAGATATATGAGGGTTTAACTATAATCCATCAGTCTCCTACGGTCAAAAACAAGCCTAATTATCTCAATCTCAAGTAAGCGAGTAAAATTACAAGATGTAAGATCACCAAATATACAATAGTAAGGCGTCCCAAACATTACATATCCAGCTGATCATGAAGCTAGTCGTTACAAAATATGAGGACTAGTAAGAGTTTAGTCATACATGATCAACCCTAGGATCTGTCAATCATGTTACAGCCAGTGGGCAGACAATAATAAGGTATGTAATACGAGCTAACAGGTGCTCGCCGGCTAAATGTCTCAAAATAAAATTTTTTACAATAGAGTGGGAGAGCAAAAATAAACCCACTCGTTGCCCTGGTCACGCCTGATGGTCACCATCGGGCTGGAAGGTCGGTAGATCCTCTGAGGTAGCTCCGAAATTTGGCCACACAAAACCAGCTGGGTCAGATTCCAGAAAGAGCAAGTACCATAAAGGAGGCTTCACTTAAGAACTAAAATCAGCACATTAGAAATATATTTTAAAGCAGTTAAAAGAACTGAAAGTAAAAGAATAACAACAGTCATAATGGAGTACGAGGGAACCATTCAAGTAGCCAGGTCACAACCCTTAAACTAAACAAGGACCGGGGTTGCAACCCTTCACCTGAATAGAACTCTGTCTCCAATCTTGTTGGTAAGGTAAAATATTACAAGCATGACGTGGGGTGCAATAAGATAAAAAACGAAGAGAGGACTTAGAACTGTTCCGGAAGCCAGGTTACAACCCTTAAACCAAACAAAGACCGGAGTTATAACCCTACGCCTGAACAGAACTCAGCCTCTGATCTTTATTGCTAAAAGTGACAATCATGCGATTAAGCCTGCAATAATCGAGCACTGAAACTATACCATACAATCGTTTCCGGCCAATCAATGACTATGGCTTTCTACATTAGCTAACTAGGGTTATCACAACATACAATAAGATGTTCCTCCAGCCATAAGCCCTGCAGCTAATCCATGTTATCCAGGCGACTTGGGTTTATTTAAGCAGTGCATCGTTCTTTCCATATATCAGTAAATTTAGACTTGTGCCCTACTCGTCGGCAGGCTGCAAGTCCCACAAGGGTGGCCGGGATAACGGGATCGCCTGTAGCTGGGGAAATCTCTCATGACTACTGAATTATTCTAGTGGTTAGCCTTAGCCATTTACAGTAGGTACCCCTGACCGTGGTATTCAGGGATCCCTGTCCTAGACATGATGCAACACTACCGGTTCAATTGTACAAACACAGTCATACACGGTGTCCAGGCCATCCAATCTTGTCATGTCATGTTCACTGTCAGGAGTGCGCCGCGTCGGGCCACTATCATGTCATATCAAAAGTGCACCACAATGGGTCACCATCGTGTCCGGGAATAATTAATTTTAGCACAAGTACACATATAATAATTAAATATTAAAAGGGGCAAGGGCTGTGGGGGACTTATGCGGCTCACTCTTGGCTTTGCATGTGGCTAGCAATTAGTTCATGCGGCCAAGTACTAGTACATGCAGCTAATAGAATTGGCCATGAATATTAATAATATAAATAAGGTTGCATGGCCAACTTTAGTGCATGTATGCAACTATTGTTTGCGTGAGGCCATGCGGCTCACTAATTGCTCCTACATGCGACTATAATATTTTAGAGAATGCATGAGGCATGCGGCTGATTGCATCTGGAGTATGCATTAAATGCATTATTAAATGCATTAAATGTTAAGTGCATAAAGGCATGCGGCTGTGCTTGGAAAAAATGCCTTAAGGCAATAGCATTAAAGCAAATGCATTAAAACAAGCTATGCGGCTGGCATCTCCAGAATGCTTTAACCAAGCATTAAAGCATTAAAGACAAAATGCTTTAACCAAACATTAAAGCATTAAAGACAAAATGATTTAACCAAACATTAAAGCATATAAGACAAAATGCTTAAACCAAACATTAAAGCATATAAGGACAAAACATTAAGAAATTCCTTTAGGAATAAGCCTCCAGAACCCATGTAGCTAGCTCAACATTCCTTAGGAAAATGCATGAAAAAAAATGTATTATAAGAAAAAGTGCATTAAATGCTTTCTTTAAAGCCTATGCGGCTCATTACGTGAGCTTGCATGCTAAATGCATACAAAAGCTCATGCATTCCTAAGGAAGCATATGCGGCTCCTTACGTGAGCTTGCATGCTAAATGCATACAAAAGCCCATGCATTAATTTATTAAAAACATGTATTAATATGCATTAACTAAAAGCATGCATTAAAATATGTTAAAGAAATGCACTAACTAAATATTCCTAAGCTATATACGGCTCACTTATTAGAGTAATGCATTAATGCACTCCTGAATGCTTATGCGGTTGGGTTTTGCATTCGCATGCTGCCAAGATTTTAAAAGGTGAAATGGCCATGCGGCTGAGTGCTGAAATGCCCATGCGGCTTAGCAAAATTTCTATAGGTCGAATTTGGACCAAACGAAATTTTCTGCAATCATGGGATCCTCAACTAGCAAATATACAAGTTTGATAGATCCAAAATTTTAGAAACCGAAAATACCACAAGCTAGATCTACAAGAATTTAACCATGGAAATGAAAAATGCCAAGTACTAAAGTGGGTTAAAAACTCATGAGGAAGACAATGTAACAATAAAAATGGACTTCCTCCATGAAGCAAGATGCACTTGCCTAAGCTCTCCCTCTCTCTTTCTCTCTTTGGTGGTTGAAGAAGTAATGGTGGAGAAGAAGTAATGAAGAGAGAGAAAGGTTAGTGAGATATTTAATGAAGAGAGTGGTAGCAGGTGGGATATTTAATGAAGAGGGTGGTAGGTAGGATATTTAATGAAGAGGGTGGTAGGTGGGAGTGGTTTGATCCACACAAAAATTGAACAATGCAAAACCAAGCCAAACCAAGTCAAGATAAACCAATCAAGGAAATGCCAAAATAAATCAAGTAGAAAGACATGCAATACGGGTCTAAATATGTACACGTATTCCAAAATACGTAATACGAACAATGGTCATTACAGCTCTACCCACCTTAAAAGAATTTCGTCCTCGGAATTTAATCAAGTGGCTAGAGATTCAAGGACAAGCTATACTATTCACATGCAAGTTATACTAGTTAAGCAAACAAACAATCATTCATGCAAGCAAGGAATCGAAGACATGAGGCATAAGAAAGATATTATACCTCACGAGTCAAACAGGTCGGGATATCGCGATCGGATATCATCCTCATGCTCCCACGTTGACTCTCCCAAAGAGTGATGACCCCAAGCAACACGGACTAACTTGATAGTCTTGTTCTTGAGTATCTTCTCTCTTTGGTCCAATATGGATACAGGCCTCTCCTCATACGAAAGGTTGGTACCAACAACCAATTCCGAATGATCCAGGATGTGGCTCGGGTCCGGGATATACCGTCGTAGTTGGGATACATGGAATACGTCATGCACCTCACGTAGCAACGGCAGAAGAGCGAGACGATAGGACACATCACCTACTCGCTCCAGAATATCGAACGGCCCTATATACCTAGGACTAAGATTTCCCCGTACGCCGAAACGAATGACGCCACGGTTAGGCGAGATCCTTAGGAATACATGGTCGCCGACAGAAAATTCAAGGGGACGCCGATAAGAATCGACCCAATGGCGCTGACGATCTTGTGCAACGCGAAGATGATCTCTGACTCTCCTGACCACCTCAACTGTCTGAGCGATCATCTCTGGACCAAGTATCTGCTTCACTCCCACATCGTCCCAGGCTAGTGGATATCTGCACTTCCTTCTATACAGTGTCTCGAATGGTGCCATCTGGATACTAGATTGGAAACTGTTGTTGTACGAAAACTCCACCAGGTGCAGGTGATCTTCCCACGAACCACCGAAGTCGAGTGTACAAGATCTCAACATATCCTCAAGAGTCTGGATCGTGTGCTCCGACTGACCATCTGTCTGCGGATGATAAGCCGAGCTGAACTGGAGGTGAGTACCCAAACTCTCTTGCAAGCTACGCCAAAAGTATGACGTTAATCTTGAATCCCGGTCCGAGGTGATACTGACTGGTACACCGTGAAATATAACAATCTGTCGGAGGTACATCTCTGCTAGCTGAGCTGTCGACTGACCAACTCTGAATGGGAGAAAGTGAGCCACCTTCGTGAGCCTGTCAACTATAACCCAAATGGCATCTCGACCAGCTGGGGATCTAGGTAATCCAGTCACGAAATCCATGGTTATATGCTCCCACTTCCATTCGGGAATCGGTAAGGCCTGAAGAAGTCCAACTGGCCTCTGGTGTTCAGCCTTGACTTGTTGGCAAACCAAACACCGAGAGACAAACCGAGCTATCTCCCTCTTCATGCTATTCCACCAAAAGTGTTGACGGATATCTCGGTACATCTTCGTGCCACCGGGATGAATCGAATACTGAGAACTATGAGCCTCCGCCATCACCTCCTGTCTAATATCTCCACTGGGTACACAAAGATGCTTACCATGTCGAAGTGTACCATCTTTATGAATGCATAATTCTGGTCGTCGCCCTGCTTCACATTCTGTTCTAAGTCGCTGAAGCTTAGAGTCGGAGGACTGAGCTATCTTGATCCTCTCAACTATACTGGACAGCACTTGCATGCTGGCCATCAATGCCACATTGGTAGGAAGAACAACTTCTATACCCATCTTTTGAAGATCTACTAACAACTCTGGTTGCACTGTCAGAAGGTAAACTCTGGCTCTTCTGCTTAATGCATCTGCCACAATGTTGGCCTTTCCAGGGTGATACTGTAGGTTGACATCATAATCCACAAGTAGCTCTAGCCATCTTCTCTGACGCATGTTAAGGTCCTTCTGGGTAAAAACATACTTCAGACTCTTGTGATCGGTAAAAATCTCCACCCTATCTCCATACAAGTAGTGTCTCCACAACTTAAGTGCAAACACTACTGCTGCCAGCTCTAAGTCATGGGTTGGGTAATTCTTCTCATGATCACGAAGTTGACGTGACGCATAAGCTATTACCTTCCCATGCTGCATCAAAACATATCCTAAACCCTTGCCTGAAGCGTCACAGTATACTAAAAATCCTTCGGTCCCATCTGAAAGTGTGAGAACGGGTGCCGTCATCAAGCCTCGCTTTAGCTTCTCAAAAGATTCCTGATATTCTGCTGTCCAAGCAAACTGCACGTCCTTACGGTTCAACTGCGTCAATGGCGCTGAAATCCGAGCAAAGTCCGAAATAAATATCCGGTAATAGCCGGCCAATCCAAAAAAACTACGAACTTCTGTAACTATGCGGGGCACTGGCCAGGTTTCGATAGCCACTATCTTCTGGGGATCCATTTTCACTCCACCCTTGGTGATGATATGACCCAAATATGAAATACGATCGAGCCAGAACTCGCATTTACTAAACTTGGCATACAACTGGTGCTCTCGGAGAATCTGGAGGACAACTCTGAGATGCTGCTCATGCTCCGCTTCACTCTTGCTGTAGACCAGGATATCGTCTATGAACACGATCACGAACTGGTCCAAATAAGGCATGAAGATACGATTCATGAGGTCCATGAATACTGTCGGCGCATTGGTCGCTCCAAAGGGCATAACAAGGAACTCCCAATGCCTATATCTAGATCTGAAAGCTATCTTCGGGATGTCCTGCTCTCTGACTCTGATCTGGTGGTACCCTGACCGCAAATCAATTTTCGAGAATACTGCCGCTCCTCTGAGTTGATCAAACAAGTCATCTATCCTGGGGAGAGGATATCTGTTCTTGATTGTCACTGAGTTCAAGGTACGATAGTCAACACATAATCTGGATGTACCATCCTTTTTTTTCACAAGAAGCATCGGGGCTCCCCAAGATGATCCACTAGCACGAATGAATCCCTTGGTTCTGAGTTCTTCAATCATCTTATACAATACCTCCAATTCTGACGGCACCATCCTGTAGACTCTCTCTGACACTGGTGCTGTCCCGAGAATCAAGTCGATGGTGAACTCGATCTCCCGTTCTGGCGGCATCCCTGGAAGCTCTTCCTGGAAAACATCTGGAAATTCCTCGACTATCCGGGGTAACTGCACTGCTGCTACGGCCATCCGTAATAATAGAGGAGAAGGTTCCACTTCGTCTCGAGAAAAAAAAACTTCGGCTCGTCTGGAATGCTAAAAATAACTCTGCCAATATGGCAGTCTATCCTAGCATACTGGTCCCTCAACCAATCCATCCCTAAGACCACATCATAATCGGCCATCGGGAATTCTATCAGCCTAGCGGGAAACTCTCTACCGCTAACCACGATTCGACACGGGGAAAATACTCTATCTACTCCCACAAGACCATTACCGGTAAGTATATTGAGCCTTACTGATAATGACTCGGGCTCCAGCCCTATCCGTGTCGCAAATCGTGCAGACATGAATGAATGTGATGCACCAGAATCAAATAACACTGAAGCAGGAAATGTGTTGACGAGAATAGTACCTGCTACTACCTCACCTGGTGCCACTCCTTCTTCTTCCATGGTCAAAGCCAATACTTGTCCATGTCTTATGGGTACCGACCCTCTCTTCTGGAATCCTTGCTGCCTATTCTAGGCCTGCGCCTGGGTAAACTGCTGAGGCCTTTGCTGATGAAAAGCCTGGGTCTGCGTCGGCAACGGCCTCGGAGAAAAAAACTACTGCTGGACTGGTACTGGGGCTGGTCCCCTCACTGATGAACTGGTCCCGGCTGGTGATGAGTCAGTCCTGAACGGGCAGGACCCTACCTTGTGGTTTGGCGCTCCATAAAGTAAATACAATCTTCGAACCTTGCGACACTCTGAAACAACATGTCCAGGCTTCCCATAATAAGAGCAGCCCATAGGGGAAGACTGCTTCTGCCTCTGCTACTGAGGGTACGTCGGTGTTGAATGTTGAACCGACGTAACTGAAGCTGCCCTTCTCGGAGCTCCAATGGTCAAAGCCCTGGCTGCCGGGGCTGGGGCTGATGACTGATTCATCTGGCTATGAGATCACTTTCGACCTCCGATCCTGTCCACAATCCTCTGGGAGGTATACTCATGCCTCCTAGCTGCCCTTAATACCGCATCAAAAGTCTGAAGCTCAAACTGCTCCACCGCAAGCAAAATCTCTAGGTGGAGTCTCTGCTGAAATTGCTGGGCTCTATCGAACTCGATCGCCACCAAGGTAGGAGCAAACAGGGTAAATCTGGAAAACTCGGCCGTATACCCATCGACCGTCCTGCCCATCTGCTTCAAATTGGTGAACTTGGTCTGAAGATCGTACCGAGCCACCGCATCGAAGTACTTGGTCCAGAACCTCTCTCGGAATACTACCCAAGCAATAGGCGCCGCCCACCAGCTGTGGGCTAGATCCAATAACTACAGGCGCACCATGGCCATCTTCTCATCTTCTGGGGTCTTTGCTGCCTCCAATATTACCTCTGTGTCCTGAAGCCACGCGTCAGCAGCAATAGCATCTTCACTGCCAACGAAGAATGGGGGGTTCAGGCGCTTAAACTGTTCGCTGTACTGCTCCCATGATGTCCACCTCTTTCCAGAGCATCTGCCACTGCCTGATGCAAGGCATCTCCTCGACGGTCCTGAGATGCAAGCAACTCCCTGATAAGTCCAACCAAGGCTCCATTATCCTGCCTCGCGGGCTGGGCTGACTGCACCGAGGGTTCTGGATCTCCGGAAGGCATGGCCCGGGATGCTGCTCCTGAGTGCTGGGCCTGGTCTTCTTGTTGCTGCTGGTCCACGAAAAGTGCTTCGCCTTGTAGGTCCAGAAACAATATCGCTGAAGAAGACGACATAGGAAACAATAAGGAAGGACCAAGATAGATTCAACAATACAAGCATTTGATCAGGTCGAAAATCTCAGGGATTAGAAAAGTCGGGCAGAGATCAAGGACGAGTGCAGATTGAGACATCTATTCGGTAAACCCTCACATATCTTGATTTTGTAAGACCTGCATGGGCCACCACTTAAACCATATAATGCCCCAGAACCAGAATACTGGAGAGCGGGGGCATACATAGCCAGCTACGTATAATAAAATGGAATCCACCCTCACTATACGGTCACGGCTGTCTAGATACATGAGGGTTTAACTACAATCTATCAGTCTCCTACGGTCAACAATAAGCCTAATTGTCTCAATCTCAAGCAAGAGAGTAAAGTTACAAGATGTAAGATCACCAAATATACAATAGTAAGGCGTCCCAAACATTACATATCCAGCTGATTATGAAGCTAGTCGTTACAAAATATGAGGACTAGCAAGAGTTTAGTCATACATGATCAACCCTAGGATCTGTCAATCATGTTACAGCCCATGGACAGACAATAATAAGGTATACAATACGAGGTAACAGGTGCTCGCCGACTAAACGCCTCAAAATAAATTTTTTACAATAGAGTGGGAGAGCAAAAATAAACCCACTCATTGCCCTGGTCACGCCTGATGGTCACCATTAGGTTGGTAGGTCGGTAGATCCTCTGAGGTAGCTCCGAAATCTGGCCACATAAAACCAGCTGGGTCAGATCCCAGAAAGAGCAAGTGCCACAAAGGAGGCTTCACTTAAGAACTAAAACCAGCACATTAGAAATATATTTTAAAGCAGTTAAAAGAACTAAAAGTAAAAGAATAACAACATTCATAATGGAGTACGAGAGAACCATTCAAGTAGCCAGGCCACAACCCTTAAACCAAACAAGGACCGGGGATGCAACCCTTCACCTGAATAGAACTCCGTCTCCAATCTTGTTGGTAAGGTAAAATATTACAAGCATCACGTGGGGTGCAATAAGACAATAAACGAAGAGAGGACATAGATGAATTCGGAGAAATTGGAAGGGGAATACCTGAAGCCTGCGTTCTTCTTCGGAGACGCTTTGACTGTGAAGAACAGTCAAGTTCTGGACGTGTCGGAGAGTTAGAGCTTCATTTATAACGGGATGGCAATCTGCATCCCTCAAATAGAGCATCATTTCCCACTATCTTGATTTAATATGCTCCTGCTGGACAGAAAGATGGAAGAGTCTCTGACCCCTATCCGAAATGGAATGTTCATGGGCGACATCCATTACAACAACAGCATGAAGTCAGTGTGTGCGGGCAAGGTGCATGCCAACCGCTATGTAATAGGATTGGCCTCGGGTACTTTCTTGAATGTGCCGGGTCCCAATTTCACGTTCTCTACAGCCGACATTTTCCTGGACCAGCTTGTTCGGAAAGGCTCGTATCTAATTGGCCGGTTGACGCTCCCAAGTTGGATACACTCCATCCCCTCATAGATTAATCTGTCTATGTGGATCTCATGAAAGTACGAGACTCTTCTGTATGAGATTGGTCTTTATCACGCTATTCGGGTACCAGCCACGGCTTGCCTATAAACAAGAAATTATTCATGGCTTTGCTGGAGATGTACAACTGCCATACGGGAACCTTCTATACACCTGTAGGGGAAATGGGGCTTGCACTCCATGAGATGCACGTGGTCTCCAAGCTTCCTTGGGGGGATGAAGCTTTTGAGGTGTACACTCCTATGAATGAGGAGTTCAAGGAGCTGGAGAAACGGTATCCAGGCTTCGTGGCTATTTATCAGGAGATATTATACCACCATAGTACGTGCCAACAAATAGCCAAGAAGGATAGCAGCTCGGAAGGGAATGCTCCCCATACTAAGGCCTGGATAAGATATCTCTTCTCGATGGGTGCCTCGGACCGGGTTACTTTCCGACGTCCTCAATCCCGGGAGGCGGTTCAAGCCTTGGTGTCGTCGACCAAGAGGGTGGCCACCACCAATGACAGGTTTGGGAGTCAAACCGACTCTTTTGGTTATTTTTATCAGGATACCCAAGAGCTGTCAGAGAAGGTGCTTCTGGCAGGATTTTTGATGGTATGGCTGCAGAATTGCGTAGTCTCGGGAGGAGCTGGTTCCATTGAGAGGATCAGCCGTAATTTTATTCTTCCTGCTGTGAAGCTGGTTTTTAGAGTCAAACTAGCTCTTCTCCCGGCCATGGTGTTCAGCATACACCGTGGCCTCCGTACTTTTACGTCTAAGGTCATTGCCCGCAATATGATAAAAGACTTTGAACGGACTGAGCTGTCCTATCATTATCTGATGGGGTGGCTGCTGATGTACTGTCTGTCTTTGATGAGGCCGGGTTCTAAAGAGGGCATGATTACTGATGATACTTTTATCTTCCGTTATCGTAACGAGTCTTGGGAATATGAGACCATACGTGCCTGCCAGATGGCGCTGGCAAGAGCAGATAGGTACGACTTTTTCGTATCCATACCTCGTTTCACTGCTGTGGAAATAGCGGGCGTACATCTCGACGGTATTGGGCCTCCTCAGCTTCTAGACGGTCAGATGCTTCTGTGGTTGTGTAACATCCGCCCCGCCAACTTGGTATACCGCAATAGCAATGCTGTCTTCCTGGAGCCTTACCTGCCCAGCAGGTTTGTCCGACAGTTTGGGTACAGCCAGTTTTTTCTGGACAGTCCTAGCTCTTGTCTGGGTTTTGAAGGTAGCCTCCTTGGCGGTATCAGGGCCTGGCACTACTATGATACGTTCCACTCCCGTACCCCTCTCTCGATTCCTGATATTGAAGCACCGGTAGAGATTTTGTATATGGCGGCCCTATACCATGTTATGGCAAACAAGCTCCCCGTCGTTTTTAACCCGGGTGCCAGTTTTATTGTTGGTACTGGCCCGGACGAGAAACCCTAGGGGGCCAAGACGAGGAAGAGGAAGAAGAATGTAGTCGAAGTGCCAGACTCGGACTCTACCAGTACGGGTGATGAGGACGACGAGCATGACGAAGATAACTCTTCCCTCCCGGTGGAAGATGTTTGGGCGGATCAGCCGCCTATTTTGTCAGATGAGGTGGTGGCGGATCAGCCACCTGTTGCACCTGGTCCTGTACGGAAGCGTAGCAGGCAAATCTCTTCTGTTGGCAGTATTCCTCACTCCCAAAAACTGGCTGCGACCAGACATCGCAAGCTAACTATAAGGGAAAAAGGTGAGGAGGTTGACCCCGCTTCGAAGGTAAAACGAGTCACTACCATCCTTATTTAGTTCCTCCTTTCTTCTAGCTTTGATCTTAATCATTTTTCTTCCCTCTCGTAGGTGTCAGAAGAAGAGGAATCTCGGGGTACAGAGGTCGTGACTCGAGACGATGGGAGCTCCGATGAACCTGTCCCCGAAACTGCCGAATTTCATCAAGGTGACGCTGATCCAGTCGTATCCCCTTCCGGGACGGCTGGAGCAGAAGAGCCAGCTGAATTTGGCATGGGGGTCACAGGTGAGGGGACTATGGTAGTTGTGAATGAGCCTCAGCCTCCGCGATCCTCCCTTGGTAAGATAAGCCAAATTTTGACTAATAAGGAGGTCCATTCGCTTTATCATCATATCTTTCGGATTAGACTAATTGATGGTTGCTCTGGACATACAGGTCCTGCCCTTTCAGTGCCGATGGCAGACATTGTTATGGTAGGCTCTGCCAGAAGGGATCTGGTAGAGGGAGGTGTGCCCCCTTCCCTTCCGGCTTATCTTGAGGGGCCTCTTGCCGGCTCGAGTTTGGGAAGTCATATGGCGGCACAACCCAAACAGGGGGCAATGGTCCCTGTATCTTCCTTTACTCGTATGACTTTGGGGGTGGACCTCTCAGCCTTATCGAGTATCCATATTATTCGGGCCGCAGAGGAGGAATTGGCCGCTATTCAAGCGTCCTTCCGTTCAAAATTTATTTTCCTTGTGGCCGGGGTGGCAAGTTCTGTTGCGTCTTTTTCGACGCTACCGGCCATACTTCCTCTGACATCGTCTTCTACCGAAGTTCTGGATGAGGTATCGCAGGATGTGGTTGATAGTTTCTACCGCCATTTGAAGAGAGGAGTAGACGCTGCTGTAGAGCGGGGGACTCCTTTCGCCTTGGTCCGACAATGCACCCAAGGCCAAATTAACACTCTCAAAACCCTTCATGGCGGAAAAGGGATAGCTGCGCTCGTGGAGCCCAAGCTGTTGGAGGCTGATCAGTTGGTGGCCCAGTTTCAAGTGCTGCGATAAGCTGATTTGTCTGCAGCAATTGATCAGGAGCGGGAGTTCCTCACCACCGCCCTAGAGAAGATAAGGCTCGCACGAGATACATCTAAGACGGCTATAGCAAAGGACCTTGGCGACCTGTCCCTCTTATATGACCAGTTGAGCCACCAGAGCGAGGTTTGCAGGGCTCGGGAGGCGGCCGCCTCCCAGGGGGTAATTGCTACCAGGGAGCAGATTCTCGAGCTTCAGAAAAAGTTGGCCTTCCTGGAGTCTGAGCTTGAAGCTTTCCTGCGGAAAAGGAGCTGATTATTCAGGATGCCGAAAGGGTTTCCAGAGCTTCTGTCAATCTGGAACGCGCTCTGAAGAAATTTAAGGAGGGCTGGCGGGCTCATGCGCCCCTGGAAGATGCGGCGCTGCTGACTCAGGAGGCCGAACGTCGGGCCAAACAGCGATTTGAGCGGTCGACTGCCTTGATGAGGGACCGTCTCAGGGCTTTATGTATCGTCGAACAATAGTCGGCTTTTTTTTCTTTTTTTTGTTGCTTTCCTTTCTTAAGTGGGACGTAGTCCCCAGAACCTGTAGTACCTTTTGCCTTTCAAATAAAAGAGTATACTTTATTCTACCCTTCCATTGTACTGCTGGTTGTGTTTGTAGTTTTATAGTATTTGCCCCACTAGGGGACTGTCTGTGGACCTATTACCCTGGGTATACCTTGGTTTTAGGTACAAATAATAAGTTGATGAGGATACTTGGAAAATTTTTATAGTGAGTTGGCCATGAAAGTTCCCGGTATCGGGAGAAAGAATGCCATGGAGCAGCTGGGCTCCCGGGGCATGATGAGGAATGGTGTACATGTACTAGGGAACTTAGTACAGCATTTGTAGTTAGCAGCGGACATTTGTGGGTCTATTATCCTTGGCTTGTCCTGATTCAGGATACGAATAATAGGATGAAAGAAAACCAATCATACTTACTCAGAGGTAATGAGGACATGGCAAGTATGGGGGTTTTGCCGCAGAGTTTTCCTACTCAGAGGTAATGAGGACATGGAAGGAGTGGACTCAACGGAGGATATTTATGGTCAACAGAGGACATTTGTGGACCTATTATCCTTGGCGTACCCTAGGTTTTTTTTGGCACAGATAATAAGTCGAGAGGGAACCAACATATTTACTCAGAGGTAATGAGTACATGGCAAATATGAGGGTTTCTTCGATGGAGCCTTCCCACTCAAAGGTAATGAGGACATGGCGGGAGTGGGTTCCATGAAGGGGTACATAGAACAATTCAGAGGTAATGAGGATATGGAAGTTCTTTGTAGAGAGGTGATTTGTTTTTGGCGGAAGTGAAACGACTCAGAGGTAACATCGACGTGGTCGTTTTGGAAATTTGTGGATTCGTTACCCTTTTTTGTGCACTGAGAGTGCATGTAGTGGATCATAAGGAAGAAGCTCCTCTTAGGAATAAAGTTCAGAGGTATAATCATACATGACTTACTACCTAAAGAGATGTGATATAGATTTTATCTGTAGTGACCAGGATATAAGTTCAGCGGTACCTGCGGGTACATAACTCGATAATCTGGAGGATTTGGAGTCGGCATGTGAGTTCAGTGGTACAAGAGGGTACATGACTCATTGCTTTGGCAGATTTGTAGTTGGGATGTGAGTTCAGCGCTACCGCGGGGTACATAACTCATCATTCTGAGGAGATGTAGTCGGGATGTGAGTTTAGCGGTACCAGCGGGTACGTAACTCATCATTCTGGAAGACATGTAGTCGGGATGTGAGTTCAGCGGTACCAGTGGGTACGTAACTCATCATTCTGGAAGATATGTCATTTCAGACGTAATATTTCTTTAGGAATTTGCTGTTGATGGGCAACATGAGCAAGTCTCCATTTTGTTTTGCGAGGCGATAAGCACCATTGGAGAATACAGTGTCGATGATGAACGGGCTTTCCTATTTTGGCTGGAACTTGCCGGCAGTTTTGTTGGTCATAACCATCGGCCTCCGAACTGCCAGAACGAGGTCGCCCACTTGGAATGTTCTGATTTTAACCTTCTTGTTGAAGGCTCCAGAAATACGTGCCTGGTACAGCTCAATTCGTTGTTGAGCTAACAGGCGCATCTCATCTAGGGCCTCTAACTCTTGTAATCGGCGATGGTGATTATCATCTGTCGTCAACCGATAGGTGAGAACAACGCGGAGTGAAGGGATTTGAGTCTCCAGTGGGAGAACTGCTTCACTCCCATATACCAGAGAAAATGGTGTGTTTCCGGTGGCAGTCCATACTGTGGTACACTATGCCCATAAGCATTTACCGAGCTTTTCATTCCAGTCACGTTTGTTTGATGACATGAATTTCTTGAGAAGCTTGATGATTGTTTTGTTGAATGCTTCAGCCAGACCATTAGCTGCTGGATTGTATGGTGTTGAAGCAATATTCTGGATGTGATGTTTGTCGTAAAACTGATAGAAAGCGTGGCTTGCGAATTACGGACCATTGTCGTGGATGATCCTTCGAGGCAGTCCAAAGCGGTAGATAACGTGATGCTTGAGAAAGCTGATCACGTTGGAAGTCTTCACTTCTGCTAGCGGAATAGCCTTCGTCGATTTGGAGAAGTAATCTATGATTGCGAGTATGAAGCAGTGTCCTCGGGATAAAGGCGGAGTGATCGGACCAATGATGTCCATTCCCCATGCTTCGAATGGCCAGGATGCCACTGTCGGATGTAGAAACTCGACGGGCTGGTGGATGAAATCTGTGTAGACTTGACAGGATTTGCATTTTCGTGCATAGTCTATTGCGTCTGCAACCATCGTGGGCCAGTAATAGCCCATTCGGCGAAGGTGATCTTGTAGTTTCGGGCCAGGCTGATGGGCTCTACAGACGCCATCGTGGGCTTCATGTACGGCTTCTTTGGCCTCTGTATTTGACAGGCATCGAAGCAGTAATCCATCGTATGATCGCCGATATAACATTTTTGTTTCTTTATCGTAGAAGAATCTGAGGGAACGTCTTCTAATAGAGGTGGCTTCCTTCGGATTCTCTGGTAGAATGTCGTAGACTACGAAGTCAATGAACGGTTGTCTCCAGTCTGGTGCTTCATTAACTGTCAGAGCGGAGTGACTCTTGGCACACCGAACATTATTCCTGGGACAGACCAACTCACGGCCTATGATGTCAACCAGATGATGAGCATGATTCGGTACTGCTAAGGAAGCGGCAATACCTGCTAGGGCATCGGCTTCAATATTTTAGAGCCTGGGAACGTGCTTTATGAAGAACCCCTCCAGGGACGAGATGATGTCGATTGCTATTTGGTGGTAGGGGATCATGTCTTCATGGCGGACATCGTATGAGCCCCGGATTTGGTTGACGATTAACTACAAATCGCCGTATGCTTCGAGGTGTTCTACCTCCAGCTTTTTTGTAAGCCGGAGGCCAATGACCAGAGCATTGTACTCGGCCACATTGTTTGAGCAGGGTTCCGTGAGGGAATACGCACGATTGATCACCAACCCGGTGGGAGAAACCAGTACTATTCCGACTCCAGCGACGATGTTGCCCTTGGGCCCGGTTCTAGAAGCGCCATCGAAGAACATTCGCCATATGGTATCATGGGAGGCCATATTTGAATTAGCGACCTTGTCTGGAATTTCTTCGTCTATTTTGGTTGACTCCGAACCCGGGTGAGCTGCTAAAAAGTCTGCCAGAGCTTGACCTTTAACAGCCTTTTGTGGTACGAAGATCATGTGGTAGGGGGATAGTAATATCGCCCAAGTAGCGAGGCGAGAGCTGAGTGCACCTGGTTTAGTCATGAGGACCCTGAGGGGGTTGACTCTTGATATGACATAGATGGTCTGTCCCGTGATGTAGTATCGTGTTTTCTGAATGGCGAAAACCAAAGCAAGGCACTCTTTCTCTACGGCAGTATATCGGTGCTCCGGCCCTATCATCATTCGGCTGAGATAATATATGGCTTGTTCGTGGCCTGTCTCGTTGTTTTGTGCTAGCAGAGCACCGAAAGAATGTTCCATCACTCGTACATACAGCAAGAATGGTCTTCCAGCGATCGGGGCTACCAGGACTGGAGGGTTCGTCAGATATTCTTTGATGCTGTCGAAGGCGCACTGGCATTCTTCATCCCATATGAATGAGACGCCCTTTTTCATAAGGTAAGTGAATGGCTGACATCGTCCGGAGAGGTTAGAGATAAACCTCCTGATATAGGCCAGCCTCCTTTGAAGGCCTCTGAGTTCACGGAGATTTCTCGGGGGACCCATTTTCATGATTGCCTTCGTCTTCTCAGGGTTTACGTGGATACCCTGGGAAGTAATAATGAAACCCAAGAACTTCCCGCTGGATATGCCCAAGAAAGATTTTGTGGGATTTATTTTTAAGTTGTGCGCTCGCATCAGGTCGAACACTGTCCTCAGGTCATGGAGATGATCTTCCTTAGAGCGGCTTTTGACGGCGATGTCGTCAACGTAGCATTCCACTGTCTTGCGTAGATGGTCTCTAAAGATAATGCTCATGGCTCTTTGATAGGTGGTGCCAGCATTCTTTAGACCGAAAGGCATAACTGTGTAGCAGTATGTGCTAATTGGTGTTCAGAATGATGTATGCTTTTCGTCGTCAGGAAACATCTTGATTTGGTTGTACCCTGAGAAACTATCCATGAATGACATTCGCTCAAAGCCGCAGGTGCTATCGATCATGATGTCTGTGATGGGGAGAGGGAATTCATCCTTAGGGCATGCCTCATTCAGATTGTGCCTCATTCAGATTGCGAAAGTCAATACAGATTCGAATCTTTCCATTCTTCTTGAGGACCGGTACTATGTTAGCGACCCAGTCAGGATGCTGCTCCTCACGGATGAAGCTGCTGGCTATCAGTTTATTTACCTCGGCTTTAATGGCATTCATGATGTCAGGACGGAACCGACGTTGTTGTTGCTTGACCAGTTTTGCGTCCGGACGGATGTTGAGCTTGTGAAGTGCAATCTCGGGGTTCAGCCCTGGCATATCTTCGTAGCTCCAGGAGAACACGTCGATATATTCTCTGATGAGTTGTAGTAGTGATTCTCGCTCTTCGTCTGTCAGGTTCTTGCTGACGAAGATGGGCTTTAGAGAGGACTCATCACCGAGATCGACTTGTACGACCTCATCCTCGGTGGGAGGCTCCCTTTGTTCGAACCGCTTCTCCCACTGTGCATCTAGTTGTTGTGCCCACGGCTCTAGCTCAAGAAGTTCTGGGATGTCTTCATCTTCTTCGTAGGCATCGGCAAACGTCATATTGACGGACCAGACTGTCCTGAGCATGTCACCGATGCTGACATCTGAATCGGAAGTGGGGGATCCGGTTGAGTGTGAATGCCAGTCGTATTCTTCGTCTGAGCTTTCAGGTGTCGTCGCAGGTGTGACATAACCGAGCCCACATCTGGTTTTTCTCTAATAATTTTGTGGTTTTCTAGCAGGGGCCGGCGATTATAAGGGCAACCGGCGTCCGGTGCCATAGTTTAGGCCTGGTGTAGTTTCCAGATCATACCCTTGTTTTTGCATAAGGTAATTGGACTGGGAACTATACAGATAAAGGGGCAATCTCCCGGCGTCGGGTTCAGGCTCAACTTTTTCTATCTTGAAGGGCTGTGGATCGTCCTTCCGACCGAAGATGATTGGGTGATCGTCTCCCTCGATTATGCGGTAAGCGTCTTCTACTAGAGTAAGTTGGTTCGCGGTGTAGACATTTGTCACTTGTGTGTGCAGGTGAGTGCTTATACCGTGTTCCATAGCATACATTGTACAGAGGTTATTAAGCTCGAGATAATTCAAAGATAACCCTTTATTGATGAAGTAAGGTATCTTTTCTAGTGGGATTACGTCTTCTGTGGATGGCACGTCGGTGTAAGCAGCCACATACTTGGCCAGCTCTGATTCTTCTTCAGCTAACCCCTGTGTAAATACAGACTGAGAGGATGATTTGGGCAACTTGATTATCAGGGGCTCTATGGATGGAGCAGAATGTGGAGTTGTTGGCGCACTAGCCACCACCAGTTTGGTGCTCGGTGCTGAGTGGGGAGTCGTTGGCTGGCTAGCAGTCCCTGGCTTAGCGCTCGATTGTTGATTCATTCTAGGAAGACGAATTGTCATCGGTTTGACAGGGGGATTGAGCTCCCCTATTTGTCGCTAGTTAGCTTTAGGCAGCCTGATTGTCAGTGGCTCTGTCGTGGGTTTCAGTGCTTGACCCAACCTTGGCAGTCGGATTATCAACCGTTCCTCCTGTGCAGAGAGGCTAATTGCGTCCTTGCGCAGAGTGGCTGTAAGGGGCACAGTTATGCCAGGCTTACGGGCTTGGAGGTGGATTGTCAGAGGCTCTTCTGATCCTGTTACTACCTCAGTTTGAGCTTGAGTATCTCCTTCGGCAAGATGCTTCTTCGATTTCTCGTACAAGCATGAATCGGAGTAGTAGGATTCGACCCCTTTGAAAGGATCGATGTCGGCAAATTCTGTCCTCACAAGGCCGTGCTTGTCGACGTACTTGAAGCACTGGTGCAGTGTGGAAGGCACGATCATGTAATCACGTATCCATGGACGCCCCAGAAGAATATTGTAGAAAGTATCTGCATCTATGACATAACAGGTTACTTCTGACTGAAGGTCGCCGATTTGGCACTTTAGGCAAATTTTCCCGATCGAGTAGCTCCTGCCCGAATTGAAACCGCTGATGGCGGTGCTTGTCGTCGTCAGGCGATGCATTGGGATACGCAGATGATGCAGCAGGCTTTTTAGGATGATGCTTATGGAGGATCCGGGGTCAATATGCATCCGATCGACCTTGATATCGCCAATATACCCAGTATAATACAGGGGGCGATCGTGCAGGTTGGTCTTGATAAGCATATCCTGCGGAGTGAAGACGATGTTGGACATTGACCCCGTGCAAGCGCTGTCCTGGAGATCTTTCGACGAGTCCTCCCCGGTGAGATAGGACTGAGCCAGATATGCGTCGACATTCTGGATTGCTTCGCTTAATGCTACACGGACATCCTTGGAGAGCCTCAAGAGCTCGTATATTGATAATTTGGCCGGTATGTTGGCCAATTGGGCCAAGATGTTGAAGTTGTAGGGCTTCTCTATCCCATAAGGCGTCTCTCTTAGGAGCGGTTTATCGAAGCGAGTCTCCTTCGGCCTAGGCTTATTGGCCATCGAAGGCTGCGAAGGTCCTGGAGCATCAGCGGCTGTCGGCTGATGGTCTTCAGTCGAGTTACCCGGTAGAGGTTGGGTTTGTGTGCCGAAGCGGGTAACAACAACAGTAGCTTCTTCGACCTCTGTTGAGATCGTGTGGCATAATTTGACTTTTCCATTCTTCTTGCTGCTGGTGGCGGGAGGTGCGGACTGAGTCACCTCAGGTACCAAGTCCGGATGGGCCCACATAATCTCCCCCTGTGATGTAGTAATGGGCACTAGACTAGCTGCCTAGTCTCGGGGAGGTGGAAGGTTAGAGACTTCCATTTTTGCTCTAGGGATGGGTACTACTCCATCCTGAGTCTTTGTCGAAGGAAAGCTGCCAAATTATACTGACACCATGTTGGCTGCCACGGTCACTTCTTCGAAGTCAATGGCTAGGGCATTAGAATCGATGAGATGTCGGATGTATCGCTTCAGTTGATAGCAGTCTTGTGTAGCATGGTGAATATAGCGATGGTAATGACAGTACTTGGGACTCTTCATATCTGCAGGACGGGGCTCACACCTGGAAGGAGGGAGCTGAATTCGTCCTCCTTGGATGAGCATGTCTAAGATGGGCTTGATATGGCCGTCCTCGAAGGAATAGGTCACCTGAGGCCACTGCTTTTCTGCCGGCTTTGGATCGGGCTTTGGGGCTGTGTCGGCCACCATAGCCTGCCTGTCCTTGTTGTCTCGGTTGCTGGAGGAATTACCACCATTGTTGATGTTAGGGCGTTTGCCCTTGTCTTCTCCTTCCGAGATGTACAATCCCAGTTGGCGGGCTTTATTCACTTTGTCTTCTGTGCTAGTGGCACTGATGATGAGGGTCTTCCAATCCCTGAATTGGCTCTCGCCCATCCAGAGGCTGATTGTGGGAACTAGTCTCTTTTGGCAAATTTCAATCAAGGAGGAATCATGGTTGCCGGAAGGCTGCTTTATCACGGTTTGACGAAACCGCTCGATATAATTCCTTGTTAGCTCCTTTTCTCCCTGAACAACGTCCATGAGAGTGGACATTGTCACGTCTTGTCCTACTTCATAGAACCTCTCTAGAAACATGCATGTGAAGCCGGTGAAAGAGTTGATGCAATTGTCCGGCAAGTTGCGGTACCAGTCGAAGGTGACCCCTCCCAAAGTTCCGATGAACAATCGTGTAAGGATGGCAACGTCATGGGGCAGATGGTCGATGGTGACCTCGAAATAAGTGATGTACCGACTTGCGAAAGTCTTTCCGTCATACGGATTGATGTGGAATGGCTTATACTTTGGTGGGAAGGGAACATCTCTCCACGCAGCGGGATACGGTTGTCGTATCCTGAGGTCTTGGCAGTTTTTTCGGGCATAGAACATGGCCCGGAGCTCCTGGACCTCTTTTCTTGCCTTCCTGGCCTCGTCAGCAACGTTAGGAGCCGTCATTTCAGGAGGATTATTGTCCAGGTTTGGTGCCGCTGAGTTCGAGTTCGCATTGACCGTGGGACCCAAGTTTGTTTGGCCAAGCATCCCTCCTTGCAGAGTTGGAAGGGCTATTTTGATCTCGTCTACGGACTTGACCAAGGCATGCAGTATGGCCTCCAGAGTGTTGATGCGTTGGCGATCACTGAAACCATCTTGGTTGCTGTCCGTCATGAACACCGTCTTTACATGAGGAGAGATGAAAGGAACGGTGGAGGACGTGCTCTCTGAGTCATACCCTTGTACCGAGAAGTCTTCGGGGTATGTAGGAATATTCTCCTCTGGTTCGGACTCAGAAGGAATAGTACCCCCAGCTTCAGAGCTTGTTTCATCTTGAGAGTCGTGGACGTCCTCGGGGACATCGGTACCCGCTGTATCTGATGGGAGAGTTGTTTCCCCTGGCTCATCTCCTTGGAACATCGGATTATCGTGGAAGTTCGGAGGAGTACTACCCCCAGTTCCAGCGACCCCCGGTAATGTGGATGATGAATCTCCCACTGGAGCATATTTCGTCTTTGAACGGGTACCTTGAAAAACTTCGGTGGTGGACAACCGTTTAGATGATAGTTTCTTCGTCACAGTGGTCAAAATCTTCGGGCTGGGAATGTTTGTCTTCTTTCCTCTCCCATCGGCGGAGATTTTCTGAGTAGAGTTGTAAGAGACAACGGGAGGTGCTTCATCCCCTGAGCTCGGCTGTTGTAATCTTTGGAAGACGGACTGCCGATCTTCTAGTGCCGTCGCGTTGTTGTAACAGCAGTTGACAATGATTTAGGTGCAGTGACGTCCGTGGGAGGAATCTTTGCTTACCGAGGCCTATTCTCTTTCCTTGCGTTTGTGGACGATAACCTCACGCAAGTCAGATGGGTCTGAAACGACCATGTTTGCTCCCTTGGTTTTGGGAGACTTTTGGGAACCACTCTGTCCATTTGCCGCCGGAGGCTGGACTCGAGTAGTTCTGTACAACTTCCCGTCAAAGGCCCGTATAATTGTATATGGAGCGCTCGGATGATCAGAGGTTGGGACAGCGGACTGAGCTTGCCAAGCTCGTGCTGCCCTAGACTTCTTCACTCTAGTGCGTAAGGGCACAGAGTAGGAAGAGTATAAGTGGTGTTGTAGAGAGTCAGAGAGATCAGGACCATAGGAGAGGCGATCGAAGACTGAGCCTGAGTCGCATGGAGCAGACATCATGCGGCTTGAATCAGCAGTCTTCATGCGGCTGGCATGGGCTTTCTTCATGCGGCTGGAAGTCTCGACCGCATAAGTCTTCTACATGCGGCTGGAATTCTTGGCCGCATAAGTCTTCTGCATTCGGTTGGCAATTTCGACCGCATGGACATCATGTACGCAACTGGCAATCTTGGCCGCATGAACGTTCAGCTTGCGGCTAGTGCCTTTGTTCGGCTTCTTCCTGGAGCACATAGAATCACCCTTCGCCCCTGCAAGTCCAGCATCGTAGTGCTTTCTTCTGTCCGACTTGGGGACGGCAGAGTCCTCTATGGCTTGAAGTGGGGCCGCATGAGAGTTGCCTTCGCCGTCTTGGGCAGCAGAGAGTACTCCGTCCAGCGCTTGGGGAGAAGCGAATGACTTGGGTCTCCACTCCTTGCGGGCCTTCTTTGTGTGGGCCCGTCGCTGGACCGAGCCAGCGTTTCCGTCGGAGAGCATTTCTTCAAACGCCTGTTGGTCGAATCGGGCGACCAGCATTTGTTGAGTGGAGCCAAGTTTGGCTGCGTCTGATTGCGTCACTAACTCCTCAGCCGTGGATAAGTTAGTCCCCAACAGAGTCTCTATCGTATTTGCCATTGATTATAAAAGGACAGCACAATTATATCGGAGGACTGGACTTTTACTTCACAATACAAACTCGCTCGTACAAAGAAAGCCTAGGGGCAAAAACCTAGGTACAACAATCTAAGTACGATTGCTTAGTTTAGATTCTGGAGGGGTGACGATAGAGGCTCCGAAAAGCGACGGTCGCTCTGCCTTACTCCTTGGACGATCAGACGTAGCCTTGGCTCTGATGAAGAAATGCTCTTGGACTTGTGGGGAGACTCCCTTGCGTCCTTTGTTGCTAGATCTCTAGATGTCTCTGTAGTGCTCTTTTTTTTTGTCGGCCTTTTCTCTTTTTTTTTCTTTCTGCTCTGCTCTCTCTTCTGCTGCAAGGGAATAACACCTTACTATTTATAGGAGTGGGGTGTGCTCATTAGGGTTTACAAATGATTGCCTTCTTGAGAAGTCGGCGGTTAAAGATCAATTAATTTGGGCCATTAATTCTGATTGTAGCAAATCTAGGCAATTAATGTGGATTGTACCAAATCTCTGGGGGCAATTAATGATGATTGCCATAAATCCTCATGATTTGTTATGCCAAGCTCGGATCTCTCGCCACGTGTTCAATTTGCATGATTGTAAATTATCTGATTTGATCCCAGTAATTATAAGGATGGTACTAAACCTGGTTGTTGGGATTTGATAAATCTTGATTTGATGCCACGTGTCCCACTATTATTATGCTGCTAACTGTAGAGACATGGGCAATACCAATCTTCTGCCACTTGTCTTAACCGCGAGCTACTTAGAAAATCCGAGCCGCATGAGAATTATTCTCTACTGAGCCGCATAAGGCTGGCCACGTGTCAAGGCTGTTTAGGCGTGGCCTCTGAATGTTTGAACCGCATGGAGATGATCTGAGTCGTATGAACGTGGGCGACCGCATGATGGGTGGCTTCTCAGTGAGCCGCATGAAGATAGTCCTCGTGAGCCGCATAGGGTAGCCTCTGCTTGAGCCGCATGAGATGGCCTCTGTCTGAGTCGTATGGGATGGCCGCTGCCTGAGCCGCATGCGATTGTCCACGTGTCAAGGCCGCATGAAGGTTTTTGGGGTTTGATGGATTGTGTCAGAGATTTCCTTCGTTTCCCTAGGAGTCTATCATTATGACGGAGTCATTATTGCAGCTTTGCGTCAGAGCCATCAGTTCTCCTTTATGTCAGAGCATTAAATAGGGCTGTTACTTAATGGCCAATTGTAGAAGCGAACTGCAGAAGGCCACGTGGTGTTTCTTGAGCCGCATGTCCAAGTTGGTGACTTTTGAGCCGTATGATGCTCTTGAGCCGCATGAAGCTCGTCTGTTTTTGAGCCACATGGGTTTTTCCTGTTCTGAGCCGCATGGGCAATCATGTTCTTTTCCATGCTTCTACAGTGAGGGTCATTCACCGTTGGAGGTGGTTACAAGATTGTTGAGCATCAAGTCCAAGATGATCGAGACAGTATCAGACAGACGATGCATACGCACCTCCGGAGGAAACGAGGACGAAGATCTGGGCCGACAGTACAAAGGAAGTATTTTGGTTTATCATTTTTTTCCTGTGTTTATCATAAATTAACTTTTCTTATGAATATAATATGTCTGTATAGATATCGCCCCCGTCGGTACAGAGATGTCTAGGCCACTTATTGAGGACTAATTATGGTGGTCCTTGGATAAACTACTCTGATGCTCCGGACGAGAGGAAAGGCTACTGGTTTGCGCACTTCAAGGTTAAAATATATTTGCTTTTAACATGAATCATATAATTTTTGCATATTATATATAACTGATAAATATTTGGTTTGCACTCTTCTAGGATATGTTTTTCTATCCACCGTACCAGACCGAGATGATCGAGGGGATTTTTTCTGCCGTCGCTGCTAAGTTGATCCGCGACGCTGAGCAATTTCTTTTTATCGTTAGATCGTCAATAGAGTAAAGGAACCATTATAGTGTTCGATCTCCATCCTTTCACTTCCCCAAAATTACTTGTACTTATATTTCCTGTTTAAGACTTCTTTTGTTCTTTTTTAGTTTGTAATACAGAAGTTCTTTAACTTATTTTTCATGGCGAACAAACATCTGAAGCCCATGATCGTTCTAGTAACATGAGGAAAAGCTTGCCATCATCCAGTTCGACCAGCTGACAAGTGCAAAAGTATTTTTAGATTGACTTGAGATCGGAATACCATCAATTGAAGGTGCGGAGATAAGATATTCCAATGACAGGATTCGGGACTTGCTGCGACCACTATAAGTTTTTGCGATGCCCTTTTGGACTGACAAATGCACATGTTATATTTATAAATTTGATAAACATGGTATTCCACCAGTATCTACACTAGTTGTGTTAGTTTTGGTTATACTTTTGTAAGATGGAAGCCATGTTGATAGAATATTTCATAGGAGGGTGTTTGCCTAAGGCATGTATGAGTGGGATAGAACGTCTCCACTAGAAAGGTCGACTAGAAATCGATGGATAGACATTTCTACCCATGCCAAAATAGATAGGGTATATTAGAAGTTTTACATATCTATAAAGATTTGTTAGGAGAATATGTTAGAATTTTTTCTGAATACTAGAGATACTTTTGAGAGAATAAGTAGTTGAACTTTAGTATTAGTTATAGTTCCCTAAGCAAAAATAGGATCGCCCTTGTGGTAGATTTTAGAAGGTATGACTTTTGTTATGGGTAGAATGGTTTGATAAGCCTTGTACTTAAGGCTGGACCAAAGGATGTTTAGAACTATTATCGTGTGATATTTGTTTAAAGAATATAGAAAGTCATGCTTTATATGACTAGGCAATTAGCTAATGTTAACAAAATATTATAGATACTTTGCCAAGGTATAACTCAGAATAGAGTACAGTATAAGGCCCAACCCTAATAGGTAACCATGGAATTATTAGACTCATCCTGCTACCTTTTACCAAAGATAGGGCCTATAATAGAGGTATTAGAGAAATTATTATCTAACGATAATATCAAGTTTCTAGGTGATCTAAGTACGTCAGATAGATTAGAAAAAAACTGAGTTAGAATAGACAATCATCTCTTTATTTGGTAAGACTAGTCCTGAATTGACCTATAGAAGGCCAGGAATAGAAGATTGACTAATAGGTTTATGTATCTGTCTAGCTCAGTCTTGACCTTTACTTAGCAGGTAGGTGCAAAATGGTTAGGACACTTGTAAGAATAGTATATATTGCTCAGAGGTTGCTATATAAGTTATAGGAGTATAATAAAGAGTTAAAGGACTAACAGAGTTCATGGATTAATTGTGAATTTTTCTCTCTGTGGTAACGAATAGATAAAGACTCAAGAGCCAAGTTAGAACCCTTACTCTAGATTAGTAACATTCGACATTATAGAGCATGTTGGAGAGGTGGCTTACCGTCTTACATTACCTCCATCTCTAGAGGGAGTGCATAACGTATTCTATGTCCTATAGTGGATGAGATATTTGACTGACCCCAGTCATGTGGTTGACCATCCTAAGATCACAGTGGGACTCAGTCTGTCATAAGAGGAGCAGACATTTAGGATATTAGATACCAATGAGAAGACTTTAAGAGGTTAGACTATTAGATTATTCGGGTTGCATGAAAGCATCATTCCTAGAAAAAATCTACTTGGGAATGAAAGATTCCATGCGGATGCATTATCCGCATTTATTTGAAGATTTTGGTAATATCCTAAAACTATCTTTTTTGCCGCAAACTTTAAAGATTTTTCGTATAATTATATCCTTAATTTCAAGAAATTTTTTTCTAAGGTGGGTAGGTTTTAAGCCCTCTGAATTTTGAAGATTTATTTAATTTATTTTGTTTTGTTTTGTTTTGTAGGATTATTATTAATGATATATTACCAGTTTCAATTTTGACTATCAATATACTTTATCGTAGTTTTGATTTTGGAAGCACAACAATTGTCAATTTCTCAAAACCGATTTCATAATCATTATCTAGATGAGTCCACCTTTATTTAAGCATATAATGTCACATTCAAACATGTCTCTTTGTATTCTATTTTTATTGTACAACTTTCAGATCAAAAAGGCCAATTCTAACATATACCATATTATCGTTGTCCATTCCAATGGAAATTGGAGATCTAACTTCAACTCAAACCTTTTGACCCAATACATGATTTTGATCTACTATGAGCCTACTACACAAATGCTACTTGTGTACCACTCAATTGAGTTTCCATGTGCTACATATACACAAAAGTCATAAAAGATGCATTTCGGACTTTTTGAAACTCAACTAGTTACCCCAACCCAAAACTAGCCCAACTAGTTATGTAGAGCCTATCATAGGTTACTCTAACTGAATAGAATTATTTTAGGTTGATGTTTATTGATTATTGTGCATCCATTATAGGTTTAAACCTAAGATTCAATTAATCAAGGATTGACTTTCCAAAATAGGAAACTACTAAATATATTAAGACTTATTCAAATGTATCTTTGCATTTGGACTACAAAATACTACCAAACCTTACCAAGACCACCTCTACCCAAATCCAAACCTTCCTAACTAACAAAATCTATATATACATCTCGTATAGAAGCTGCCAACTTCCTCCTATACATCAAAACCCGACCACTAACCCTTGCAGAACACGCCAGCACATGTTCAGCCACTGCCCCCTTTTTACTATTATTCGACCATCTTCTGATGAGATACCACCTCTACGATAACCCCAAGTGACCCCTCTTCAATACTATCAAGCCTCCAAGGAGCCTCAGCTATTAGTTTGGTCAGTAGAGAGCGAAACTTGAGAAAAACTTTCAAACGTAACGGAAATTCCGAACCAGCAGGTTGGTAAATTTTGTACCTATGTTTTATTAACTTTTATTGATCAAACCTCAACAAAACCAACTCTAATGTGTACCTTTATGTGTCTCCTACCTTTTCTTAAAGCTGCAGCACGTGGATCGCAATGTTTTGTTCATGGCGTGAGTTTTTACGACAAGGTGTTCAGGCAGGACCTTGTCTGACTTAGCTGCTGTCCGTGCAACTTCACGAAGCCGCATGACATCTTCAAGACCCTTGGTGAGCATGGTAACATCCCTCTTTAGTCCCCCTTTCCTGTATATAAATTGCTCTATAGGTTTATATCATTTTGTTATTGAATCTTCAAAGTTTTGTCGTCATAATCAATACGATCTTCGTAGATTGACAAGTTTGGTTTTGTGCAACCATTTTCCATAAAATTTTAGGTTTTGTCACGACCCTCACCCACTGTGAGGGTACGAGTACGTAACAGCGCCCAGCCTATGCCGTAGTGTCGGCGGTAGAACGCTGTTCTAAGTCTCTAACTAACCATCAACTCATGCAGTATATAATGTACTCATCATGATCAACTCCGAACGGAGGACAAGTATAAGATAGGGTGTAACTCAATCACAGTCTAAGCACGATAAGATAAAACAGAATATAACTAAGAAATTGAAGACAACAAAACTACTGATATAAATAACAAACTCAAAAATCTCAAATACAACTCAAGTCTCAAATCTCTATATACAATTCCAGTTCTAAACATGAAAACTAAAACAAGACAGACTAGCAAAACTCTCAATCACTCCTGAGTATCGGGACCATAGGTAGCTAAACCATCTCCTGGTCTGTAATATGTAGGGAATGTGTTCTCAGGGCAATCATCTGTAAAATTTACAACAGGTCCAGTCGGGACAGGAACGAGTACAACTCCTCAAGAAAACCCAAGTAAAAGACATGGAACTATAAAGCAGTTATAGACAATTTTATTGATGAATATGGCAGTTTATATACAGGTGATGGTATGGTGAACAGATAAGATACAAGAAAAGTAAGTAACTAAAACAAGAGAAGAATGATGGCAATGAAGACTGTAAATAAATCTAGCTGAACTAAGGTAACATAATGAGTCCAGGCAGTAATATAAAACGAGTGTAAGCTGCTCTAAATCCAGTACGGGATGAATCTAATACAAGATGAATCCAGTACAAGATGATTCTATGTAGTGATCAAGAATCCAGGTGAGTCCAGCTATTCTAAAAGTGTGTTTTAAAATACCGAGATCGACATGTAAACGGCTGTGGGTAATTAGGCACACCTCTCACTGATCAGGCGAGAGATGGCTATGCTTCCAGTAGATTCCAGTTGGAGATTCCAGATTTGGGGTATGTCTACATGTCTTACTCAATATTTCCCTGCCCCGCAATACAAATGAATCCAGAATTCGACACAAGAATCGAGATGAGTCCAGCCAAAATATGATGATTCCAGAAAATAGATTCCAAAATGATTCCAGTGATTCCAGTAATAGAGGCCAGCTAATTTGGTGAGTGTGTCGCATACATGAATCCAGAAATATCCATACGTGTGGTATCAGAGAATTACATAAAACTAAATAGAATTGAAATATAGTAACTGGAAAATAAATGAGAGAACTATCAGAGAATGTACTCGCCTGATACTCTGAGAAGAGTAGTGCAATGTCAGATGTCTGCACCAGAGTCACAATGTCCTAAATAGAACAGTACAGGTTATAATGTGTTCAAAATAAGACAGATGAAGTCTATAATGCAATCTACATGATTTCTAGGTCAACCTAGGTCAAAGTCAAACTTGGTCAACTCTGGGTCAATCCAAGTCAATACTCTAGTCCAACTAGGTCAATTGGTCACATCTAGACTAATATTGACTTTTGGTCAACTCTAGTTAACCTGGACTAGTCAAACTAAGTCAATTAGGTCAACTTAGTCTAGTCAAGTCTCACTAGGCCTAACCAAGCCTAGACTAGCAAGCACACATCAATACAAGTCACACTTAGCCTAAAATAACCCAACACTCTTATGAATATTCCATATACCATAGGCTATACTACCTAGGCTATAAGCCGAAATTATATATAGGCAATACACACATTAGTTACTATATATCTATATACACAATATTTATATAAACAATATGCATTATCTATATTACATCACCACACAAGATTACATATATAAATTTATATAAATGTTATACATAAACAAATATACATATTATACAAGAATGTAGTTGTACATATATATATACATTTAGGGGAATGGGCATGTGAGCAAGGTGTGTGAGAGTGTATAGGTGCTAAATTCAGTTTTTGTGTGTGTCAATGGGGGACATAGGAAATCAGTGTGATATAAGGGTGTAAACAGGAATTTAAAATAGGAAAAAGTGTTAGTGTCTAGGTGTTCATGTGCGTGTAGAGCATGAACCAATGTGTGTGTGTGTAATGAAAATCTGAAAACAGTGAGGGATAAATGAAAAAACAGTAAACAACTCTCCAAGATTTAGTTTGAAAACTAACAAATCAAGTTAGAATCAATTTAGAAGGAAACCAATTCAGAATTAATGTTAATAGGAAAAAATCTCAGAAATCAGTCATGTGTCCATGGGAAGTGATTCTCAGGAATTCAGTGTGGTGTATATGACAGTTAGAATGTGTGTGTAGTAGGGATGTCCTCAGTTTTAGACAGGGGTGTCAATAGGATGTGTGTGTGTGTGATATTAAAAAAAACAGTGTTCACATATTGATTTTCAGTTTGTGGTGTTAAGGGCTAAGCATGAACAGCCATGTAGGTAGCTTGTACAGGACAGCAAGGTGTGTGTGTGTGTATAACATCTCAGATTGGTGTGTGGGATATTGAACCAATCTCAGGAATATGGCAATGACAGTTTTATGATAACAATTCAGTTTTAAAAGGGAAAAATCAAAGGACAGTTAGGTGTGTATTTGCATTAGAGTTTCCTTAATCAACCAAAATCGAACTCATAACATTTCCAATACCAAATTGAATCTAAATTAGGGTGTGGTAATCAAAACATAACCAATCAGTTGAACAAGGTTTAAATAACATAAATAAAATGGTGAACTGTGTATCAGTCCACTCGACGGTTTCAATAAGCAACCAAAAACCTAATTGAACTCCAAAAACCCACACCATTCAGTAAACAATCTCTGTAAAAGTCTAATACATGTACCTGGACCAATTATAAATCAAACTTTAGTTTAACCAGGGATTCAATTATCAGAATTAATGCTAACAGAGAAGAAAAAACTCAGAAATCAGTCTACATATTCAATGATCCATCTCATAATCAAAAATCCCCTTCTATTGCAAACAATCCAATCCAACAAGAAAAACCTATCTATCTGCAGCTAATATGTATGTAGGAATCAACTTGTGGCGATTAAACATCAATTAAATGGGTTAAACTGGGAATCCAATCTCAGAAATTTAAAACTGAAGTGCGTATCAGAGCAAAAGGGAAAAGCCGAAATTCGAATACTAAAACAAGTTAATACACCAAGGTGAGGGTTGGTAAATCATGTTACATATGTGCAGGTGTCCCTCGAGTCCTCTCGTGTCACCCAGGGCCGGATACGGCGTGTCCATACGTCCAGAACCACTCTCGTGCACACACAGACACGTTGTCTCGTACAAGCGTGCACTCGTGTCTAGGACACGACACACGACACGACACAACACGTGGGTGTGCATCTAGGTTCGCCTAGGGTAGGGCCACCTCACAGACACCCTGTACTGTGTCCACGAGACTCCAGGATGCGACACAAATCCCGTGTCAGCGTGCGGATTGCCGCTGTGCGCGCGTAGCGCGTGCCCAGTGCGGGCACAATTGCTCCACGTGTACAGAACCATCTGCTCCCAAATTTTGGGAGCACGATGTCAGACGTTTCCCCTCACTCCACACAAAAATTTATATGTCTACGTGTCCTGTGTCGGGAGTTCTCAGCCCCGTGATGCAGGACACAGTGTACGTGTGTGCACAGCGTGTCCAACATAAATTTCTGACACAATAGGACACTAAAATACCAGACACCCTTCACAGAAAATAACCTACACACCTAGATCTAGGACTCTATTCAAATAGATTTGCAAATTTTGCAAATCGAAATGGTTCGGGCATTTCGTCGAACACCTAGCTATTAGGTTCGATACATGTCCGATACGGACACGTAACCTAATGCAAATGACACAAAATTCCTCTAGAATTTAGGGGACACCTATTCCTAAACCATCATGCAAAGAAATCACAAAAATAATGCAATTTAAAGGGTTTTATCTATAGGTGCAAATTGCATAGAAAAGCTCCAAATGGGGGGTGTTCCTCTTGATGGCCAAATGCTCCAAATTGATCCCAAACTGAAATGGCTCTCCACCAACACTCCATAAACTCAATTGAGAACCCAATGCAAAAGACTAGGATGAAAAAGGAGATCAAATGAATAAAATGAGAATTTTTTGAAGGGAGAAACTTACCTTTCTTTTCTCCAAGTGTTGGAATAAAAAATAAAAGAGGCAAGAACTCAAGGAGGCGATTATTTATAGGGAGGAGAGCCCTAGTGGCTGTTCATAGGTTCAATAATTAGGGTTAGGGTTCACTAAATGGCCCATGGGCTTAAGTCATGATCAATTAAATAGTTAAGCCATAAGTCATTTCATGAAATCACAAGCCATGACTTAAATTCACTAAACCAAATCCCCTCATTCTAAAACTATTCTCTAATGACTAAAATAGGTTAACTCAAGTTAGACTAGGGTCACCATGGCTAGGGTTAGCTTCTAGGCTAGTACACTTGGTCTCAACAAGTCAAAGTCAAACTAGAATTCACCAATTCAACAAATCATCAAATAATTCAATTAAGTCAAAATGACCAAATTACCCCTAGGCTAAAAATGATAATTAATCATCCTAACGACATGGTTAGGCTCTAGGTCATGCAATCTCTCAGGTTTCACTAGCAGCACATCAAAATCACAAGTCATGACTTAAACGAATTCTTAAATAGTTTAAGAATTATTAAAAATCACTAAAAATCATAATGTGAATCAAATATCAATAATTACTAATTATAATTACAAAATTTCAAAATTACCCTCATCTGGAAAACTGGGTGTTACAATCCTACCCACCTTAGAAAAATTTCGTCCTCGAAATTAAAATGATCGCACGCTTCCTAGGTCAAACCCCCAATCAATCAAAGTCGAATCAACACAATCCTACTGGTCGTGATTTCACAGTCTCGAACGGGGTAGCTACACTATCTAGCAAATCACAAATGATATCCTGGCAGGTACTAATGGAATCACACAGGAAAGTGGGGAAGAAGAATGAGAAGGACAAACCTGCTAACCCATCACCTGCAGCGTCGGTCTCCTCGACCGTCGTCGCAAAAGCTCCACCCCTCTGGTGCTGAGCTACAGGTGGCCTAGCTCCCTCAAAAGGAGGTACAAAGGGACAGTCTATCTTCTGGTGGGCTTCCACCCCACAGGAATAGCAAACCTTCAGCCTCTTCCTACACTGCTCCCTGGTGTGTTCCAACTTCCTGCATTAGGAACAACTGATCGTCTTCGGGTCCTGACCCCGATACTGATGTTGTACTTGCTGAGCCATCACTGGTGCCCGAGTCTGCTGAATCTGAACGTGAGGCCTCTTGGCCTGGCCTCCGCTGCTGCTACCACTCTAGAAGTCACGACCCTTCTTCAACTTCAACCCCAGGTCGTCCTCTACTGCCATCGCCCCAGAAAATATCTCCACAAAGGTAGCATTTCGGTCGCTCTTAGTCAGCGACCGAACCTCTCGGATCAAGCCTCGGCGGAACATCCTCGCCTTCGTCTTCTCAGTCAGGTCATCTATGATCCGGGCCAACCGACAAAACTCCCCGGCGTACTCAGCTACCGTCTGGGTTCCCTGAACCAGACCCTCAAACTGTGCCTCTATGCCTCCCAAGGCCACATCAGGAAAGAACTGCTCCTTGAACAGTTCTTTGAACTGGGCCCAAGTCTGGCCCTCAACTCCCACTCTGGGATCTGTCTGGTACCACGTACGGGCTAAGTTCTGCATCTGACTGTCCGCCGCCTCGATATGGAGTCGATCTGGTATCTCTGCTAGCCTGAATATCTCCTCGATATGCTCTATCCAGTCGTCTATATAATGAATGTCCTTCGTGCCCAGGAACTCTCTGGGGTGCATCTTCTGGAAGTCCTGTATATCCTTCTCCTTCGGGAAGCACCGGACTCTGCCTCCCAGCTAATGGAGGTGCTCCTCCGAAGGCTGCTGAAACACCCACCCCAGCTGGCATGACTGGGGCTGCGGTACCAAGGGCTGGCTGCTAAAGGTGAGAGGTGTAGAAGCATGAAAAAGAAGAGAAAAATGATCCATACGGCCAAGAAGCCGCATGCGGCTCAGGAGTCCCATGCGGCTCAAACATATAGGCAGCTCGAGTGGACTCCATGCGGCCCGCAGAGGGAAGCCACGTGTCTTTTCAGAACAGCTGTACCCAGCGTCATTCAAACACAATTAATGCTCTGACGGCTGACAGCTGACAGCTTACAGCCCTGACGTAAAGTAGTCATGATGACTGACACAAGAGCACTATCTTTCTAGGGAACTGGAGAAAATCTTCGCAGCTTCGAGGCAAGTTTATGCGGCCAAACTAAACGAGTTCACGTGGCCAGTGCATAGAAACCTATGCGGTTCAATCATGAAGGTCCCCCATGCGGCTCGGCCATGAAGAAACCCATGCGGCTCGGTCACGAAGACTCTCATACGGCTCGTCCATGAAGACCCCCATGCGGCTCGGTCATGAACATATTCATGCGGCTCGGTCATGACAACCTTCATGCGGTTCGAATATAGAGACTATTCATTCGGCTCGGTCATGAAATCTTTCATGCGGCTCGGTCATGACGACCTTCATGCGGCCCAAATATGAACACTCCTCATGCGGCTCAACAATGATGACAGGGCACGTGTCCTAAAGATAATCAAATTTTGGGTCAGATTCCAATAATTTGGGACACGTGGCAAGAGAATGAATTAAATTGATTCATTTGGATTTACGGACATCAGCAAATCATCATGATGAGGATTTATTGTAATCAACATTAATTACTGACATGATTTGGCATAATCCTCATTAATGGCCCAGATCCTTCACGCTTAAGATTAATGGCCCAGATTGATCATTTACCAGGCCGCCGCCACTTTGATAATGGGTAATCATTACAAACCCTAATGATGCCCCCCCACTATTATAAATAGCAAGGTGCCATTCCCTTGCAGAGAGCCCCCCCGAATAATCAGAGAGAAAAGTACACAGAGATCAATCCAGAGAGAGAGAGAAGCCAGAAGAGCAATACGAGGAGAGTAAGGAGAGCATTTCTTCGTCAACGCCAAGTATCTCGTCACAGGAGCCAAGGCTACGTCCGATCGTCCAAGGAGTAAGGCAGAGCTGCCATCGCTTTCCCGAGCCTCTACCGTCACCCTCAGAATCAAAAATAAACAATTGTACTTAGATTGCTGTACCTAGGTTTTCGTCCCTAGGCTTTCTTTTTATAAGCGAGTTTGTAACGTGAAGTAAAAGTCCAGTCCTCCCATAAAACTGTTCTGCTCTTTTATATTTCATGGCAAACACGATGGCGACTCTGCTGGGGACAAACTTTTCCACGGCTGAGGAGTTGGTGATGCAATCGGATACAGCCAAACTTGGCTCCACTCAACAGATGATGGTCGCCCGGTTCGACCAACAGGCGTTTGAAGAAATGCTCTCCGACAAGAGTATTGGCCCGGTCCAGAAGCAAGCTCGCACGAAGAAGGCCCGCAAGGAGTGGAGACCCCGGTCATTCGCTCCTACTGAAGCCCTTTCAGAGATACCCTCTGTTGCTCAAGACGGCGGGAAAGACTCTCCTGCGGCCCCACTTCAGACCGTAGACAACTCTGTTGTCCCAAAGTCCGGCAGAAGAAAGTACTATGATGCTGGACTTGCAGGGGCAAAGAGGAACTCTATACGATCCGAGCCGCATGTGGGTGCTAGCCGCATGGAGAAACCTCATGCGGCTACATCCGCCAGCCGCATGAAAAAAGCTCACACAACCACATCTGTCAGCCGCATAGCTTATGCGGCTACAGTTGCCAACCGCATGGATGAAACTTATGTGGTTACTGAAGTCAATCGCTTGCAGAAAACCCATGCGGCCACAATCGCCAACCGCATGCGGCCAGCCTGCACGGTCGTGACTCCTAGTCGCACAAGAACACCTCATCCGACAGCTAAAGACAGCCGCATGCAGACAGCCTGCACGGTTTCCAATCCTAGCCGCATAGCGTCTGTTCCACGCTTCTTTCGATCAGTCTTCGACCGTCTCTCATGCGGTTCTGACCCTGATGGTTCTCTGGATGATAAGCCAGACTCTGTGGTATTCAACTTGGACTCTTCCTATTACGCACCCACAAGTGCTAAAAGGAAGAAGTCTAGGGCAGCGCGGGCCCACCAAGCCCAGTCAGCTGCCGCAACCTCTGACTATCGGGGCGTCCTGCTGATTATTACGGGGGCCTCGGATGGAAAGTTGTACAGAACCACTCGAGTCCAGCCCCCGGTGGCAGACGGACAGAGAGGTTCACAAAAGTCTCACAAAATCCCGGAAGCAAACATGGTCGGTCCAGATCCATCTGACTTGCGTAAGGCCATCCTCCACAAACGCAAGGAAAGAGAAGATGCATCGGGGTGCAAAGAGTCTTCCCACGGACGTCACTGCACCCAAGTCATCGTCAACCGCTGTTGCAATAGCACGACGATGCAAGAAGACCGACAGTCTGTCTTTCAAAGACTACAACAGCCATCATCAGAAGACGAGGCACTACCCGTCGTCTCCTGCAACTCTGCTCGGAAAGTCCCCGCTGATGGAAGGGGGAAGAAGACGAATGTTTCCAGCCCGAAGATCTCAACCACTGCGACTAAAAGACTGTCGTCTAAGCGGGTGCCCACCACCGGAGTTTTCCAAGGTACTCGCTCTAAGACAAAATCTTTTACAGTAGGGGATTCATCGTCCATAACGCAGGGGGTTGCTGGGGCTGGGGGTAGCACCCCTCCGAGCCTCCACAGCAACCCGATGTTCCAAGAAGACGAGCCGAGGAAGACAACTCTCCCATCGGATGTAGCAAACCTCGACGTCCCCGAGGACGTCCACAACTCCCATGACGAGGCGAACTCGGAGACTGGGGGTACTGTTCCTTCCGAGTCTGAGTCAGAAGGAAATATACCCACATACCCCGATGACTTCTCACTACAGGGATACGATTCAGAGGGCGCTTCATCCACCGCTCCGTTTATCTCTCCTCATGTGAAGACGGTATTCATGACAGACAGCAACCAAGGTGGTTCCAGTGATCGCCAACGTATTGACACTCTAGAGGCCATACTACATGCCTTGGTCAAGTCTGTAGACGAGATCAAAGTGGCCCTTCCAAATCTCCAAGGAGGGATGCCTGGCCAAACAAATGTGGGTCCCGCGGTTAATGCAGACTCGAATTCAGCGGCACCGAACCTGAGCAACAATCCTCCGGAAACAACGGCCCCCACCGCCATGGACGAAGCACACAAAGCGAGAAGAGAGGTCCAGGAGCTCCGAGCCATGTTCCACGCTCGAGAAAACTCTCAAGACCTCAGAATACGGCAACCATACCCTGCTGTATGGAGGGATATTCCATTCCCACCAAGATATAAGCCGTTTAATATCAATACTTATGATGGCAAGACCTCAGCAAGTCGGTACATCACTTACTTCGAGGTCACCACCGACCATCTGCCCCATGACGATGCCATTCTCACACGATTATTCATCGGGGCATTGGAAGGAGTCACCTTCGACTGGTATCGCAACCTGCCGGACAACTGCATCCACTCCTTCGTCGAATTCAAGCGCATGTTCTTGGAGAGATTCTACGAAGTAGGGCAGGACATCACCATGTCCACCCTCATGGACATCGTCCAAGGGGAGAAAGAGCTGACAAGGAACTACATCGAGCGGTTCCGCCAAACCGCCATGAAGTTGCCCTCTGGAAATCCAGATTCCTCCTTGATTGAAATTTGCCAAAAGAGACTCCTCCAAATAATCAGTCTCTGGATGGGCGAAAGTCAATTCAAGGACTGGAAGACGTTCATCATCAGCTCCACAAGCGTCGATGAACGATTGAAGAAGGCTAGCCAACTGGGATTGCACATCTCGGACGGAGAGAACAAGGACAAGCGTCCCAACAACGATAATGGGGGTAGCCCCTCCAATAATCGAAACAGCAGGGGTAAGCAGGCTATGGTGGCCAACACAGCACAGAAACCTGAGCCAAAGCTAGCAAACAAACAATGGCCGCAAATCACGTACTCCTTCGAAGACGGTCACGTCAAGCCCATCTTGGACATGCTCATACAAGGGGACAGAATTCAGCTTCCTCCACCAAGACGGGAACCGCGGCCGGCAGAGATGGAGAACCCAAAGTACTGCCATTATCATCGCTACGTTCACCATGCTACACACGACTGCTACCAGCTAAAATCGTACATCCAAAATCTCATCGATTCGAACGCTCTGGCTATCGATTTCGAAGAGGTAACCGTGGCAGCTAATATGGTATCCGTACAATTCGGCAGCTTCCCTCCGACGGAAACTTAAGATGGGGTAGTTCCCATCCCTCTGGCGACAATGGAGATTGCTAATCTTCCACCTCCCCGAGATCAGGCTGCTGGTCTAGTGTCCCTCACCACATCACGCGGGGAGGTCATATGGATCCATCCAGACTTGGTATCAGAAGTGACTCGGCCCACACCATCTTCCACCTACAAGAAGAAAAGTAGAAAAGTCAGGACCTGCCACACAATCTCGGCAGACATCGAGGAAGCTACAGCCGTCGTCACGCGGTCTGGGGCGCAATCCCAACCTGTGGTTGACAATCCAGCTGAAAATTATCAACCCACTACAACTGATGCTCCAGGACCGGCTCAGCCTTCGACGACCGACAAGCCTAGGCCGAGGGAGACTCGATTCGACAAACCGCTCCAAAGGGAAACACCTCAGGGGCTGGAAAAGCCCTACAACTTTGACATCTTAGCACAATTGGCTAACACACCAGCCAAATTGTCACTGTACGAACTCCTAAGGCTCTCCAAGGACGTTCGTGTTGCACTGAGCGAAGCACTCCAAAACGTCGATGCATACCTGGCTCAAGTTAACCTCACGGAAGAAAATCGGCTTGCAGATCTCCAAGACAGCCCCTGTACGGGAGCAATGCCCAATATCGTCTTCACTCCGCAGGACATGCTCATCAAAATGAATATGCACGATCGCCCACTATACTATACTGGATACATCGGCGATGTAAAGGTGGATCGGATGCACATTGATTCTGGCTCTTCCATAAGCATTATCCCGAAGGGTCTGCTACATCATCTCCGTATCCCAATGCATCGTCTGACGCCTACAAGTACCGCCATCAGCGGCTTTAATTCGGGCAGGAGCTACCCTATTGGGATGATTCGTCTGAAGTGTCAAATTGGCGATCTCTAATCCGAAGTCACCTGCTACGTCATAGATGCAGACACTTCTTACAATATCCTCTTGGGGCGCCCGTGGATACACGATTATATGATCGTGCCTTCCATGCTGCACCAGTGCTTCAAATATGTCGACAAACACGGCTTCGTGAGGACAGAATTAGCTGATATCGATCCCTTCAAAGAGGTCAAATCTTACTACTCAGACATCTGCCTATACAAAAAATCGAAGAAGCATCTTAGTGAAGGAGATGTACAAGCTAGTACCGAGACAGCCACAGGATCAGAAGAGCCTCTAACGATCCACCTCCAAGCTCGCAAACCGGGCAGGTCTGTACCCCTTATCGCCACTCTGCGTAAGGACGCAATCAGCCTCTCGGCACAAGAAGAGCAGATGTTAATCCGGCTGCCAAGGTCTGGCCAAGTGCCAAGATCCACAACTGGGCCACTAACAATCAGACTGTCGAGAGTCGGTCAGCCCCAAACGGAGAAGCTCAATCCCTCCGACAAGCCACTGACGATACACCTTCCCAAGAAGGGTCATCACCCCGATGCAAGGTCTGACACTTCTAGCGAACCAGCCACTCCTTGCCCCACATCGAGTACCAAACTGGGGGTCGCTAGTCTGCCAACAACTCCACGCTCAGCTCCATCAACTGAACCGCTGACGATCAAACTCTCCAGGTCGTCCTCTCAGTCTTCATTCATATAGGGGGTAGCCGAATAGGAACCGGAGCTAGCCAAGTATGTGGCTTCCCACACTGATGTTCCCTCTGTAGATGATGTAATCCCCCTAGAAAAGATACCTTACTTCATTAATAAAGGGCTATCTTTGAACTACCTCGAGCTTAATAAGCTTTGTACAATGTATGTTATGGAACACGGTATAGGCACTCACCTACACACATAGGTGACAAATGTCTACACCATAATCCAGCTTACTCCAGCAGAAGACGCTTACCGAATAATCGAGGAAGGGGACCATCTAATCATCTTCGGTCGGAAGGACGATCCGTATTCCTTCACCATAGAAGAAGTCGACCTTGGATCGGATGCCGGGAGACTACCTCTGTATCTTTATATCCCCCAATCTAAATATCTCATGCAAAAACAGGGGTATGATCTGGAAACGATGCCGGGCTTGAACTACGGTACTGGACGACGATTACCTTTGAAGCCACCGGTCCCGGCTGGCAAACCACGGGACTACTATAGCAAGACTCGATGTGGATTAGGGTATGTGACACCCACGACGACGCCTGAAAGTTCAGATGAAGAATGTGATTGGCATTCACATTCGACCGGGTCACCAACTTCTGACTCGGATAACAGCATCAGAGACGTATTCAGACAAGTCCTGTCAGTCAACATGGCATTCGTCGACGCTTATGAAGAAGATAAAGACATTCCGAAAATCCTCGAGCTAGAGCCGTGGGCCCAACAGCTAGATGAATAATAGGAAAAGCGTTTCGAGCAAAGAGAACCTCCCACCGAGGACGAGGTCATACAAGTTAATCTTGGTGATGAAGCCTCCCCGAAACCAATCTTCATCAGCTAGAGTCTGACAGATGAAGAGCGAAAGTCGCTGCTCCAACTCGTCAAAGAGTACATCGATGTGTTCGCCTGGAGCTATGAAGATATGCCAGGATTGGACCCCGAGATCGCACTCCACAAACTCAATATTCGTTCGGATGCAAAACCTGTCAAGCAACAGCAACGACGGTTTTGCCCCGATGTTATGAATGCTATTGAAGCCGAGGTCAACAAACTGATAGCCAGCGGCTTCATTCGCGAAGAGCAGCATCCAGACTGGGTAGCTAACATCGTACTAGTTCTC
The DNA here is from genome assembly GCA_029216955.1 of Iris pallida. Taxonomy (NCBI): domain Eukaryota; kingdom Viridiplantae; phylum Streptophyta; class Magnoliopsida; order Asparagales; family Iridaceae; genus Iris; species Iris pallida. The sequence continues at coordinate 32,335,054 of JANAVB010009596.1, read as the reverse complement.
AAGAAGAACGGAAAGATCCGAATATGCATTGACTTCCGGAATCTGAATGAGGCATGCCCTAAAGATGAATTCCCTCTCCCTATCAAAGATATTATGATCGACAACACCTGCGGCTTCGAACGTATGTCCTTCATGGATGGCTTCTCAGGATACAACCAGATCAAGATATTCCCTGACGATGAGAAGCACACATCATTTCGAACACCAATTGGTACATATTGCTACACCGTTATGCCCTTCGGTTTAAGGAATGCTGGCGCTACTTACCAGAGAGCTATGAGCGTCATCTTTAGAGACCACTTGCGCAAGACAGTAGAATGCTACGTCGATGACATCGCCGTTCGAAGGAAGATCATCTACAAGATCTCAGGACAGTGTTCGACCTAATGAGAGCACACAACTTAAAGATGAACCCTACGAAATTATTCTTGGGAGTCTCCAGTGGGAAATTCTTGGGTTTTGTTATTACTTATCAGGGCATTCACATCGACCCCGAGAAAACAAAGGCAATCATGGAGATGGGTCCCCCGAGAAATCTCTGCGAACTCCGAGGCCTCCAAGGCAGGCTAGCTTACATCAGGAGATTCATCTCTAATCTCTCTGGACGATGTCAACCATTCATCCATCTCATGAAGAAGGGAGTCTCTTTCGTATGGGATGAGGAATGCCAGTGCGCTTTCGACAGCATAAAAGAATATTTGTCGAACCCCCCAGTCCTGGTAGCTCCTGTTGCTGGGAAGCTATTCCTGCTCTATGTGCGAGCTATGGAACATTCTCTTGGTGCTCTATTGGCACAGAACAATGATGCGGGCCATGAACAAGCTATATACTACCTCAGTCGAAAGATGATTGGGCCAGAATACCGGTACACGGCCGTAGAGAAGGAATGCCTTGCTCTCGTGTTCGCAATCCAGAAGACGCGATACTACGTCACGGGACAAACCATCCACGTGATATCGCGGATCAACCCCCTCAGGGTCCTCATGACCAAACCTGGGGCACTCAGCTCTCGTCTTGCTACATAGGCGATATTACTATCACCATACCACATGATCTTCGTCTCGCAAAAGGCTGTTAAAGGCCAGGCTCTGGCAGACTTTCTAGCAGCCCATCCAGGTTCGGAGACGACTAGGGTATATGAAGAAATACCGGACGAGGTCACCAGTTCAAATGCAGTCTTCTATGATGCCATCTGGCGAATGTTCTTCTACGGCGCTTCAAGAACTGGAACCAAAGGCAACATCGTCGCTGGAGTTGGAGTGGTGCTGATTTCTCTCTCCGGCTTGGTGATCAATCGGGCCTACTCACTCACAGAGCCCTGTTCAAATAATATGGCCGAGTACAATGCCTTGGTCATTGGCCTCCGGCTCGCGAAGGAACTGGGGGTAGAGTATCTTGAAGCATACGGCGACTCACAGTTAATCGTCAATCAGATTCGGGGGTCGTACGAGATCTGCCACGAAGATATGATCCCGTATCATCAAAATAGCAATCGACATCATCTCGTCTCTGGGAGGATTCTTCATAGAACATGTTCCCAGACTCCAGAACATTGAGGCTGATGCCCTAGCTGGTTTGGCCGCTTCCCTAGCTGTGCCAAATTATGTTCATCATCAGGTCGACATAATAGGCCGTGAACTGGTCTGTCCTAAGGATAACGTTCGATGCATTGAAAGCTACTCCGCCCTTTCAGTCGACGAAGCACCAGACTGGAGACAGCCGTTCATCGACTTCGTAGTATACGATATCCTGCCAGAGAATCCGAAGGAAGCTACTTCTATCAGAAGACGTTCTCTCAGATTTTTCTATGGTATGGAGACGAAAATGCTGTATCGCCGATCCTATGATGGTTTACTGCTTCGATGTCTATCAAATACAGAAGCCAAGGAAGCCGTACGCGAAGCCCATGATGGTGTCTGCGGAGCCCATCAACTTGGCCCGAAACTACAAGACCGCCTTCGCCGAATGGGCTATTCCTGGCCCACGATGGTTGCAGACGCAATAAATTATGCACGAAAGTGCAAAGCCTGTCAAATCTACGCCAACTTCATCCACCATCCATCTGAATTCCTACATCCGACTGTGGCCTCCTGGCCATTCGAAGCATGGGGTATGGACATCGTCGGCCCAATCACCCTGCCTTCGTCCAGAGGACACCGATTCATACTCGCAATCACCGATTACTTCTCCAAATGGGCGGAAGCTATCCCATTGGCAGAGGTGAAAACTTCAAACGTGATCAGCTTCCTTAAGCATCATGTCATCTACCGCTTTGGACTGCCCCGAAGGATCATTCACGACAATGGGCCACAGTTCGTAAGCCACGCATTTTATCGGTTCTGCGACAAGTACCGAATTCAGAACATTGCTTCGACACCCTACAATCCAGCAGCCAACGGGTTAGCAGAAGCATTCAACAAAACCATAATCAAGCTACTCAAGAAATTCGTATCCTCTAACAAGCACGACTGGAACGAGAAGCTCGGTGAATGCTTATGGGCGTATCGCACCACAGTTCGAACAGCCACCGAGAATACACCATTTTCCCTAGTGTACGGGTTTGAGGCAATCCTTCCATTAGAGACTCAGATCCCCTCACTCTGCGTCGCCCTCACACATCAGTTGACGACAGACGAAAACTACCAACGCCGAATACAGGAATTGGAGGCCCAGGACGAGAAACGCCTGTTATCTCAACAGTGAATCGAACTATATCAGGCCAGAATCTCCGAAGCTTTCAACAAGAAGGTCAAGGTCAGAATATTCCAAGTAGGCGATCTCGTTCTGGCGGTTCGGAGGCCGATGGTTATGATGCATAAAATTGCCGGTAAATTCCAACCAAAATGGGAAGGCCCGTTCATCATCGAAGCTGTATTCTCCAACGGCGCCTACCGCCTCGCAAAGCAAAATGGAGACTTGCTCATGTTGCCCATCAACGGCAAGTTCCTGAAGAAGTATTATGTCTGAAACAAAATCTTCGAGACATCTCAGAGTGTCGAGTTATGTACTTTCCCGTACCACTGAACTTACATTCTGGTTCCACACATAGAGTCATGTACCCGCTGGTACCTCTGAACACATCCACATCATTTTCTAATCATACGAGTCATGTACCCGCTGGTACCTCTGAACTCATTCCCATATTATTTTCCAATCATACGAGTCATGTACCTGCTGGTACCTCTGAACTCATTCCCACATTTTCCAATCATACGAGTCATGTACCCGCTGGTACCTCTGAACTCATTCCCACATCATTTTCCAATCATACGAGTCATGTACCCGATGGTACCTCTGAACTCATTCCCACAATTTTTCCATACATAGAGTCATGTGCCCGCTGGTACCGCTGAACTCATACTCACATTTTCCAGATCAACGAGTTATGTACCCGCTGGCACCGCTGAACTCGTACCCACAAAATTTAGATTACCGAAGTTATGTACCCGCTGGTACCGCTGAACTCACCCGATCTACTGCCCGCATTCTCAATGCACAAAATGGGTAACAGATCCACAAAATTCCTATACAACCATGTCGATGTTACCTCTGAGTTGTTCCACTTCCACCAAAAACAAACAGCCCCCTCGCATAGAACTTCCACATCCTCCTACCTCTGAGTCGTTCTATGTATCCTTCATTGAGCCCACTCCTGCCATGTCCCCGTGACCTCTGAGTGGGAAGGCTCCGTCGAAGAAACCATTCATGCTTGCCATGTCCTTACACCTCTGAGTAAGTATGATGGTTACCCCTCGACCTATTATCCGTACCCACGACCAGAGTACGCCAAGGATAGTAGGTCCACAAATATCCTCCGTTGAATCCACTCCTGCCATGTCCTCACTACCTCTGAGCAGGAAGATCCCACGGTAAAAAAATCCTCATACTTGCCATGTCCTCACTACCTTTGAGTATGTATGATGGTCCTCCCTCGACTTATTATCTGTACCCACGATCTGAGTACGCCCAAAGATAATAGGCCCACAAACGTCTTCCGATGACCACAAATGTCCTCAGTCGACCACAGATGCTGTACTGGGTCTCTAGTACACGCCCATCCCTTCCCTATCATGCATGGGATCTCAGTTGCTCCCTGGCATTCTCTCGAATACCAAAAGCTTCTATAGCTGTCTTATCGCGAAGTTGTTCTAGGTATTCCTCTCCAAAACTTGTTACTCGTACCTAAAACCAAGGTACGCCCAGGGTAACAGGTCCACAAATAATCCCCCAGCAGGTCTAGTTCCACAAACACCACGAGTACAGGAAAGAGAAGATGAGTTGAAACATGCTCATTTTTTTAAAATTCAAAGTGCTACATCATCTGGGATCACACATCCCCTGAAAAAAAAGTAAAAGAAAACAGAAAACTGAGCACTGCTCCGGCGCACATAACGTCGTGAGACGGTCCGTCAGCAAGGCAACCGACCGCTCAAACCTCTGTTTAGCTCGATGCTCTGCCTCTTGGGTCAGCACCGCCGCGTCCTCCAGATGAGCATGAGCTTGCCAGTTGTCTTCGAATTTCTTGAAAGCCCGCTCCAGGTTAACAGAAGATCGGGAAACCTTCTCGGCCTCCCGAACGATTGACTCCTGTTTCGCATGAGCAGCCTTCAGCTCCGACTCTAGGAAGGCCAATTCCTTCTGAAGTGCGAGAATCAGCTCCTTTGTGTCAGCTATTCCACGAGAAGCAGTCTCTTCCCGAGCCCTACAAGCTTGACTTCGACGACCCAGCCTGTCATACGAAGCGGAAAGCTCATCAAGGTCCCCCTTTACAACTGGCCCAACAGTGTCTCGAGTGAGCTTTATCCTATCCCGAGCGACAATAAGGAAGCCCCGCTTCCGTTCAATCGTAGCAGGCAAGTCAGCTTGCCGTAACACCAATAATCGGGTCACGAGATGATCAGCCTCTACCAACTTGGGCTCCAGGAGCGCAGCCAACCCCACCCCGCCAGGAAGAGCCTTCAAAGTTTTAATCTGACCCTGAGCGCACCGCAGGGACAGAGAAAAAGGGATCCCCCGTTCTACGGCAGCATCTACTCCCCTCTTTAAATGGCGATAGAAGCTGTCGACCACATCCTGCGATACCTCATCCAGAGCCTCCGAAGAAGCCGACGTCAACGGAAGTGTAGCTGGCAACACTGAAGAAGACGTAACAGAATCTGCCGCTCCTGCCACAAGGGAAACAAACTCCGTACGGAAGGACGCATGAACAGCGGCCAACTTCTCTTCAGCAGCCCGCAGAACTTGAATGCTCGGCAGGGCCGAGAAGTCAATCTCCGAAGTCGTATAAGCAGCAGAGGATGAGGCGGAGACCATCGCTCCCGGAATAAGCTCCACTCCCATCTGTCCGGAGCTGGCGGAAGGCCCCTCGACATGAGTCGGTGAAGGAGAGGAAACGCTCCTTTCCTCCAGATCGCAGCAGGCCGAGCCTTCCCCAAGAACATCCGCTGTGGAAAGTAAAGGGTCAGGACCTGTAGGGCCAACACAACCATGAATCGATTTGACCTGGAGGATATGTTGATAGAGCAAATAAGCCCCCTCACTAGTCAATATTTGGCTTATCTTACCAGCGGAAGAGTGTGGAGGCTGAGGTTCGCCTACGGCCACCACAATCTCTCCACCAGTGGCCTCCGAGTCGAATATAATAGACTCCTCCGCCCCGGCACCCTCGGAAGGGGATGCGACGAGATCGACGTCGCCTTGTTGAAATTCAGCGATCTCGGAGACAGACCTGAGGAAACCTTCGTCACCCCGGACCGAGGCCTCAGCAACTTGGGAGTCCTCAGCCGCCGCTGAGAGAGCCCCGCAGAAAGGACCGCGGCACACATGCCACTAATTAAAGCAGCAAGGGCCGGATCAACTCCAGGGGCAGCAGACGGTTCATGAGAGCCTGGTTCGTCAGACGCCTACAAAGAAAAAATGATTAGGTCATATCTCCAAGAAAAAGAAAACAACAACAAAGAGATAGCTCCAACATAGCCTTACCTCCGGAATATCGTCAGCATCTTCACCCCTCTCCGTAATAAGTAGCCTACGAGGTCTGACCGCAGCTCTCTTTACGGAAAAGGCTACTCCTCTGTCAGTAGACTCATGCCTGCCTCGCTTACGCAAGGGACCAGGCACGGCACGCGGTGGTTCTACCCTCACCACCTCTGATACAGGTGGCAACTGATCTACCACCTCATCTAATACGACCGACGGTCGATCCGTCATCATCTCATCTACCATGATGGGCGGCTGATCCGCCGCTGCTCCGCCACCAGAAGAGAGAGAGAGAGAGTCCTCATCGTCCCGTTCGTTGCTTCCCTCAATTGTGTCAAAGGACTCGGAATCGGGCACGTGACCCCTATTCGCCCCTTTCTTCTTTGCCTTCGACACCGTAGCCCTCTCCGCCAAATTAGTGCCCACGATGAAGCTAGTCCTCGGGTCAAAATCAACAGGAGGCTGGTTTGCCGTAACATGGTATAAGGCCGCCATATGTAAGATTTCCCCTAGCACGTTTACTGCAGGAACCAAGAAACTAGTTCGAGTATGACAAGTGTCATAGTAGCTCCATGCCCTAATACCATCAAGGATGCTACCCTCAAATCCCAGACAGGAACTGGGACGCCCAAGGAATAGTTGACTGTACCCAAATTGACGGGCAAACCTACTGGGCAAGTAGGGCTCCATGTACACAGTATTGCGGTTGCGATAAACTAAATGTGCTGGGCAAATATTACGCAACCAGAAATGTATCTTCTCAGGTCAGAAATAAGGAGATCCAACGCCATCAACATGGACACTCCTCACTTCCTGGTCGGTAAAATGGGGAACGGACACGAAGAAATCATATCCGTCCACCCTCGCCAGCATCCTCCGACACGCCGGTATGGTACTATATTCCCAAGGCTGATGGCGATACCTGAAAAGAAAAGTGTTGTCGTCCATAACGCCATCTCCCGTCCCAGGCCTCATCAAAGACCGATAATGCAACAACAGCCACCCCAGCAGGTAATGATAAGGCAGCTCTATACGTTCAAAGTCCATCACCACGTCACGAGCGATAACCTTGGACGAGAAGGCGCGGAGACCATGATGAATGCTGCACACCATAGCGGAAAGAAGAGCCAGCCTGACCCCAAAGGCCAACTTCACGGCGGAAAGAATAAAGTGACGGCCGATTCTCTCGATGGAACCTGCCCCTCATGAGACCACATAATTGTGCAGCCATACCATTAAAAAACCTGCCAAGAGTGCCTTCTCTGACAGCCACCGAGTACCATAATAAAAATAGCTGAAGGAGTCAATCTGGCTCCCAAACTTGTCACCCTTAGACTTCGACCTCCTAGCAGTCGACACCAAGCCTTCTACTTCCCTAGGAGTTTGACGATCTCGGAAAGTAACTCGGCCGGCAACACTGAATTTAAAAAGATAGGAGACCCAAGAGTTGGTATAGGGAGTGTCCCCTTCCGAGCTATCATTTTTCTTGATAGCCGTTTGGTGACAGGTACTATGGTGACATAACAGTTCTTGGTACACAGCGACGAAGCCTGGGAATCGTCGATCTAGATCCTGGAACTCCTCGTTCGTTGGAGTGTACGCTTCGAAGGGCTCGTCTCCCCAGGGAAGCTTGGAGACAGCATACATCTCATGGAGAGCGAGCCCCAACTCCCCTACAGGTGTGAAAAAAGTCCCTGTCCGATGATTATACATCTCCAGAAGGGCCAAAAACAACGGTTTATTAATGGGCAATCCGTGGATGGTACCCCGGATCGCATCATAAAGATTGACTTCTCGCAAAAATGTCTCGTATTTCTACAGAATCCACGAGGTCAGGAGGGAATGGGGTATAACCAGCCCAGCAGTGCCAATCTGCCAACAAGATAGGACCCTTTTCGAGCAAGCTGGCTCAGGAAGGTATCAGCCTGAGAAAATGAGAAGTTAGGAACGGGTGTGTTGATGAAGGTACCCGAAGCTAACCCTATCACAGATCGACTGGCCGGATCCATGATCATGCGTACCGACCCAGTAGTTTTATTGTAACGGATGTTACCCACAATCATCCCCGGTCTGGTTGGAGTGAGGGGGTCTGTCATCTGCCTGTCCAACAAGATCATGTTGAACCACACAAGAGGGAAATGACGCTTCATAATGGGGATATGAATCGGCATCCCGTCCAGATTAAAATCCCAACTCTCGGAAATATCCAGCACTAGGAAGTTTTTTATGATCAATGCATCCCTAAAGAGGAAGACCGGCCTCAGATACTTCCCATTTAGCTTCCCGGAGTGTTGGCCCAATGATTACATTGTGTTTTTGAATATGGCTAATCAGTTAAGTTTAACATAATGATGTCACTAATATTCATATACTCACTATCATGTTGCTACTTAAACTTAGCATTGTCCTAATTGTCCTATATTATACTGCTATGCTTGTATCGTACTGCAACATATTTTGTTGGCCTAACATGCTATCATGTTGTTACTTAAACTTAGCAATATCCTAATTGTCCTATATTGTATTACTATGCTTGTATCGTACTGCAACATATTTTGCTGGCCTAATATGTATTTGTAGACATGCAGTAAGCATGATCAAACATGATCAAACAGGACATAGGCAATGAAGAATTAATGATGGAGCGAAGACGGCGTCATACAAAAAGATTTCTCCGAACCGCCTAGCGACCTATCCGGGGCCTCGCATCGGGGGTTCCGCTGCCCGGTCAGCGGACAGGGGTCGAGGGGGCAGCGCCCCCCGTCGGGGATTCGGGGGCGAAGCCCCCGAAAGGTATTCAGATTTTCAGATCTGTATATCTTTGGACGACTGCTGTCAGGGAAAAAGATGTCTTCATGGCTGCTCAAATATCAGAAGAAAGGCATCATCAAAGGGCTCTTGGTTTTCCTGTTTGTTCCATGTCTGTAATCTTCAATTTATTGAGTCTAGGAGAATGTGTACGTTGAGTCGCACTGAGTCATCTCAACCCCTAGACATATCTCTCCAAGATCTACCATACAAACAGACCAATTCCTAAACCAAGCCCAAGCTCCACAAAGCCCAAAAGCCCAATGGACTAATTCTGTCTTCTGGAGATAGAGTTCGGGCCGAACTCTGCCTCCACACAGAGTTCGGGCCGAACTCTGTCCCCTGATTTCCAGCACCCTGATTTTTAGGGCCTGCTTGCTACCAGCTGTCCAACGGCCAAAAATTTGAATTATCCATACCGAATTCTGGCCGAATTCTGCTTGTCCCGAACCCTATAAATAGGCCTTGGTTTCTCTCATTTGAAACCATCCACTCTTCTATTCTTCTTCTCTTACATAGCCTATATAGTCAAGAGCCTTACTCTTTCAATCTACTAGCCACAAAACTTCCTAAGCCCCAAGGTGCTCAAGTGCGATTCAGCTAGAAGTTTTTGTGCAAGAGTTGAAAAGAAAAGTCACTTGGACAATTCCAAGTCGCTTAGAAAAATCCAAGCAAATCGCCACTGCGATCCTCTGTAAGAAGTTGACGTGCTCTTCTGAAGAAAATGCACGGGTTGTAAACTACTATTTCACAAATAGTGGATTTGAATCCTGAGCTAGAGTTCTCAGGCCTGGACTAGTCCTCCACGAGGGAAACCAGGTTAAAACTGCTGTGTCTGCGAATGCTCTTCTGATCTTTATTCCTTCCGCATTTATTTCTGATTTGTTTACTATCTTGATAGTTGTTTTTGTGGAGGTGATATAGAGTTAATTTTTATTTGGTGATTATTGACACAAACTCTATTCACCCCCCTCTAGAGTTGCCTACACGTGTTTTCAATTGGTATCAGTGCAAGGTCTCTATTGTTAGGCTTAACATCCTTAGAGTAGATCCTTGTTTATTTGTGTATGGCATCATATTCTTCCTCCTCCGATGAAGAGAGTTTTACTTCTAGTAGCATAGACAATCATGTTTCTTCTAAATGCAATAAGTGCTCTAAGTGGAAAGCCATGGCTAACCAATCCTTAAAGTTTGCTAAGGCTTTTCATTCTACAAATGAAGAACTTGTAGAAAAGGTTATTCATTTAGAAGAATCTAATGAGTCTTTGAGAAATAAAAACATTGATTTATTATTTAGACTTGATTCTCAAAACTCATCTTGTGTTTCTTTAAAGAGTTTGAATGATTCTTTAATTTTGAAAATCAAATCTCTTTCCTCATCAATAGAAGATCTTAAGAAGCAAGCACATGAGCTAAATCATTTGCATGATTCTTCTATTGAGTCTTTAAAGAAACAAAATGATGATTTTATTTCTAGAATTACTTTATTTGAAAAAGAGAATTATGCTTTAAATGCTAAATTTGATTCTCTTACTTGTTTGCATAATGATTTGCTATTAGAACATGATATTCTTAAGACCAAATCCATGCATAGTGATTCTCTTACTTGTGTGCATAATGATTTGCTATTAGAACATGATAGTCTTAAGACCAAATCCATACATGCTCACTCTAGAAATATTCATCATTCTAGTATGTCACATGTTCATAATCATGCTCATTCCGATACATGTGCACACACTAGTATTAGGTGCTTCTATTGCTCTCGTATTGGACACATGAGTGTAACTTGTCCTATTCGTAGGAGTTTTTCTACCAATGCTAGAGTAAATAGTATATGGGTCCCTAAATCTAACAAATGTGGATCCAAGTTTATTTGGATACCAAAGTCTTCGCCTAATATTGTAGGTGGAGCTACTTGTATCAAAACATAGCACCGAGGAAGCGTGTTGGTGGTTGCAAAGCTCAAAGGTCATCTTCCAAGTAATTGCACCAACATAAGTGTGGCCACTAGAGCCACTTTGGTAACATGCTAAACGATTCTCTTTAAATGGTTTATATTTGTTGAATCTAGCATGTTTCTTTTGATGTCTTGCTACTAGCTCACATTGATATCTTTTAGTTGCTTATTATATAAATTAATGTGAGATATAATACTTGCATGCTTAGTTGATTTTCTTTTTCTTTTATCTAGCATGACTAGTTACACAGCTTTAAATGATTAGTTCACACTATGTAGTTTATCACTCATTTTCTAGTAGTGTGACACATTTACATATGCATGCTCGCTATTCTTTGTCTTTATAAAGCATGCATATCACTCTAGTTCATTGGAGCTTGATTCTTGAATTTTGTTTTAAAGTTTGACTCTCCATTTTTAATGTTTTTGAGATGGTTACTTCTTGCCGATTTGTATTTAATTGGTTTTTGTGAATATATGTGTTTAGCACAAGCTTCTTATCACTTGACAAGTATACACTTATACTACTTTTTATCTTGTGCTTGCATAATACATTCATTATCGATTCTCATATTTTATTTTGATTATCCTCTTGAGAATCAATTATTTTCTTGCCTGATAAAGTCTATTTATACGTGCTTTTGAATTTGTGATAGTTTTTCAAACATTCATGATGGATACATGACTATATTCATTAATTCTTCATTTACATGTAGATCATGTATTTATTATATTGACTTCTATTTTTGTATAAATATCTTTATGTGGGTATATGAGATAAGCTCAAGTTTCATATTATTTTGAAGAATATTTATTCATACTTGTGCTTACCTTATAATTTAGCTATTGATTCTTTTGACTAAATTTGTGTTATCTCCACTTGAATCAATTAGCTTAAAGTCTTCTTTTAATGATATCTTATTGGCTTTTATTTGTTGACTTTATGGATACATGTCTTTCACTCTTATTTTGATCTTTTTTGCTTAACCAATTTTCAGCCTGATTCCAGTTCTGTCACCAGAATCCGGAATTCGGGCCGAACTCTGCCCTTACCAGAGTTCGGGCCGAATTCGGCCTGGTTGTTCCAGAACCGGAAACAACCTCAGCCGTTGATCAAATTTTAGATCCAATGGCCATTATTGATTCCAAATGTTGATATTTATTTATTCAAATGCCTTTAAGTTGGAATGTTGAGAGAAAATATTTATTAGTGTCTTGATCATGACTTTTATGGAAGTTCTTTTAAGAATTGCTTGGTTTTGTGCTTTACCTTACTTGTTGAGATCATCATACTTATTTTGAATATGAATCTTCTATATATTTATTTTCATAAAGTGTATTATGAAAATATTTGTTTTGAAAATACTCTTAGCAAATTTTTATGATCATTCTTTGATTGTTATTTGGGTATTTACCTTTCTTATACTTAGAATTTTTGGATATTGATGGTGTTTGATGATACTGCGTATATTCTTTTAAATCTAAGTTCTTAAAAGTAAAGAACATTTTGGGAACAAGTCGAAAGGGTCCTTCTGTCCTACAGGTGTAAATAGCCTGAAGCGATACGGTGCACTAGCATTCGGACTACCGCTAGCTGGGAACCGGCCCCTACAGCTAACCCAAAGTGATCAATACTTTATAGACTGAAGATTTATTAAGGTCTATATGCAACCATTATCTAGTTCTGGATCCACCCCTAAGTTCCAGAATACTTCATCATATCAAGCCTTATATTTGAGTTATAAATATTTTATTATTATTGCCCAATGATGTTTTGTAGCACATGAGAATACATGTAATTGATATATCATACTTCTCATGTCCTTAGCTATTATGGGTTGATTTTCTACTTTGAGATTTTCCATTTCTAGAGAATACACTTTCATAATGGTTATAATTTTGCATTCTCTAGATCAATCTATTATTTCATTTTCTTGGGTTAATCTCAATATTTGGCAAAGAGATTTGCTCTACTGTGTTTTCATGAACATCTCTTTTGTCTTTTACTTGATAAGAGTCTAATTCATTTGCTTGCTATCTTATACTCTTATCCTTGCTTAGCAAAGAGTATATAATCATTTTGATCATTCAAAATGTATTGCCCTTATGATGAACTCTATGCTTAAGCATATGTTTTTTTTTGGTATTAGTGACTTAAGATTTAATGAGCACATTTATCATGTTAATGGCCTATCTCATTAATCTTAATTAGTTATGTAGCTAGCTTGCTTATTTGCGATATATTGTTAAGCTACATAATTTTTATTCACTTTCACTCATCTAGCTATCTTCTTGAATTTCAATCTATATGTGATATGCTAGATTACAAAAACAAGATTTATGAATTTTCTTGATGAGATTTGTATTCTACTTTAGATGCATATGTTTGGTCTCTAAAATTAGTTTAACAAATTTCTTTATTTTAATCTTGTTTTCGTTGAGATTTGTGATTCATCACTTTAACTTCCTTCCATACTAGTCATTGATAAGCATCTTTTAAACTTCTCTCATCTTTTGTAGTCATGATTTTATCATACTATCAGATTACATCTCTTTAGATTAAATCTGTAATAATTTAAATAAGATTGACTCTTTTCTATATTTTCTATTGGTTTGTTTATATGGTTTTTAGATGGGATTTATGACGGATCATAATTATTTAATGGTTTACTTTATAAATGATCCTAATGATTGAGTAGTCCTATATTATCTAATTATATGGTTATCAAGTTAATTTATTACTCTACTTTGACTACTCATGGATTATCACATATGCTCTTTGCTATTTGAACTTCATTGGTTTCTCATTTAGTATTAGCAAGGTTGGATTATTACCCGTTGATGGGTACATATGTGGTAAAACATGCATAGTCCTTGTAAAGCAATAAGTTGGTTGATCATTTCTTAATTAGATAATCATGGACATGATATTTGAGCTTTATTATTTTTGAGCTATATTTTGACTTTCCTCATGATTGATTTAATTGACTTTCTTCATGATTGATTTAATTGACTTTATTCATGATGACATTTTTCTTTAGTTTTATTTTTATCTTTTGAGCTATATTGTGATTCTCATCATGATTGTTTTTAATGGACCTTATTATTCCTTTTCATGATGATATTTTTCTAATGGACCTTACTATTCCTTTTCATGATGATATTTTTCTAATGGACCTTATTATTCCTTTTTCATGATGATATTTTTCTAATGGACCTTATTATTCCTTTTCATGATGATATTTTTCTAATGGACCTTATTATTCCTTTTCATGATGATATTTTTCTAATGGACCTTATTATTCCTTTTCATTATGATATTTTTCTAATGGTCCTTATTATTCTTTTTCATAATGATATTTTTCTAATGGACCTTATTTCTTTTCATGATGATCTTCTTCTCAAAAGATAACATGCATTGACCTATCATACTTCAATATGAGATTCTTCTATATAGGCTAATGTATGTCATCTTTTGATTATATGTGCCTAATTAAGATATTATTTTGATCGTTCATCTTTAGTGACTATTTATTGGATATCTCTTCTAAAGATGACATTATTCGTTTTATGACGTTTTTATAGCCTTATATGCATTGAGCAAGGGGGAGAAATCAATACTTGATTTATCCCTAGATCTTGAAGTTGTCATTTTTTTTGCTATAAGTGCTTTGGAACTAGATACGCATATTCTAAGGGAGAGCAAATAAATTGGTTCAATTCATTTATACCCTTTAATATGTCGTATACGTAGTTCATCATTGACCCATTTTTTTGGATACTGATATTTTGTGAAAGGTTTATGAGAGTATATGCAATTTTTTTTTATCATATTATCTCTCTTTTATATGGGTCATTTCGTCAATATTTAGTTTTGTATTTTATCTTGATGACGATTGTGCTTTCTTTGATTTGGCTTTCTTTGTATGTTTCATTTGGCTTTCCTTGTTGAGGACTTATCCAATATTCATGATTTTATCTATATTGGTCATAGTTTGAGGGGGAGCATTCAATTCGACTGAATTTCTCCTTCTCAAACATTGTTTCTCCTTTACCTTCATGTTTATTCATATAGCATGATAAGGTAATTGAGTTCAAATGCATGAATTTTGGATAAGCAAATAGATGTGCAAATAATGAGATCTTTTTATATCAATTGCCTTATTTTACATTGATCATTCGTTTACTTTGTTCCATAATTTATCGGTGGACAATTGTGCTATCATAGTTTTATTGATCAATGTTTCAAGTTTATTTATTTCAATTGCTATACTTTACATTGATCATTCCTTGATTTTGTTCCACTATTTATCTGTGGACAATTGTAACTATCATAGTTTCATTGATCAATGTTTCAAGTTTTCATATTTCAATTGATATCAAGTTTGTATATTTCAATTGGTATCTTTCTTCTTTGATATCTATAGTTTCATTGGTATCTTTCTTCTTTGATATCTATTTTTTTGCAGTTATCTAATCCCTATGATTTTTTGACTAAATTTTTTAATTCTCTTGCAAAACTAGAGAAATATTTCATATCATACTATGTTTTTGGATGTCTCTCTTGGATTTTATGTTGGTAAACTATCTATTGATTATGTTCAAATTCTTTTACCAACTATTTGTGTTTTGACAAGCTATTTTCTATTTGGCACTCTACATTTTGGTATGTAGTTTCTATACTTGTCTTTACACACTTCTCCCATTGTTCCTCATTTAGTATATCTTGATCATGATTGTCTATGCCTTCCTCCTTTACTTTTGCTTGAGTTCGTTTTATCTCTTATTACGGGGGAACTTATTTTTTGATCATGTCAAAGGGGGAGAAATAAGTTTAAGTTAGCACACTATCTTCTCGTAGTATGTGTTTATTAGTGATATATGCATCTATCATATCTGTCTTAAACTTAACCGATTTGCCATAATCAAAAAGGGGGAGATTGTTGGCCCAATGATTACATTGTGTTTTTGAATATGGCTAATCAGTTAAGTTTAACATAATGATGTCACTAATATTCATATACTCACTATCATGTTGCTACTTAAACTTAGCATTGTCCTAATTGTCCTATATTATACTGCTATGCTTGTATCGTACTGCAACATATTTTGTTGGCCTAACATGCTATCATGTTGTTACTTAAACTTAGCAATGTCCTAATTGTCCTATATTGTATTGCTATGCTTGTATCGTACTGCAACATATTTTGCTGGCCTAACATGTATTTGTAGACATGCAGTAAGCATGATCAAACATGATCAAACAGGACATAGGCAATGAAGAATTAATGATGGAGCGAAGACGGCGTCATACAAAAAGATTTCTCCGAACCGCCTAGCGACCTATCCGGGGCCTCGCATCGGGGGTTCCGCTGCCCGGTCAGCGGACAGGGGTCGAGGGGGCAGCGCCCCCCGTCGGGGGTTCGGGGGCGAAGCCCCCGAAAGGTATTCAGATTTTCAGATCTGTATATCTTTGGACGACTGCTGTCAGGGAAAAAGATGTCTTCATGGCTGCTCAAATATCAGAAGAAAGGCATCATCAAAGGGCTCTTGGTTTTCCTGTTTGTTCCATGTCTGTAATCTTCAATTTATTGAGTCTAGGAGAATGTGTACGTTGAGTCGCACTGAGTCATCTCAACCCCTAGACATATCTTTCCAAGATCTACCATACAAACAGACCAATTCCTGAACCAAGCCCAAGTTCCACAAAGCCCAAAAGCCTAATGGACCAATTCTGTCTTCTGGAGACAGAGTTCGGGCCGAACTCTGCCTCCACACAGAGTTCGGGCCAAACTCTGTCCCCTGATTTCCAGCACCCTGATTTTTAGGGCCTGCTTGCTACCAGCTGTCCAACGGCCAAAAATTTGAATTATCCATACCAAATTCTGGCCGAATTCTGCTTGTCCCGAACCCTATAAATAGGCCTTGGTTTCTCTCATTTGAAACCATCCACTCTTCTATTCTTCTTCTCTTACATAGCCTATATAGTCAAGAGCCTTACTCTTTCAATCTACTAGCCACAAAACTTCCTAAGCCCCAAGGTGCTTAAGTGCGATTCAGCTAGAAGTTTTTGTGCAAGAGTTGAAAAGAAAAGTCACTTGGACAATTCCAAGTCGCTTAGAAAAATCTAAGCAAATCGCCACTGCGATCCTCTGTAAGAAGTTGACGTGCTCTTCTGAAGAAAAGGCACGGATTGTAAACTACTATTTCACAAATAGTGGATTTGAATCCTGAGCTAGAGTTCTCAGGCCTGGACTAGTCCTCCACGAGGGAAACCAGGTTAAAACTGCTGTGTCTGCGAATGCTCTTCTGATCTTTATTCCTTCCGCATTTATTTCTGATTTATTTACTATCTTGATAGTTGTTTTTGTGGAGGTGATATAGAGTTAATTTTTATTTGGTGATTATTGACACAAACTCTATTCACCCCCCTCTAGAGTTGCCTACACGTGTTTTCACGGAGCTCATCATGTCACTAAGGAATTGGAAAGATTGAACCCTGATAACATTCAGTCGCTCCAAAGGCTCATTAACAAGGAGCTGCTCTGACACTTGACGAACTAAATTGTCCCGTCGTACATCCATGGCAAGTTGATTCGAGCCAACCAGAAGTTTTCCCGCAGGATTTACTGGCAGATTCACTGAAGATAGACGAAAGAAACAAGATTAAAGGATAGTCAAAACAAAGAAGCGTTTGAAAGATCATCTGAGTCTATACGGCTCGGGTCGTCACAACCTCATACAGCTCAGAACCAGATGAGTCCATGCGGTTCGATTCATCATAGCCTTATGCGGCTCCGAGTCAAACGAGTATATACAAATCAAGTTCAGATGAGCTTATGAAGCCTCTGCGGTTTGGGTTCAGAAGGGCCTAGGCGGTTCAAGGTTCACATGGACTCAACAGACAAACCTAGGCGCTGATGCGGCTCGGATTCAGGTGAGACTATGCGGTTCAAAATCCACACGGACTCATGCGACCCTGAACAGACAGACTCATGCGGCTACAAGCAGATAAGCTTATGCGGTTCAAAAGTGAACTACGTTCATGCAGCCCAAACCGAAAATATATATGCAGTTCAGATCGAGTATGACAAGCCCATGCGGCCCCCTGGGCGAAGTGCTTATGCGGTCATATTGACGAACCTCGTATATGCGGCTTGTGCATAAGTTATGCAACAGAGCCATGGCAGTTAGGGTTCTAAGGCAACGCCCTTACCAGCAATAGGTGGATGAACGTTGAGATGAACAGAGTGAACAGCGGCCGACGGAGGAGTGGCCACGTTCATCGTCGCAGTCGCCGCAGAAGCGACCGCCTTGCCCTTCGCAGCCTTCGACACAACAACCTTCTTGGGAGCCATAGATGCTTAGGATAGAAAGGAGTTAGAAAGATCGAAGAGAGCAAAGGAGATTCCCCAGAACGAAAGTGTTCCTATCTATAGACAAGGAAGGAACACCTCGATCCGCGTGCAATATGATGACCGACTCTTCGGTCATCGAGGCAAAATGGCTGAATAATAGCCTGACTCTTGGGATCCTGGCCCAAAAAGTGACTCTTAAAATCTGACAGCAAATCAAGAGCATTAAATGCAGAAGATTTACAAAAGATTTGCACACGTGGCAGAAAGACGTGGCAAGAAGCTCCTGCGGCCAAAACAGCCCATGCGGCTCAGAAAATTATGCAGTTGAGGTAATCATGCGGCTGGACAAATCCATGCGGCTATGACAGAATACATCCATGTGGCTCTGGCATAACCATGCTTCTTATTCAAAGTATTTCAATTTTGTAAATTGAAAACTTTGAAGGGGGTCTTGTAGAAGCATGAAAAAGAAGAGAAAAATGATCCATGCGGCCAAGAAGCCGCATGCGGCTCAGGAGTCCCATGCGGCTCAAACACATAGGCAGCTCGAGTGGACTCCATACGGCCCGCAGAGGGAAGCCACGTGTCTTTTCAGAACAGCTGTACCCAGCGTCATTCAAACAAAATTAATGCTCTGACGGCTGACAGCTGATAGCCCTGACGTAAAGTAGTCATGATGACTGACACAAGAGCACTATCTTCCTAGGGAACTGGAGAAAATCTTTGCAGCTTCGAGGCAAGTTTATGCGGCCAGACTAAACGAGTTCACGTGGCCAGTGCAGAGAAACCTATGCGGTTCAATCATGAAGGTCCCCCATGCGGCTCGGCCATGAAGAAACCCATGCGGCTCGGTCACGAAGACTCTCATACGGCTCGGCCATGAAGACCCTAATGTGGCTCGGTCATGAACATATTCATGCGGCTCGGTCATGACAACCTTCATACGGTTCGAGTATAGAGACTATTCATGCGGCTCGGTCATGAAATCTTTCATGCGGCTCGGTCATGACGACCTTTATGCGGCCCAAATATGAATACTCCTCATGCGGTTCAACAATGATGACAGGGCATGTGTCCTAAAGATAATCAAATTTTGGGTCAGATCCCAATAATTTGGGACATGTGGCAAGAGAATGAATTAAATTGATTCATTTAGATTTACGGACATCAGCAAATCATCATGATGGGGATTTATTACAATCAATATTAATTACTGACATGATTTGGCATAATCCTCATTAATGGCCCAGATCCTTCACGCTCAAGATTAATGGCCCAGATTGATCATTTACCAGGCCGCCGCCACTTTGAGAATGTGTAATCATTGTATACCCTAATGATGCCCCCCCACTATTATAAATAGCAAGGTGCCATTCCCTTACAGAGAGGCCCCCCGAATAATCAAAAAAAAAGTACACAGAGATCAATCCAGAGAGAGAGAAGCCAGAAGAGCAATACAAGGAGAGCATTTCTTCGTCAACGCCAAACATCTCGTCACAGGAGCCGAGGCTACGTCCGATCGTCCAAGGAGTAAGGCAGAGCTGCCGTCGCTTTCCCGAGCCTCTATCGTCACCCCCAGAATCAAAAATAAACAATTGTACTTAGATTGCTGTACCTAGATTTTCGTCCCTAGGCTTTTTTTGTACAAGCGAGTTTGTAACGTGAAGTAAAAGTCCAGTCCTCCCATAAAACTGATCTGCTCTTTTATATTTCATGGCAAACAAGAGGTGGCAGACCCCTCTTCAGCGGCTACTGTACCAGAGCGATGTGATCGTGTCTCCACCATCCTGAAGATAGATCGAAAAGGAAGTCAATACTGAGCAGGAATCGATAAAATCAAAGAAGGACAGTTTATTTCAAAGAAGACAATCAGTAAGATATGTAGATGGCATGAATTGAAGCAGAATTTTTTTCTAACTGTGATGGAGTACCTCTCCGTTAAAGCCTATCTCTCAATCCTATCGCAGGCTCGCGACAGTACAACTAATTCGCCGTACTACCATGATATCGCTCTAATGCGACTCTCGACCTGCATGGGCCACCACTAAAAATGTGTCACGACCCGCACCCACTCTGAGGGTACGAGTACGTAACAGCGCCCAGCCTACGCCGCAGTATCGGCGGTAGAACGCTGTTCCAAGTCTCTAACTAACCATCAACTCATGCAGTATATAATGTACTCATCATGATCAACTCCGAACGGAGGACAAGTATAAGATATGGTGTAACTCAATCACAGTCTAAGCACGATAAGATAAAATAGAATATAACTAAGAAATTAAAGACAACAAAACTACTGATATAAACAACAAACTCAAAAATCTCAAATACAACTCAAGTCTCAAATCTCTATATACAATTCCAGTTCTAAACATGAAAACTAAAACAAGACAGACTAGCTAAACTCCCGATCACTCCTGAGTGTCGGTACCATAGGTAGCTAAAACATCTCCTGGTCTGTAACATGTAGGGCATGTGTCCTCAGGGCAATCATCTGTAAAATTTACAACAGGTCCAGTCAGGACAGGAACGAGTACAACTCCTCAAGAAAACCTAAGTAAAAGACAAGGAACTAAAAAGCAGTTATAGACAGTTTTATTGATGAATATGGCAGTTTATATACATGTGATGGTATGGTGAACCGATAAGATACAAGGAAAGTAAGTAACTAAAACAAGAGAAGAATGATGGCAATGAAGACTGTAAATAAATCTAGCTGAACTAAGGTAACATAATGAGTCCAGACAGTAATGTAAAACGAGTGTAAGCTGCTATAAATCCAGTACGGGATGAATCTAATACAAGATGAATCCAGTACAAGATGATTCTAGGTAGTGATCAAGAATCCAGGTGAGTCCAGCTATTCTAAAAGTGTGTTTTAAAATACCGAGATCGACATGTAAACGGCTGTGGGTAATCAGGCACACCTCTCACTGATCAGGCGAGAGATGGCTCTCCTTCCAGTAGATTCTAGTTAGAGATTCCAGATTTGGGGTATGTCTACATGTCTTACTCAATATTTCCCCGCCCCACAATACAAATGAATCCAGAATTCGACACGAGAATCGAGATGAGTCCAGCCAAAATATGATGATTCCAGAAAATAGATTCTAAAATGATTCCAGTGATTCCAGTAATAGAGGCCAGATAATTTAGTGAGTGTGTCGCATACATGAATCCAGAAATATCCATATGTGTGGTATCAAAGAATCACATAAAACTAAATAGAACTGAAATAGAGTAACTGGCAAATAAATGAGAGAACTATCAGAGAATGTACTCGCCTGATACTCTGAAAAAAGTAGTACAATATCAGATGTCTGCACCTGAGTCACAATGTCCTAAATAGAACAGTACAGGTTATAATGTGTTCAAAATAAGACAGATGAAGTCTATGATGCAATCTACATAATTTCTAGGTCAATCTAGGTCAAAGTCAAACTTGGTCAACTCTGGGTCAACCCAAGTCAATACTCTAGTCCAACTAGGTCAATTGGTCACATCTAGACTAATGTTGACTTTTGGTCAACTCTAGTCAACCTGGACTAGTCAAACTAAGTCAACTAGGTCAACTTAGTCTAGTCAAGTCTCACTAGGCCTAACCAAGCCTAGACTAGCTAGCACACATCAATACAAGTCACACTTAGCCTAAAATAACCCAACACTCTTATGAATATTCCATATACCATAGGCTATACTACCTAGGCTATAAGCCAAAATCACATATAGGCAATACACACATTAGTTACTATATATCTATATACACAATATTTATATAAACAATATGCATTTTCTATATTACATCACCACACAAGATTACATATATAAATTTATATAAATGTAATACATAAACAAATATACATATTATACAAGAATGTAGTTGTACATATATATATATACATTTAGGGGAATAGGCATGTGAGCAAGGTGTGTGAGAGTGTATAGGTGCTAAATTCAGTTTTTGTGTGTGTCAATGGGGGACATAGGAAATCAGTGTGATATAAGGGTGTAAACGGGAATTTAAAATAGGAAAAAGTATTAGTGTCTAGGTGTTCATGTGTGTGTAGAGCATGAACCAATGTGTGTGTGTGTAATGAAAATATGAAAACAGTGAGGGATAAATGAAAAAACAGTAAACAACTCTCCAAGATTTATTTTGAAAACTAACAAATCAAGTTACAATCAATTTAGAAGGAAACCAATTCAGAATTAATGTTAATAGGAAAAAATCTCAGAAATCAGTCATGTGTCCATGGGAAGTGATTCTCAGGAATTCAGTGTGGTGTAAATGACAGTTAGAATGTGTGTATAGTAGGGATGTCCTCAGTTTTAGACAGGGGTGTCAATAGGATGTGTGTGTGTGATATTGAAAAAAACAGTGTTCACATATTGATTTTCAGTTTGTGGTGTTAAGGGCTAAGCATGAACAGCCAGGTAGGTGGCTTGTGCAGGACAGCAAGGGGTGTGTGTGTGTATAACATCTCAGATTGGTGTGTGGGATATTGAACCAATCTCAGGAATATGGCAATGACAGTTTTATGATATCAATTCAGTTTTAAAAGGGAAAAATCAAAGGACAGTTAGGTGTGTGTTTGCATTAGAGTTTCCTTAATCAACCAAAATCGAACTGATAACATTTCTAATACCAAATTGAATCTAAATTAGGGTGTGGTAATCAAAACATAACCAATCAGTTGAACAAGGTTTAAATAACAGAAATAAAATGGTGAACTGTGTATCAGTCCACTCGACAGTTTCAATAAGCAACCAAAAACCTAATTGAACTCCAAAAACCCATACCATTCAGTAAACAATCTCTGTAAAAGTCTAATACATGTACTTGGACCAATTGTCAATCAAACTTTAGTTTAACCAGGGATTCAATTATCAGAATTAATGCTAACAGAGAAGAAAAAAACTCAGAAATCAGTCTATATATTCAATGATACATCTCATAATCAAAAACCCCCTTCTCTTGCAAACAATATAATCCAACAAGAAAAACCTATCTATCTGCAGCTAATACGTATGTAGGAATCAATTTCTGGCGATTAAACATCAATTAAATGGGTTAAACTGGGAATCCAATCTCAGAAATTTAAAACTGAAGTGCCTATCAGAGCAAAAGGGAAAAGCCAAAATTCGAATACTAAAACAAGTTAATACACCAAGGTGAGGGTTGGTAAATCATGTTACATATGTGCAGGTGTCCCTCGAGTCCTCTCGTGTCACCAAGGGCCGGATACGGCGTGTCCACACGTCAAGAACCACTCTCGTGCACACACAGACACGCTGTCTCGTGCACGCGTGCACTCGTGTCTAGGACACGACATACGATACGACACAACATGTGGGTGTGCACTTAGGTTCGCCTAGGGTAGGGCCATCTCACAGACACCCTGCACTGTGTCCACGAGACTCCAGGATGCGACACAGAGCCCGTGTCAGCGCGCGGATTGCCACTGTGCGCGCGCAGTGCGTGCCCAGTGTAGGCACGATTTCTCCACGTGTACACAACCGTCTGCTCCCAAATTTTGGGAGCACGATGTCAGACGTTTCCCCTCACTCCACACAAAAATTTACGTGTCCATGTGTCCTGTGTCGGGAGTTCTCAGCCCCGTGATGCAGGACACAGTGTACGTGTGTGCACAGCGTGTCCAACACGAATTTTCGACACAATAGGACACTAAAATACCAGACACCCTTCACAGAAAATAACCTACACACCTAGATCTAGGAATCTATTCAAATAGATTTACAAATTTTGCAAATCAAAATGGTTTGGGCATTTCATCGAACACCTAGCTATTAGGTTCGATACGTGTCCGATACGGACACGTAACCTAATACAAATGACACAAAATTCCTCCAGAATTTAGGGGACGCCTATTCCTAAACCATCATGCAAAGAAATCACAAAAATAATGCAATTTAAAGGTTTTACCTATAGGTGTAAATTGCATGGAAAAGCTCCAAATGGGGGGTGTTCCTTTTGATGGCCAAATGCTCCAAATTGATCCCAAACTGAAATGGCTCTCCACCAACAGTCCATAAACTCAATTCAGAACCCAATGCAAAAGACTAGGATGAAAAAGGAGATCAAATGAATAAAATGAGAATTTTTGGAAGGGGGAAACTTACCTTTCTTTTCTCCAAGTGTTGGAATAAAAAATGAAAGAGGCAAGAACTCAAGGAGGAGATTATTTATAGGGAGGGGAGCCCTAGTGGCTATTCATAGGTTCAATAATTAGGGTTAGGGTTCACTAAATGGCCCATGGGCTTAAGTCATGATCAATTAAATAGTTAAGCCATAAGTCATTTCATGAAATCACAAGCCATGACTTAAATTCACTAAACCAAATCCCCTCATTCTAAAACTATTCTCTAATGACTAAAATAGGTTAACTCAAGTTAGACTAGGGTCACCATGGCTAGGGTTAGCTTCTAGGCTAGTCCACTAGGTCTCAACAAGTCAAAGTCAAACTAGAATTCACCAATTCAATAAATCACCAAATAATTCAATTAAGTCAAAATGACCAAATTATCCCTAGGCTAAAAATGATAATTAATCATCCTAATGACATGGTTAGGCTCTAGGTCATGCAGTCTCTCAGGTTTCACTAGCAGCACATCAAAATCATAAGTCATGACTTAAACCAATTCTTAAATAGTTTAAAAATTATTAAAAATCACTTAAAATCATAATGTGAATCAGATATCAATAATTAATAATTATAATTACAAAATTTCAAAATTACCCTCATCTGGAAAACTGGGTGTTACAGGTTTATAAACCATGAAATCTCATTATATAATTTTTGATTGTTTATTATATTTGTATAATATTTCAGAATATTAATTTGCTATCTTTACAAAATTACATTGTTCCAATCAACCAGATAATTGGCAACTTTGTGCGACTAATTAAACATGTCAACTAGTTACCATATATTCTTGTAGATAATATATAAATTATACTTAAAATTATTTTTCATAATTATTCCAAAACTAATATATCTATTTATGTTAAAAAATATAGTAGTTTAATGGAGTAGCATGTTGCCTGTAACCTGTATAATGAACTAACACGGTTCTAGGCTAGATTAGTATATTGAAACCTATTTTAGAACATAGAGGGTAATAATGTGGTTGATGTGATACATGCATTAGCGGGATAGTTGAATGAAAGTTAATGTGTTTTAGGAGTTCTCGATGATTTGATTGGAGATACTGAAGCCGGACCTTTGTATGGTCACTTGGAAGATACAAGCAAGTGTACCTTGCCAAAGTTTCAGTACAAATTTATCACTTTTTTATTATTGTTCATTTATTTTCTTAGTTGTAGATATTGTTGCATAGGATTGGTTGATACTTATCGTCTGGATCGTATTCGGATGCCGATGTCAGCATATAGATATCGGGTATCGTCACTAGGCATAGCGACGTATTTTATTCGTATTTATTAACTCAATAGACCATAGGACATTGAAACGATCATGATATGTAGTTTACATAAGATATTTGTGCTTACAAACTTCGTGATAGGATAAATGATTTATTGCTTGTACTTGAGATCTACTTGATGTAACATGATTTGACTAGATAGTTCTAGACCATAGGGTGGGGAGGACATTACTGTAATATTAGGCTACTATTAATCGTATGACCTCGTTTCGATATTTAGGACTTGATAGTTCCCGTACCCATATGTTGTTGTCTCTGTAATAGAGGTTTGGGGTTATTATGACATGTATGCCTAAGGTCCCATGATACGATGCCTTGGGGGATAGCCTTGCTGAGGTGCTTGTGAGCCCTGTGGCTGAAGCCTGATATACAAAAAAATGTTCTCACGTGCATTTCACTTAAATGGTTATCGTAGTTATCCTTCAATACATTGTGCTTTATTTATTGTTACTTTGGCATGTTATTTGTACATTGCTATGTCACTTGAGGACCAGGTGTTCTCTCTAGGTAATCGACTAAGCGGAGTTAGTTTGTGGGACATGGTGGTGTTGCTATTTCTGATTTAGATATCTTTTGTAGTTACAAATTTATTTCCATTTACTTGCATTCTACTTGTTAGCATAGTATTTGTAGACTCATATTATTCCTTTCAAGTATATTTGGACAAGTGTAGCATGGGGTGCACACCATGATATATATATATATATATATATATATATATATATATATATATATATATATATATATATATGTATGTCCATTCTTATATTCTGTTTTACTATGGATTGATACTTACAAATATTATTGAGTTATATAGATAGTTGATCATTACTTTATAGCTTATACGTATTCAAACTGGATTGGAGTTCACTTGATTCGAAGCTGGCATGTCTACATCTCCTAATCATACGTATTTGGGACTGGGCGTTACATGAAGATACAATAAATGCGCTATAATTTATTGCAAATTCTTGTCAAAAAATGTTGTCATTATTCAAAGTTATATTCTTGTATGAACTTGCACCTTTTTAGTCAACAAAATATTATAAAAGCACAATAGCTAATATGCTAAGAAATAACAAGTAAATGTGATGACCTCTCTTCCCTGTTAATTTTCTTCATATCCTTGTTTGGTCATTTATTATCTTCTATTTCTTATGGCTTATCCTAAGTTAATTACTGGTTACTTCTGTTCATAACTCATTGTTGGTTACTTTTGTGTAATTTCTCATTCTTTTTCTTTCAATAGAAGATTTCTCATTATCGGCTACTTCTGTTAATAACTTAGCTACCGTGTTTTGCTATTGTTTTTCTTAGTAAAACACAAATGCCCCAGATGGTTTTAAATCTATTTGCTTTACAAAAATAAGAATTTCTTGGAGGCCTTCAAGCACCACGTGAAGGACTTTTATAAAAAATTTGACTCCGATGCATAGCGCCTAGCAAATGTGCCACCCAGGTAGAGCCCCATCAGTGGCCAACGCTAATGGTATATTGGGGCTTGGGTAACACAAAGGTCTGACTCAACTAACAAATAACATAGATCCATATTTATACTAGTGGCGAACCTCTTATTTGAATTTACTATATAATGTCTAACAGTTTTTTAGAAAGTTTTGGAGAAGTTACTCGGGGAAAACTTTGTGCCCTCCCTAGAACAGGTAGAAGATCCTTTCCAGAAATAAAGAGAAATATCTCTTACGAGTCAACTGATGTCTTTTTGGTTAATTCTTATATCTTTTTGGTTAATATTTTATTACTAGTAATGTTATTCGTACCTCAAAAGCGAATTCTAAAATATCTCTTACGAGTCAACTGATGTGACATCTAACATTTTAGCTGATAAGACAAATTCTGACCCAAAAATAATTAGTCATGTGTCTGTTAATGATTTTTATGATAAAATTGTTGTGTAGTTTTCTATTTATTCTATACATTCTCCAAATCTCAACATATATATATTTTTTTTGAAGAATAGGTAATTCTTATTGATAAAACTGTAAGCCAAATACACAAGCAATTACATGCCGATCATTTAACCAGAGAGACCCATACATCTAATAGCACTATTGATGTTGTTGATGACGCCAGTGGTCGATGTCCTCTTGTCCTCGAAAATACGGTTATTTCTTTCGTGCCATATGTGCCAAATCGCAGACAACAGCCTGATTCTGGCTCTCGTATAGATCACCATGCCCTTGGTTTTCAATCCTTGTATCTCATCCACATTAAATTGGTGGCCCTTATAAGTTCTGTCAGGTAGTCCCAGATCCTCTCTGCAGTGATGCCATATGTACCCCGACATAGGGCACCTGAAAAATAGGTGGTCTCTAGTTTCCTCAGCACTCTCGCATAGAGGGCACATGGGATTATCGATTTGGACCCCAAAGGATCTCAATCTATCCTTCGTTAATAGTCTACCGCAGATTCCTTTGTAGAGGCAGAGCTTGAACTTAACGGCCACCCCCTTCACCCATATTAACTCAGTCCAATTGACCGCAGTATGGCATGGACGAATATGTCCATAGGCCACTTTACTGTTAAACTCCCCTTTCGCCGTATCATCCCAACGCCAACTGTCCTCAGCTTCTTCCAGGTTCAATTGGATTCCTTCTATTTCATTAGCGAACCACCGGCCTTCCTGACGGGTAACTAGATCCCAAGTATTATTATTGATGAGAGCACTAACATGATCGTTAGTCCCCACCATCTCATACGTGGGCCACCCGAGTTTATCTATGAGGCTCTCATGCTGAATCCAGGGGTCGAACCATAAACTGGTGTTCCTCCCATCGCGAATCACCCGAGTAATGAGGCTTTTCAGTATATTCCTTTTCCGTAATAGGTTTTTGTAAGTCACAGAAAAGTTATTGTCTATTTCTTGGATCCAGAAGTTCCCCGAGCGAACATACCTGCTTCTCATCCATTGAGCCCACAGAGATTTACCTTGCAAAAGTGTCCAAGCTTGTTTCAGTATGGCAATGTCTCGTATAACCCATAAGGAACGGAGACCCAGTCCACCTTCTTCCTTCTCTAAGCAGAGTTCTTCCCATGAGATTGCATGTAATCCTCCTCTCCAAATAAAGTTTGCGCACAGAGTCTCGATTTTCTTTATGGTTTTATTTGGAATGTAGAGAGCTTGCATCCAGTACGTGGTGATTGCAAGGATCACTGCTCTCACCAATTCAACTCTGCCTTCGAATGATAACACCTGTGATTGCCACCCTTCCAATCTATTATTGACGTACTGGATCAATCTCGAACAGTCAGTGTCCCGAATAGAAGTAATTGATAGTGGCAATCCGAGGTACTTAACCGGAAGTTGGCCCAGACCGATTTGTAGAAATTCTGGCCACCTGTCCCTCTGGGGGTAGTCTCTATTAACGTACAGCATGCTCTTGTCTTTATTAAGTTAAAGGCCAGATACAGTCTTGAACTCCTCTAATATGGAGATAAGAGTACAAAAATCGCTCTCCGTTGGTTCCATAAACAGCAACAAGTCATCTGCATATATAAGATAAGAAATGCTGGAAGAAATACGATAATAAAGAGGTCGAATATCACCCTTGATAACTGCAAGATCCATCTTGCACATAAAGTGCTCCATGATGGTCGTAAATAGATACGGGGAGAGAGGGTCTCCTTAGCGCAGTCCGCGGTTGCTCCCGAAATAGCCCACAGGTTGTCCTTTGATGAGAATTGAGAATGTGGGCGTGGTAATGCGCTCCTGGATCCTGTCTACCCACCATTGGCAAATCCTATACTTCGAAGCACCTCACATACAAACTCCCGGTTCACCATATCATAAGCCTTTTACAGGTCCAGTTTGATACAACCTTTTTGTCCGCCAGCTTTGTTGAATTCTCGGACAAGTTCATGAGCGAGCAGGCAATTCTCTGCTATAGCTCTACCTTTGATGAAAGCCGATTGGTTGAGTGAGATAAGTTCCTGCATCAAACACTGCATTCTGGAAACCATAAGATTAGTGATAATTTTATATATGAAATTACAACAAGCAATTGGACGATAATCTCCGAGCGCGGTGGCCCCCTCCTTCTTCGGGATCAGAGTCAAGAAGGTATGATTTATTTCTTTAAGCAGGCACCCCGTTTTGAAGAAATCTTGAACCATCTGTAGGAGGGGTAGCCGGAAGTGATCCCAATGCTGTTGGAAGAACCCCGCATTGAACCCGTCAGGTCCAGGGGCTTTATTGGCATCCGCGTGCTTGACAATAAGCTCAATTTCTTCCATAGTAACCTCCCTGCGAAGCTTGGCGTTGCCCTCTTCAGTGATAATTCTTTTGCAAATGATCTCCGGGAAGCTGGTAGAATAATCGGTTTGGTTGTATAAAGCACTGTAGAAAGAAATGGCTTCATTAGCAATCATATGATCTTCAGTGATAACCCGCCCGTCATTATCGATAAGAGACCCAATAGTATTCCTATTCTGCCTGGCCCGGATAGTAGAGTGGAAGAATTTGGATACCCGATAACCATCCTTGAGCCATACACATTTGGCCCGCTGCTGGAGTTCAACTTCCTTCTGGAACTGAAGGCGATGGAGAAGGTCTTGAAGTTCAATTTCTTCAGCTGCTAACGAGGGGTCTACTGGAGCATGTTGAAGTCGGTTTTGGACTTCACTAAGCGCCTCCTCAGTCTTCGCTAGATTGGAACTTAGGCGTGAGCGGTTCCAGAGTTTAAGTCCGGCTTTTACCTGTTTGAGAATCTGAACGATCCGGAATTGAATATTGCCAGGCCAGACCGTCGAGAGCCCCGGTTCAACCGCCTGGGTATAGCCCTCCATTAGAGGCCATACATTGTTATATCTGAAAGGTCGCCTCCTCTTGATAGAGTCTTGACGCAAGCGGACTAAAAGAGGGGTGTGGTCGCTTGTGCCACAATGCAGTCCTTCCGCATAGCTAGTATTGAACTTCTCCAACCAATTCAGGTTGCAAAGTGTCCTGTCAAGTTGGCACACCACCCTGTTCGTTGCAGAACTGTTATTCCAGGACCACAAGTGGCCAGTACGGGATAGGCAATGAAGCCCCGACCGAAGCAAGCAGGATTGGAAGTCATTGAGAATAGACTGCGGAACCTGTCTGCCCCCCAACTTGTCCTCTGCCTGTAATATAGCATTGAAGTCTCCACAGAGGAGAAGAGAGGAGCTATTATCGATTTCGGCTACAATCCTCGTAATGTCACTCCATAAATTATACCGTAAACGGCGATCATTGTGACCATAAACTGCTCCAATTGTTACTTTGAGCCCACCTTTATTAGTGAAATCAATACAAATTAATTGGTCAGATATATCGTACCTGGCCGAGCCAATCCCCGTTGTACCATATTACCCAGATGTGCGCCATGCTGCTCGTGGACAGGTTGTGCACAGTAGTCCATTGGTGTGGTGTACGTCTGTCGATAACTGTTCCCATCCTGATCTTGCTTTCTAATATAGCCACAATTGTACATTGGTGTTTCTTCATCAGGTTTTTAACCTCTCTCCATCTTCCTATAGAGTTTGCTTCTCGAACGTTCCAGGTTAAGATTGTCATGGATACTTATTGACGGGAGGGGGATGTTGTCCTTTTTATGTCTCTGACTCTCCCGTGGACGAATAGGAAGAGTACCCGTGCCCAAGTCCTCCTGGTTTCCTCGTGCCATGGCTTCTGGTGCTGCCGACTTGCCCTTCACGAGTAACTTCCATTTCGGGTTAGCCACTGTGAGGGCCTTACTACTCTCCAAGGGACTCGAATTATTAGAGTCGAGTCCCATCTCTGTCAGGCTGCCATCAGGATTGGCCAGCGTGGCCGACTGACGTACGTCTCCATCCTTCCCTGTGTTCCCATCACCAGCTACCCTTTGGGCTTCTTCCCATCTGTTCACCATGGTGGCACCATTGCTCCCACCGGCTCCAAAGACAACCATCTCCTGAGATGTCCCAGTGACTGGAGACCCTTCACGCTCCGAGCCCGGTCTCTTCCCCAGTATGGATCCCCGCTCCGATGTCTGGACATGTGATGTCGGTTCGTTGCCTCGATCTTGTTCCATCCGGTCTTCTAAAGTATTATCCTCTCCTACCGCAACTTGTGAGATGTTTATCTCTCGTTGCGAATCCATCATCATAGGTTCCTCTTGTGTTTGTGCTTCCATCGTGCCCGCACCTACTATCTTGTACTGGGAATTTGAATGGCCAAAACATTGGCATATTGTGCATGACGGAGAAACCCACTCATACTCGATTTCCTGCTCCATGAGTTCCCCATTGGGCAATTTGATATCTATCTTCCCCGAAAAATCTTCGGCAGCTTGTATTTCAACAAATACTCGCGCATATGAGAGGCGCTGTCGCCTTGCTGTAGGTATGTCCGTGCGGAGTGGCTTCCCCACAATGCTGGCCAATTTCATTATGGCCGGGATACTTCATAGTTGGGGAGATAACCAGGGCATCCTAATCCATATCGGGATGGATGACAGTCGGTCCTTCTCAAAGTTTGTCTCAGGGCACCAACGTTTCAAGACCACCAGACGCCCGTCGAACGTCCATGGTCCTCCTTGTAAGATGCGCTCCAGATCCTCCTCCAGGTCAAACTTAATGAAGTAAAATCCGTTTTCCCTGGAGTATATATCCATCCCTCCTTTCGGTCGCCATTGGCGGAGCGCATAACCTCGGAGCCGACCATAGAACGGCCGATTGCCCATTACATATAAGACAAGCGTATTTCTCCAGTATTCTGTAGTTTCTTGAATATCATCGCACGTGATCTCTGCCACCCTCTTGCCGTTGATGATAGTTGGTTCAATGTATTGCAGATCAACCTCCTCCGGGGCCGTCGTCGTCTTGCATACTTCTGCCCATGAGACCGGTTTGAGTTGGACTCCGGTGGTGCTCCTCGCCTGACTCCGCAGAGGAGTCGTTGGGGGTGTCCTGGTAGAACCCGCGGTCGTTGGGTTTCTGGTATGTGTTGGAGGAACGCCAGATCGACCTACGCCCACCGGGCCGGACCTCCTAGGCATGTTCTTCAGTTGGGGTCGACCCATGTTGTGCCCCACATGGCGTGGGGCTTCTTTCTCCTATTTTTCTGGTTGTGCCGGTTGGGTCCTCCTCCTCCTCCTTTCGATAGTTGTCCACCCTCCGGCTTCTTCCCGGAACCGAGCCTCCTCTGGCGCCGCCTCCGAAGCTGCCTGGATGAGGTTGTTATCCGCCGCGCCGTCAGAATCAGGGTCGCCTTCCGTGGAAGGGAGCCCTAACGCAAACATTTTTTTATATTATAAATCTCAACATATATATATATATATATATATATATATATATATATATATATATATATATAAAGGATGAAGAATAATTACTAGATAAATGATGAAGAAATTTACACATTGATCGAGTATTATAGGGAGTCCCATCCCGACCTATTCACTTCCATTTGGATGATGCAGAGATCCACCATATTTGTAAAAATAATAAATTATTAATTAAATATTGAAATACATGTACTTAAAATTCTCCACATATAACTTTCTAATAACCAAAATCAATACATTTCAGCATATATCAGTCAATTCAATACACACTGTACCACTATGTCAATTGATCAAAATAATTATTTAGGACAATTAAGTATGAACAAATTACATTCTTCACTGCTTGGCACAGTCCTTGCATGTGGCTTGGAGTACCTTCAAGAACCACGCACGGATACCGCTAATATCGGTGCCCACCGTGAGCTCACCCTGAATATATATATATATATATATATATATATGTATATATATATATATATATATATATAA
The DNA here is from genome assembly GCA_029216955.1 of Iris pallida. Lineage (NCBI taxonomy): Eukaryota > Viridiplantae > Streptophyta > Magnoliopsida > Asparagales > Iridaceae > Iris > Iris pallida. The sequence goes on along the minus strand of JANAVB010009596.1, from coordinate 32,301,692 downwards.
TTCTGTTGAAGTTTTTCCTTGACTTGTAGAGAAAGCTTGCTTTCAATACATGTTTAGTGATATTTAGTCCCTAATTAAAAAAGCATGATGGGTTGTATCCCAATATATACTTGGTATGTTGTTGAGATGTGCACATGGGGTGGTGAGCCTAAGAACGGAACCATATAGATGATTTTACTAGGAAGTAAGGAAAAGACTCCATGTTAATGCATTAATGCTTTTTTGCTCTTGGGAATTTACTTCCATTGGAGCTAAGCCCCGTAAGGGCTTAGCAATATGGCATTTTATTGGCGCACATTGCACTTAGCACGTCACGTTAGCATGTATTGAAAGCATTTAGCACGTCAGTGACACGGCCCAGTGGCGCGCCAGTTGGCGCGGCCAGTTGGCGTGTAGTGCGCAGTTGGCACAGCGATATACAAATGTGCGCGTTGTGTGCTGTTCGCGTGCGCTATGCTCTAATTGGCGCACGCTGTGCGCCAGTTGGCTCAATCGTGTCTGTGCACGATATGAGCGGTTACGGAACGTTCGGAGCAGTTTTTTCCATGCCTGAATGTTCTGTATACCGAGTAGTTACTAGACGCACCTATATAAAGTCCCTCTCTTCTCTTTTAGGGTATAGTACACAAGTATCAGAAATTTTTTTACGAAATTCTCTAAGTTCAGAGCAGACAAGAGATGTACTTTCTTAGCAGAGTTCCGCGCCATCCGAGGAGTCAGAAGAGTGGAGTGTTCCGAAGTTCTCCATCGAACTTGCTGGTTCCTGGAAGCAGTTCGTGTGGGACAAATCAAGCTTTGAGCATCAGTGACCATTCACACCAGCATGCTATTTCATCATTCTATTCATCTACTTGCAACTCGTTCTGAACGAGAGCTTTTCTGATCTAATCAGAAAAGTTAGTGGACTTTCGCTGCTGCTACTATGATTTTTCTGTGTCTACTTCGAAGTAACACATTTGTTTTCGTCTCTCAGAATCCTGCAAGGATCTCTATCTTGTACCTTCCTCGAAGTGTTGCATAATTTCAGTTTTCTATCGAAAAATTATGCCCTGGGACTAACATTCTCAAAGCTTTACTCCACAAGATGGAAAACTTTCGTGCTTCACTCGTCAATCCTAACTTCTGTCAATCCTAACTTCTGTAAGTTAGATTAAATTGATGGAGAGCACCATCAAGTCTTGAAGAGGAAGGTTAGCCTGAATCTTTAACTTTCTGAAGTTAACCATGTGCTAACCAAAGTAGAACCTACTATTCCAGAAACTGGGTCTACAGCCGCAATTACCGCTACTAATAAAAGTCAGACCAAATGGAGAAGGGATAATAGCCTTTATAGGCTTCTCATTCTAAATGTTATGGAGGACTCCCTGGCATAATTATATTCTAAGAAGATAATTGCCAAAGAGGTACGGTGAGTCTCTGAAAAATGTATAAAGGTGACAAAAACAAGAGCAAGATATTCATGGTTGAAAAATATCACAAGTGGCTCTTTAAAAATGAGAAGACTATGCTTCCGCAGGTGAAGGTGTTCCTGAAGCTGCGACAAAAGTTAAAAGATATGGCAACGCCCTTCACCGCCAAGTTTGTTGTTGGGGGGATCGTCTCTAAGATCCATGCTGGTTGGAGCAAGTTCTATGGAAACATACGTAGGAGGAAACTGGAGACTATGTTGAGGACCAGATAAGGGCTCAACTGAAGGTGGACGCTTTATCCAAACAGATGGCTAACGCCAATCTGGTTCACACCAAAGAATCTAAGAGAAAGCAGGCGGCTTTCTACAACAATAAGAAGGACCCCAATAATTTAAAAGTAAAGGGGAATTGCCTTCAAGCAACAGAAGCCAAAGTCACATTTGGCTTGCTTCAAGTGTGGCAAAAAGGGTCACTTCAAAAGTGAATGCAAATCTAAGACCAAGTAATCAGAGCAAGGTGAACGAAGTAAGGTTTCAGTGATCACTGAAGTTGTTGCGATGATTGCATAGGTCACTGTGGTGGGGGCTGACTCTGACTGGTGGATAGACAATAGTGCCATCTGCCATGTCTGCTCAAGCAAGAAATGGTTCACCATCTACATACCTACTTCTGAAGTTGTTATGGTGGCGAATCAGGCACAAGTTAAAGTGCAAGGGATCAGGACGTTGGTGTTGAAGCTGACTTTAGGAAAGTCTCTAACGCTTCAAGGTATGAAGCATGTACCTGCTATCGCAAAGAACTCGATCTCTGGAGGCCTACTCTGTAATGCAGGCCTAAGGATGGACATTAACGTTGGCCAGATGGTGATGTCCATAAAGGGAACAAACTTCAAAAAGTGTTTTATATCGAAGAATGTTTAAAGTTAAGCTTGTAAATCAGTCTAATGTTGTTAATGCAATGGCTCATTCTGCTTATACTCTTGGGTTGTGGCATAATAGACTAGGACATGATCATTGTAAAAGAATAAACAGAATGTCTAGTCTAGGACTTATCTCCAAATATGGGGTTAAGGTAGAGAAATGTGAAGTATGTGCTCAGACGAAGATCATAAGGAAACTCTTTCCTCGGGTTAATCGAAGCACAGATCTTCTGGAGTTGGTACACTCCGATATCTGTGACTTCAAACAATTCTCTACAAAGGCTAGGATGATGTATTCCATAACGTTCATCAATGACTTCTCAAAGTACACATCTGTTTACTTGATAAAGGCTAAAGACAAAGCCTTTAAAAAGTTCAAGGGTTCAGGGTCGAGGCTGAACGGCAAACTGGACAACAACTCAAGAGAATAAGAAGCGATCGAGGTAGAGAGTACCGGTCTCATGAATTCACATCGTTTTACAAAGAATATGGAATTATCAACGAGACTACTGCTCCGTATTCTTCTCAATCTAACGGAGTAGCAGAAACGAAGGACAGAACATTGACAGAAATTATAAACTCAATGTTGTTGACTACGGGTCTTCCAAAATGCTACTGGGGAGAAGCTGCATTGACGGCCACTTTTATTCTAAGTAGAGTGCCTCATGCAACTTCAGACGTTACTCCTTATGAACTTTGGTTCAAAGTCAGACCTAACATGAGTGTCATTCGAGCGTGGTGGTATCTAGCATATGTGAAGCTTCTAGATCTAAAGATTCAGAAGCTCAGGACAAGGATTATGAAGACGATCTTCTTGGGTTACGCCGAAAAGAGTGATGCTCGGAGATTTTTTGATATCAAATCAGATTATATCATTAAATCTCGTGATACAAAATATTTTGAAGACAAGTTTGCAAGACACAAGAACATGATTCTTGCAGATATTTATGAGAACAATGAGGGTGCACAGGAAACTGAAGCTTCCAATGAGAATGTAGTCCAAGAAGAAGTTGTTGTTGAAACAACTGTTGAACCAGAGCTTGCTGAGCCATCAACTAAGCGAGTGAGGAGACCGAAGGACTTCGGAAATGACTTTGTCACCTATCATGTGGAAGCAGACCCGCTTACCTATGATAAGACGATGAAGACCAGAGATGCCATTTTTTGGAGGGAGGCAATAGATAATAAAATTGATTCAATCACCTCTAATAATACTTGGGTGTTGGTCGATCTTTCTGAATGAGAAAAACACATCGGATGCAAACGGATCATCAAGAAGAAGATGTAAGTAGATGGTACTATTGACAAGTTCAAGGCTAGGCTAGTAGCCAAGGGGTTTTCTCAGAAGCAGAGGATCGACTACTTTGACACATATACTTTAGTAGCCCGGATGACCACCATCAGAATATTGATTGGTCTCGCAACAATACATAAGTTGGTTATACATCAGACAAATATAAAAATGGCTTTTCTAAATGGCGAGCTGACCGAAGAGATTTACATGTAGCAGCTAGAGGGATTTGTCGTCAAGGGTCTTGAAGACAAAGTCTGCAAGTTGGTCAAATCCATGTACGGTCTTAAACAAGCTCCCAAGATGTGGCATAAAAAGGTTTGACAAGGTTATAAGGTCAAATAGCTACAGGATTAGCAAAATAGACAAGTGTGTTTACACAAAGTTTACTGATGGAAGAGGGGTAATCGTTTGTCTATTCGTGGATGACATACTGATCCTAGGTACGGATATGGGATGTGTCACAGAGACAAAGAAGTTTATCTCGACTAAGTTCAGTTTGAAGGACTTAGGGGAAGAAGATGTGATCTTAGGATTCAAGATCATCCGGACAGAAACTGGACTGGCGCTGTCATAGTCTTATTATATTGAGATGATGATTGCATGCTACCGGTATTAGGATCTTCAAGGGATCGATAGGCCTTACATGTGTGATTTGAAGCTGAAGCATAATTCAAGGGAAAGCGTCAGGCCACTGGAGTATACAAGCCTACTCGGGAGTTTAATGTATGCTGCTACTGCCGCAAGGCCTGTCACAGCTTTCGCCATGGGGATGCTGAGTCATCTCACGAGCAATCTAGGTATTGAGTACAGGAAAGCTGTTAAATGGGTAATAAGATATCTTAAGGAGACTCAAACATATATACTTCACTATAGCGGAGATCCTTCGGGAATAGAAGGCTTTAGTGATGACAGCTGGTGCTCAAAGTTGGATAGTGATAGGTCTATAGGTGGATTCATTTTCAGATGTACCTATATCGTGAAAGTCGAAGAAGCAGACTATGCTCTCTCCTTTCTCCATGGAATCTGAGTTCTTTGTACTTGATACCGTAGTGGAGGAAGAAAAATGGCTTCGAGAGCTCATGTATGATCTTTCAGTCGTTGGGGCACAAATATCTGGGATTCTGATATATTATGATAACTAGGCGACTACGACGGTGGCATCAAATGACCTCTTCAACGGAAAGAAGATGACTCTACGGTTAAAGCATAGGGCAGTACACGATCTCATCAAGAGAGGATTGCAGTGATTGATGTTCGAAGTCAGGAGAACCTGACGGATTCATTCACCAAGCGACTCAAGCGTCAGCTGGTCGATGACACAACAAGTAAAATAGGCTTGAAGTGTCACCCTCATTTCCCGAATTTCTCGTATTTCGTATTTATACTCGTATCTGAATTTTGGCATGTATTTTTATTTTTCTCAACTTGTGGAATTTTGGTATTTCTCGTATTTTGGGTTTTGACTTGGCTCGGTTTTAATTGGTTTGAGTTGGTTTGGTTTGGTTTAATGTGTATTGGAACACCTTAGCCTTTGCTCCACCTTCATTCCACCACATCCCACCCTCTTTATAAACTCTACCAACACTCTTTCTCTTCATTACTTTCTCCATTAATTTTTTCTTCTTCTTCTTCTTCCCCCACACAACTCTCTACACCCATAGGCAAGTGCACCTTGCCACCACATGAGAACCCTATTTTATTTGTCCATTTGCTAGATTAGGACATAGTGATCAATATTAGAACTTGGCTTTTTGTGATTTGGAGTCTCCATTGTTCTAGATCTAAGTTTTCTCTATTTTCGGATTTGTATGGTTTTGATCCATTTAAGTTGGATTTTTATGGGTTTTGATATTTCTGTGTGGAAGAGAATTCAATTTCACCCAAGTTGGAACTTTGGAAACCCGAATTTGGAGTTCGGATGGCCAAGTTGTGATGTTTTGAAGCTTTGGGTTCAACCATGGAGTTCTTGCTGTTTGGAGAAGACAGTGAGCAGTGTGCAGAGCTTCTTAGCTTACGCCACTGAGCTGCACGCGCTCTTTAGCGTAGCGTACGCAGACTTGAGTACGCTTTCTGTTGGAAGCGTGTCTCTTGAGTACGTTTCCTGTTGGAAGCGTGTCTCTTGCGTACGCAGACTTGGGTACGCTTTCTGTTGGGAGCATGCCTTGGTACGCAGGCTTGAGCGTGCCTTGGTACGCAGCCTTGAGCGTGCCTTGGTATGCAGACTTGAGCGTGCCCTGGTACGCAGACTTGAGCGTGCCCTGGTACGCAGACTTGAGCGTGCCCTGGTACGCAGACTTGAGCGTGCCCTGGTACGCAGACTTGAGCGTGCCCTGGTACGCAGACTTGAGCGTACGTATGACCTGAGCGTACGTTTTCCCCTGCGTACGTGCTTTTGTGCATACGCTGCTCTCCTGCGTGCGTGCTTTTGTGTGTATGCTTCCCCCTGTGTGCGTGCTTTTGCGTGTATGCTCTCATGCATGCGTGCTTTTGTGCGTACGCTTCTCCCTGCGTGCGTGCTTTTGCGTGTATGCTCACCTGCGTGCGTGCTTTTGCGTGTACCCTGCTCCCCCTGCGTGCGTGCTTTTACATGTATGCTCCCCTGCGTGCGTGCTCTTGCACATACGCCCAACCCCCCTGACCCCTTGCTTAATCCATTAGCTTTTGGAGTATTGGTTTTATTTCTCGACTTGGTTTCTCTTTTGTGGATTGGGTTTTCCTAAGATCTTGTTCAACACAGCACGACTATCTCGACTCGACACGGCCTAACACAATTTTCAAGTAATTGTTTATGACTAGTACGGTTTTCGGGATTTTTCTGTGTATTATGATCCTGGTATTCTCTGATCTCCTTGCTAATGACCCAGTGGGGTGCACACCTAACTTGTAACTTGTAATTAATCCTTTTAACTTGATAACTTGATAGTGGCCCGTGGCGGCGCACTCCTGATTTGACTTGACTTGTAACTTGATAACTTAATGCTGTTGCGACGGCTAACACGACTTGACAAGAATAAATGGCCTGGACACCGTGGGTGAATGTGTTTGTACAAATGAACCTGTCTTGTCTTGCATCATGTCTAGGACATGAATCCCTGGTTTCCCACGGTCAGGGATTCATACTGAATATGGTTAGGATTAATGACTAGATTGATCAAATAGTTCATGGAGAATTTCCCAGTTACCCGTTGCCCCTTTGGTCCCGGCCTTATATATATATACTTGGGATTTGTTGCTATCCGTCGAGATGAGCGCACTTCCAGCCCGCCGTCGAGTGTGGTACCGTAGGACACATGTATCTTACTACAGTGTGTCTGCTATATCCTGCTATCTTTTTCTTTTCTTGCTGGGATCACTCAGGTAGTAACAAACAGGTAACCGGACTTGGAATTCTTATTGCATCTTGCTAGTAACTAGGTCTGTGATAATCCTAGTTAGTTAAAGTAGCAAGCCGTAATTATTGCTTGGCCGTGATTGATTGGATGGAGTCTAGTCCAGCCTTGTCTCGTCCTGATCCTGTACAATTTCTGACATGACATGCTTATTCGTGCTTTATCTAATTCTATATCATGAATAATTGCATGACCGGATTTCTTATATTCACCTTGCCGATAAATGGTGGAAGAAACCAAGTTCTGTTCAGACGAAGGGTTACAACCCCGGTCCTTGTTTGGTTTACGGGTTGTAACCTGGTTATCTGAATAATTCCATGGTTATCTCATCGTATATCATCCTGTCATGCTTTTCCATATGTTCTGTCCCCGGTCCTTGTTTGGTTTACGGGTTGTAACCTGGTTATCTGAATAGTCCCATGGTTATCTCATCGTATATCATCCTGTCATGCTTTTCCATATGTTCTGTCTTTTATCGATTCTTTACAAGATTGTCTTTTATATTTACCTATCATGCTTTTCTTAAATTGCTGTCTCTTATTATGTAATTATATTATTGTGCTAATTTGCTGGCTTTAGTTCTTATTTCGTGGCCTCCTTTGTGGCACTTGCTCTTTCTGGGGTCTGACCCAGCTGGTTTTGTATGGCCAGATACCGGAGCAGCAATAAAGGATCTACATGTCTTCCAGCCCAATGGTGACCGCCAGGCGTAACCAGGGCAACGAGTGGGTTTTATTTTGCTCTCCCACTCCCTTGTAAAAATATTCTTTTGAGGCGTTTAGCCGCCGAGCAAGTGTTAGCTCATTTGCAACTTTATTTACTGTCTGCCTACGGGCTGTAATCATGATTGGCAACTCGAGGTTGATCATGTATGACTTAACTCTTGCTAGTCCTTACATTTTGTACGACTAGCTTCATGATCATCTGGATATGTAATGTTTGGGACGCCTTACAATTGTATATTTGGTGATCTGATATCTTGTGATTATTATTAGTTGGTTGAGATTGAGACAATAGGATAATATATGACCTTAAGAGACTGATGGCTTGTAGATAAACCCTCACATATCTAGACAGCCGTGACCGTATGGTGAGATAGATTCTATTTCATTATACATAGCTGGCTATGTCCGCCCCCGCTCTCCAGTATTCTGGTTCTGGGGCGTGACATGGTTTAAGTGGTGGCCCACGCAGGTCTAGTCAATCAAGAAATGTGAGGGTTTACCGGATAGATGTCTCAATCTGTACTCGCCTTTGATCTCCACTCGTATCCTCTTATCTTCTTGAATCCCTGACTTGATAACATGCTTGCATCATTGTTCTATCCTGGTCCTTCCTTAATATTTCTGATGTCATTACTTCAGCGACATTGCCCCTGTTGATCAGCCAGAAGAAGTTCGGACGGCAGCCCAGCAACAGCAAGAAGATCAAGATCAGTCCTCAGCAGCCGCCTCTCGAGTCATGCCTTCTGGAGAACCAGTGCCCCCAGTCCAGCCAGTTCAGCCAGCAGGGTCAGAGGATGGAGTCTTGATAGGACTCATCCGTGAGTTGCTTACGTCTCAAGATCGTCGAGGTGATGCCTTGCAGCAAGCAGTACAAGAAGCTATGAGCGGAAGTGGTCCTCGAAGGAATAGTGCGGTCAACAATTTCAAGCGCATGAACCCTCCCTTCTTCGACGGCAGCGAGGATGCTATTGCTGCTGATGCCTGGCTACAGGACATTGAAGTTATTTTGGAGGCAGCCAGGACCCCTGAAGCAGAGAAGGTGGCAGTGGTGCGCCTGCAGTTACTAGATCTAGCCCGCAGCTGGTGGGCTATGCAAACAGCGAGTTTGGGTACGCCTGTCATGTGGGCTGTATTCAGTGATATGTTCCAGACCAAGTACTTCGACGCAGTGGCTAGATATGACCTGCAGACCAGGTTTAGTAATCTCAGGCAGATGAGCAGGACGGTCGACGGATATGCGGCCGAGTTTTCAAGGTTGAGTCGGTTTGCTCCCACCTTGGTGGCAACCGAGCTAGACAGAGCACAGCGATTTCAGCAAGGGCTCCACTTGGAGATCATATTGGCAGTAGAGCAGTTCGAGCACAAAACTTTTGATGCCGTCTTGCGAGCAGCGAGGAGGCATGAGTACACTTCCCGAAGGATAGCGGGCCGAACCGGAGATCGAAAGCGGTCTCACGACCAGATGAACCAATCCTCAGCACCGGCCCCAGCAGCTAGGGCCCTAACCATTGGAGCTACGAGGACAGATTCGGTTACCTCCTTACAGCATTCTGCCCCGACCTATCCCCAGCAGCAGAAGCAGAAGCGGGCTTTCGCAACGGGTTGTTCTCATTGCGGGAAGCCCGGCATGTTGTTACTGAGTGCCGTAGAGCACAGGGATTGTGCTTGGTTTTTGGTTCGCCAGGCCACATGATAGGATCTTGTCCGTTCAGAAACAGATTATCATCGACAATAACTAGTCCCTCGGTTATGGGACCAGCACCAGCACCAGAACCAGTTCTAGTTCACCAACCACAACAGCTCCCGTTCCCGGGTCCATTGCCGTCTCAGGCCCAGGCCTTCCAGCAACAGAGGCCTCAGCAGTTCGCCCTGGCCCAGGCCCAGATCCAGAATCGGCAGAGAGGTATCTGTGTCCTATTGTCTTGCTTTCCGTCGTCGTTATGCGGGATACATGCCATGTTTCATGTGTCCTAATTACAACGGTATATTCCGGACCCGAGCCATATCCTAGATCATTCGAAAACGGTTATTGGTACCAACCTTTTCGTATGAGGAAAGGCCCGTGTCCCTGTTTGACCAAGGGGAGAGACCTCAAGCGTAAGACTATCAGTTTAGTTCATGTTGCTTGAGTTCATCGCTCCTTGGAAGAGTCAAACGTGGGAGTGTGAGGATGATATCCGATCACGTTATCCCTACTTGTTTGACTCGTAAGGTAAATGTCTTTCTTATACCTTACGTTTTCCCTTCCTTGCTTGCATTGTATGATTGTATGATTGAATTGCTTAGTGTAGTTGTTGGTGCTTAGTATAGCTTGTCGTGGCAATCTCTAGCTCCTTGATTAAATTTCGAGGACAGAATTCTTTTAAGGTGGGTAGAGTTGTCACCCTCATTTCCCGAATTTCCCGTATTTCGTATTTATACTCGTATCTGGATTTTGGCATGTATTTTTATTTTTCTCAACTTGTGGAATTTTGGTATTTCTCGTATTTTGGGTTTTGACTTGGCTCGGTTTTAATTGGTTTGAGTTGGTTTGGTTTGGTTTAATGTGTATTGGAACACCTTAGCCTATGCTCCACCTTCATTCCACTACATCCCACCCTCTTTATAAACTCCACCAACACTCTCTCTCTTCATTACTTTCTCCATTAATTTCTTCTTCTTCTTCTTCTTCCTCCACACAACTCTCCACACCCATAGGCAAGTGCACCTTGCCACTACATGAGAACCCTATTTTATTTGTCCATTTGCTAGATTAGGACATGGTGATCAACATTAGAACTTGGCTTTTTGTGATTTGGAGTCTCCATTGTTCTAGATCTAAGTTTTCTCCATTTTCAGATTTGCATAGTTTTGATCCATTTAAGTTGGATTTTTATGGGTTTTGATGTTTCTGTATGGAAGAGAATTCAATTTCACCCAAGTTGGAACTTTGGAAACCCAGATTTGGAGTTCGGATGGCCAAGTTGTGATGTTTTGAAGCTTTGGGTTCAACCATGGAGTTCTTACTGTTTGGAGAAGATAGTGAGCAGTGTGCAGAGCTTCTTAGCTTGCTCTACTGAGCTGCGTGCGCTCTTTAGCATAGCGTACGTAGACTTGAGTATGCTTCCTGTTGGAAAGCGTGTCTCTTGAGTACGCTTCCTGTTGGAAGCGTGTCTCTTGCGTACGCAGACTTGGGTATGCTTCCTGTTGGGAGCGTGCCTTGGTACGCAGGCTTGAGCGTGCCTTGGTACACAGGCTTGAGCGTGCCTTGGTACGCAGGCTTGAGCGTGCCTTGGTACGCAGACTTGAGCGTGCCCTGGTACGCAGACTTGAGCGTGCCCTGGTACGCAGACTTGAGCATACGCATGACCTGAGCGTATATTTTCCCCTGCGTGCGTGCTTTTGTGCGTACGCTGCTCTCCTGCGTGCGTGCTTTTATGCGTAAGCTTCCCCCTGCGTGCGTGTTTTTGCGTGTATGCTCTTCTGTGTGCGTGCTTTTGTGCGTAGGCTTCCTCCTGCGTGCGTGCTTTTGCGTGTATGCTCTCCTGCGTACGTGCTTTTGCGTGTACCCTGCTCCCCCTGCTTGCGTGCTTTTGCGTATATGCTCCCCTGCGTGCGTGCTCTTGCGCATACGCCCAACCCCCTTGACCCCTTGCTTAACCCATTGGCTTTTGGAGTATTGGTTTTATTTCTCGACTTGGTTTCTCTTTTGTGGTTTGGGTTTTCCTAAGATCTTGTTCAACACAGCACGACTATCTCGACTCGACACGGCCTAACACGATTTTCAAGTAATTGTTTATGACTAGTACGATTTTCGGGATTTTTCTGTGTATTATGATCCTGGTATTCTCTGATCTCCTTGCTAATGACCCAGTGGGGTGCACACCTAACTTGTAACTTGTAATTAATCCTTGTGATTTGATAACTTGATAGTGGCCCGTGGCGGCGCACTCCTGATTTGACTTGACTTGTAACTTGATAACTTAATGCTGTTGCGACGGCTAACACGACTTGACAAGAATAAATGGCCTGGACACCGTGGGTGAATGTGTTTGTACAAATGAACCTGTTTTGTCTTGCATCATGTCTAGGACATGAATCCCTGGTTTCCCACGGTCAGGGATTCATACTGAATATGGCTAGGATTAATGACTAGATTGATCAAATAGTTCATGGAGAATTTTCCAGTTACCCGTTGTCCCTTTGGTCCCGGCCTTTTATATATATATACTTGGGATTTGTTGCTATCCGTCGAGATGAGCGCACTTCCAGCCTGCCGTCGAGTGTGGTACCTTAGGACACATGCATCTTACTACAGTGTGTCTGCTATATCCTGCTATCTTTTCCTTTTCTTGCTGTGATCACTCAGGTAGTAACAAACAGGTAACCGGACTTGGAATTCTCATTGCATCTTGCTAGTAACTAGGTCTGTGATAACCCTAGTTAGTTAAAGTAGCAAGCCGTAATTATTGCTTGGCCATGATTGATTGGATGGAGTCTAATCCAGCCTTGTCTCGTCCTGATCCTGTACAATTTCTGATATGACATGCTTACTCGTGCTTTATCTAATTCTATATTATGAATAATTGCATGACTGGATTTCTTATATTCACCTTGCCGATAAATGGTGGAAGAAACCAAGTTCTGTTAAGACGAAGGGTTACAACCCCGGTCCTTTTTTGGTTTACAAGTTGTAACCTGGTTATCTGAATAGTCCCATGGTTATCTTATCGTATATCATCCTGTCATGCTTTTCCATATGTTCTGTCTTTTATCGATTCTTTACAAGATTGTCTTTTATATTCACCTATCATGCTTTTCTTAAATTGCTGTCTCTTATTATGCAATAATATTATTGTGCTAATTTGCTGGCTTTAGTTCTTATTTCGTAGCCTCCTTTGTGGCACTTGCTCTTTCTGGGGTCTGACCCAGCTAGTTTTGTATGGCCAGATACCGGAGCAGCAACAAAGGATCTACCTGTCTTCCAGCCCAATGGTGACCGCCAGGCGTAACCAGGGCAACGAGTGGGTTTTATTTTGCTCTTCCAGTCCCTTGTAAAAATATTCTTTTGAGGCGTTTAGCCGCCGAGCAAGTGTTAGCTCGTTTGCAACTTTATTTACTGTCTGTCTACGGGCTGTAATCATGATTGGCAACTCGAGGTTGATCATGTATGACTTAACTCTTGCTAGTCCTTATATTTTGTACGACTAGCTTCATGATCATCTGGATATGTAATGTTTGGGACGCCTTACAATTGTATATTTGGTGATCTGATATCTTGTGATTATTATTAGTTGGTTGAGATTGAGACAATAGGATAATATATGACCTTAAGAGACTGATGGCTTGTAGATAAACCCCCACATATCTAGACAGCCGTGACCGTATGGTGAGATAGATTCCATTTCATTATACGTAGCTGGCTATGTCTGCCCCCGCTCTCCAGTATTCTGGTTCTAGGGCGTGACATGAAGGCATCCTAATATTGTGCTTTTGCAATCCTACCATAAAGCTTTATGCTATTAGTTCAAAGAGAAATATACTAGGCATTTAGCTTTTGGTTCAAGAGAGGATCACTAACTGAGAAAATATCTGAAATAGTAGTTACATGTCCTCTGTGGCATGGAAAGGTTACGGACCTACAACCACTATTGTCTACTATATATTTTCTCCGAAAAATGGATCATGTGATGAGGATGGCTTAAATGTCTTAATGAGTTCTCTGGCAGAGTGAATGCCTGGTATGCTTTACAAGAAGCACGGTAGAGCAACACTACAAGGAGTGAAACTCCATGCTACAGTGGAGTGACACAACCATAAGGTTTCCAGGTAGAGGTAATGCCTTGACTTTGATAGCCAAGTCATAGCGGCGTAGCACTACAAGTAGGAAAGTATCCTAATGTTATATGATAAATTAAAGAGTTATCGACAATACTACAAATGGAAGGATGTCCTCATGTTACAGCGGCATGACACCACGATGAGGTACCCAGATAAGGGTAAAACCTCGGCTTTGCAAGCCATGTCGTTGCGACATAACACCGCAAGGAAGCCTAAGGCTTCATGTTGGATAGTTTGGTAGTTCAAATAGGCTTGCGTCCTCAAGCTATAGTAGTATGACACTACGATGAGGTTTCCGGGTGGGGGTAATGCCTCAACTTTAGGCCATGCCATAGCGGCGTAGCACCGCAAGGAAAGCGCAAGGCTTCATGCCATGTCTCTTTAATAAATAACTCACCTATATTATATGGACAGAGATATCAGGCCATCTCTTGAGGGTAAACTTGTAGATTCCCAAAATTATACACTAAAACTATGCTGGCACATGGCCTTTAATGTGCAGCCAGAAGCACATGTAACTACATTACGTGACGAAGAAGAATTGCAGTTATGGTACAGAATTCAAGGCTTAGTCCATTCTTGTATTATAGTCTGTTGTTTGACCCATGCAGAAAGATTCAAGTCGTCAATGACATCTCTTCTAATGCATGATGAACAGTTACTGTGGGGAACACTCAATCCATATATCGACATATATGGGGAATTATTGGTGCTTGTCCTTGACATGTAGAGAAACCTTGCTTTCAATACATGCCTAGTGATATTTAGTCCCATATTGGAAAAGCACTATAGGTTGTTTCTCAATATATACTTGGTATGTTGTTGAGATGTGCACATGGGGTGGTGACCCTAAGGAGGGAACCACGTCGGTGATTTTACAAGGAGGTAAGGATAAGACTATGGTAAAGCATTAATGCTTTTTGCTCTTGGGAATTATTTCTATTGGAGCTAAGCCCCGTAGGGGCTTAGCGACTCGAACTCGGACTCGGACTTGGGCTCATGGGCTAATGAGGCGTAATGTTGGATTTTGTTGGCGTACTTTGCACTAAGCACGTCAGCATCGTCGCTAGTCGCATAGTGTGCTTCAGTTGTGCTCGTTGCACGAGCCTCTGCTTAGCCGATCGTGTGCCTGTTTGCATGGCCCGATCGTACGGCCAGATAGCTCGGCCAATTGGCGTTGTCCAATTGGCGTTGCCCAGTGGTACGCCAGTTGGCGCGGCTTGTTGGCACGGCCTGATGGCACTGCAAGATAGCCTACAGTTGGTGCATAATGCACATATGCACAGTAGGCACAGCGGTGCACAATTACACACGTTGTGTGCTGTTCGTGCACGTGCTGTGCGCTAATTGGCTCAATCGTGTCTGTGCACGATTTGAGCAGTTATGGAACGTTCGAAGCAGTTTTTCCTACGTCCTGAACGTTTTGTATTCCGAGCTGTTTCTGGACGCACCTATATAAAGTCCTTCTCTTCTCTCTCAGGGTATAGTACACATGAATTAGAAATTTCCTTACGAAATTCTCTAAGTTCAGAACAGAGAAGAGAGGTACTTTGTGACAAAAGTTTCGCACCATTCGAGGAGTCAGAAGAGCGGAGTGTTCCGAAGTTCTCCGTCGAACTTGCTGGTTCCTGGAAGCTGTTCATGTGGGGCAAATCAAGCTTTGAGCGCCGGTGATCATTCACCCTAGCAGGCAATTTAATCATTCTGTTCATCCACTTGCAACTCGTTCTGAACAAGAGCTTTTATGATTTAATCAGAAAAGTTAGTGGACTTTCGTTGCTGCTACTACGAATTCTTCTGTGTATTCTTCGAAGTAACACATTAGTTTTCGTCTTTCAGAATCCTCCAAGGATCTCTATCTTGCACCCTCCTCGAAGTGTTGCATAATTTCAGTTTTCCATCAAAAAATTACGCCCCGGCACTAACATTCTCAAAGCTTGATTCTACAACATGGAAATCTTTCGTACTTCACTAATCAATTCTAAATTCTGTAAGTTAGAGCAATTTGATGGAGAGCAGTATCAAGTCTGGAAGAGAAATGTTAGCCTAAATATTCAACTTTCTGAAGTTAACCACGTGCTAACCAAAGTAGCACCTACTGTTCCAGAAACTGGGTTTGCAGCCGTAATTACTACTGCTAATAAAAGTCAGACCAAATGGAGAAGGAATAATAGCCTTTGTAGGCTTCTCATTATAAATGCTATAGAGGACTCCCTGGCAGAATCATATTCTAAGAAAATAATTACTAAAGAGATATGGGAGTCTCTGGAAAAACTGTACGAAGATGACAAAAACAGGAGCAAGATATTTGTGGTCGAAAAATATCACAAGTGGCTCTTTGAATACGAGAAGACTATGCTGCCGCAGGTGAAGGAGTTCCTGAAGCTGTGACAGAAGTTGGAAGATGAGGCGATGTCCCTCACCGACAAGTTTATTGTTGGAGGGATCGTCTCCAAGGTTCCTGCTGGTTGCAGCAAGTTCTATGCAAACATGCATAGAATAAAGCTGGAGCCCAGTCTCGAAGATCTCCTGAAAGAAATCAATGTTGAGGAACAGATGAGTGCTCAACTGAAGATGGATGCTTTGTCCAAATAGATGCCTAATGCCAATTTGGTTCACACCAAAGAATCTAAGGGAAAGCAGGCGACTTCCTAGAGTAAGAAGAAGGATCCTAATAATCTGAAAGTGAAGGGAACTGCCTTCAAGCAACAGAAGCCAAAGTCTCATTTAGTTTGCTTCAAGTGTGGCAAAAAGGGCTTTCAAGAGTGAATGCAAATCTAAGCCCAAGCAATCAGAGCAAGGTGAACCTAGTAAGGTTTCAATGATCACTGAAGTTGTTGGAATGATTGCGCAGGTTACTGCGGTGGAGGATGACTCTGAATGGTGGGTAGACACTGGTGCCACCTGCGATGTCCACTCAAGCAAGCAATGTTTCACCACCAACAAACCAACTTCTAAAGTTGTTATGGTAGCGAATTAGGAACAAGCTGAAGTGCAAGGGATCGGGAGGGTGGTATTGAAGCTGACTTCAGGGAAGTATCTGATGATTCAAGGTGTGAAGCATGTACCTGCTATCGTAAAGAACCTGATCTCTAGAGGCCTACTCTATAATGCAGGCCTAAGGATGAACATCAATGCTGGCTAGATAATAATGTTTATAAAGGGAACATACTTTAGAAAAATGTTTTATACCGAAGGATTGATTAAAGTTCAGCTTGTAAATCAGTCTAATGTTGTTAATGCAATCGCTCATTTTGCTTATACTCTTGAGTTACGGCATAATAAACTTAGACATGTTCATTGTAAAAGAATAAGCAGAATGTCTAGTCTAGGACTAATCTCTAAATGTGGGGGTAAGGTAGAGAAATGTGAAGTATGTGCTCAGACGAAGATCACAAAGAAACCCTTTCCTCGGGTTAATCGAAGCACAGATCTTCTGGAGTTGGTACACTCTGATATCTCTGACTTTAAACAATTCTCTAGAAAGACCAGGATGAAGTATTTCATAACATTCATCGAGACTTCTCAAAGTACGCATTCATTTACTGGATAAAGGCTAAAGACAAAGCATTCAAAAAGTTCAAAGAGTTCAGGGCCGAGGCTGAATGGCAAACTAGACAATAACTCAAGAGAATAAGAAGTGATCGAGGTGGAGAGTACCGGTCTCTTGAATTCGTATCGTTCTATAAATAACATGGAATTATCAACGAGACTACTGTTCCGTATTCTCCTCAATCTAACGGAGTAGCAGAAAGGAAGAACAAAACGTTGACAAAAATGATAAACTCAATGTTGTTGACTGCGGGTCTTCCAAAATGCTACTAGAGAGAAGCTGCATTGATGGCCACTTTTATTCTAAATAGAGTACATCATGCAACTTCAGACATTGCTCCTCATGACTTTGGTTCAAAGTAAGACCTAACTTGAATATCATTCGAGCATGGGAGTGTCTGGCATATGTAAAGCTTCTAGATCTAAAGATTCAGAAGCTCGGGACAAGGACTACGAAGATGATTTTCTTGGGTTATGCAGAGAAGAGTGATGCTCGATGATTTCTTGATATTGGATCAAATTATATCATTGAATCTCGTAATGCAGAATATTTTGAAGACAAGTTTGGAAGGCATACGAACATTATTTTTGCAGATATTCCAGAGAACAATGAGGGTACACAGAAAACTGAAGCTTCCAATGAGAATGTAGTCCAAAAAGAAGTTGTTGTTGAAACAACTGTTGAACCAGAGCTCGCTGAGCCGTCAACTAAGCGAGTGAGGAGGCCGAAGGACTTCGAAAATGACTTTATCACCTATCATGTGGAAGCAGACCCGCTTACCTATGATGAAATGATAAAGACCAGAGATGCTATTTTTTGGAGGAAGGCGATAGACAATGAAATTGATTGAATCACTTCTAATAAAACTTGGGTGTTGATTGATCTTCCTGAAGGAGCAAAACCCATCGGATGCAAATGGATCTTCAAGAAGAAGATGAAAGCAGATGGAACTATTGACAAGTTCAAGGCTAGGCTAGTAGCCAAAGGATTTTCTCATAAGAAGGGGATCGACTACTTTGATACATATACTGACCACCATCAGAATGTTGATTGGTCTCGCAGTAGTACATAAGTTGGTGATACATCAGATGCATATGAAAACGGCTTTCCTAAATGGCGAACTGACCGAAGCGATTTACGTACAACAGCCAAAGGGATTTGTCGTCAAGGGTATTGAAGACAAAGTCTGCAAGATGGTAAAATTCTTGTACGGTCTTAAACAGGCTCCTAAGATGTAGCATAAAAAGTTTGACAAGGTTATAAGGTCAAATGGTTACAGGGTCAGCGGGACAGAAAAGTGTGTTTATACAAAGTTTGGTGATAGAAGAGGTATAATTGTGTGTCTATACGTGGATGACACATGTCACGCCCCGATTCATAGAGTCATTTATTCACATATTTTATCTCTTGGAATCGATCGTCCTCGCTTGGGCGTGATGCCGTACAAGTCTGGTATTGCACTTGTACTAGGCAAAGATGGTACATAATCGATTATCTTCAAATAGAAACACATCGCAGCGGCAGAAGCAGACAAATTGAAGTTAGTGAGGACAATCTTTCTCATTGAATGGAAGTACATCACTTCTTTATAGCAGCGGAGAAAATGAGTAACTTGAAGCCACACAGAGATATATAGAACTTTATTCTCTTTATTGATAATTGAAGAAGAGTACAAGACTTGTATTGAAGTACAATGATTACAGTACATCTCTCTTTACATTGGAACCCAACTGAACAATGCTATACAGCTTACATTTGATATTTGGATACAATGGATTACAACTCGATATACCGACTTGGCTTACAATCTCACTGGTACAACTGATTACATGTTCCATACATTATGCCCTTTATAAACAGAAGACATCATCTTGTACAAGGAGAGCTTCTGTATGCCCAACAAATCTTCGATGCCGCGGAACCAATCAAGCCAATCTTCGTGTGTAGAATATTCCAAGCAAGAGCACCTGCCCACAAAACGTGGGTCAGCACATCATCTATGCGCTGGCGAGTAGAATCCAACCCACTCGCATAAACCAACATTTAAAATAATCATTTAAGCAAACATTTATTAGAATGGTCTTTCTACTTGGGGCCTAGCATCAGTTTACAGTTCATGGGCAATAATCAGAGTGAAGCATGTAAACATATTCTTTGTAGCATTCATGTGGACATATCTTTTTAATATTCTTGGTGTTATCATGCAAAGGCATCATTGAGGCATACTAGGTGTTATCATGAAAAGGCATCATTGAGGCATCGTTAACATTAACATCTTAAACATTATGACAGTTCTCACTTCAAACATCACTTAGCATGTATGTTGTGTTTGAGCAATGATTAGCAAGGCATCTTTCTTAGCATACTGAACTTAACATGTTAAGCAGGATCTCATTCTGAAAGGCTACATACAACATCATCAAACTTATTTGGAACGTAAGCATGCAAGTTAAACCAACACATATATTAAATTATCACATTTAAGTGATTTCTTACCGATAGCCGACTCCCACATACCTGCATCAATTACAGGTTAGCAGATATACTTACTCTGCCTGCATAAGACATTCATTAGCATGCATCCTGACTACATGGTCACTGGTGTTTAACCATACGGACATTGCCATATAGGTCTTCATTGGTAATGAGATGACTCCAGAGAAGGTAGCTAGCCCCAAAGGATGCCTCACAAAACCCGTGCCCCTACTGGCACGCCAATGTTTTCTCCTAGGCCGGATCGGTCGCCCTAACGTCCCGGGTACCGTCCGAGAAAACATATCCCCATCACTTATGCATAAGTTGTCCTATGACCATGCGAATGCGTGTCCATCTCAATCGTGAACATAAAATGCATGGCAAAATATTGAAGTAAAGACAACAGTGCATCATCATTTATCTCATTCAAGTCATGTTCAATGACTTATTCATTCCCAACATTACCATCATTTCATTTGGTGATCTCAACGATCCCAAGCCTCATCAATTCTCATTTATTGCTTTATTGCAACATTTCTCATTTGTTCCTTCTAAGGAGGAACAACAGTATTCATTCATTTGAAAGGGACCTGTAGCATTTCATTCATTTCATAGGGACAATAGCATATTCCATTCTTTTCTCATGTATCATTTATGCAGCATCTCATTATTCAAGTGATTCATTCATTTCATCGATCTTAAGCATAAGGGACATTATCAATTCAATCTCAGGCATCATGTTACATTAGCAGTTCGAGTGTGATTCATTCAGCAATTCAAAGTTCATGTATTATTCATTCAATGATTTCCAGCATATGCATCTCTATTGATTTAGCAACTAAAGCATCGCATCACAATTATTCAACATTCAAGGTAAGCAACATTAGGGACATATTCATATTCATAGCATCATATTATTCCATTTATTAAGCATGCAGGAATAAGGAGGAAGGAGGACAGTTCCACTTGCCTTATATAACGGTCTTCCTGCTCCAATCCCACTAAGCGTAGCTCCACCAGCGAGCCACATTCCAATACCCATTCCGTCTAGCCAGCTAAGAAAGACTACATCAGTCTCAACTCTCTTGGTTCTCAACATAAGTCATGGTCCAACTTTCTGATCCCATCCAACAAGCCAACCAAATGCCTCGTGCGGAGCGGGGCATTACAACACATTGATCCTAGATACGAATACGGGGTGTGTCATGGAGACAAAGAAGTTCATCTCAACTAAGTTCAATATGAAGGGCTTGAGGGAAGCTGATGTGGTCTTAGGGATCAAGATCATCTAGACAGACACAGGACTGGCACTGTCACAGTCTCATTATATTGAGAAGATGATCGCACGCTACGGGTATCAGGATCTTCCAGGGATCGATATGCCTTACAGGTGTTATTTGAATCTGAAGCCTAATTCGAGGAAAAGCGTCAGACAGCTGGAGTATGTAAGCGTAATCGGGAGTTTGATGTATGCTACTACTGCCACAAGGCCTGACATAGCTTTTGTCATGCGAATGCTGAGTCGTTTCACGAGCAATTCAGGTGTTGGGCATTGGAAAGCTGTAAAACGGGTAATAAGATATCTTAAGAAAACTCAGACATATGCACTATACTAAAGATCTGCCGGTAGTAGAAGGCTTCAGTGATGCTAGTTGGTGCTCAGAGTTGGAGAGCTAAAGGTCCACAGGTGGATTTATTTTCACAATAGATGGAACTGCTATATCATGAAAGTCGAAGAAGCAGACTATGCTCTCTCGTTCCTCTATGGACATTGAGTTCTTTGTACTTGATACCGTAGTGAAGGAAGCAGATTGGCTTCGGAAGCTCATGTATGATCTTCCAATGGTTGGAGCTCAAATATCGAGGATTCCGATATACTATGACTACCAGCCGACTGCAGCGGTGGCATCAAATGACCTCTTCAACGAGATAAAGAGGACTGTGGGTTAAAGCATAAGACAATACACGATCTCATCAAGAGAGGATTACAGTGATTGATGTTCGAAGTCAAGAGAACCTGGCGGATCCATTCGCCAAGGGCCTCAAGCGTCAACTGGTTGATAACATAGCAAGTAAAATGGGCTTAAAGGCATTCTGATATTATGTTATTGTAATCCTACCATAAAGTTATATCATATTAGTTCAAAGAGAGGTCTACTAGGCATCTAGCTTTTGGTTCAAGGGAGCACCACTAATTGGAAAAATATTAGGAACAGTGGGTACATGTCCTCTGTGGCATGGAAAGGTTACGGACCTACGACCACTGTTGTCTACTATATGTTTTCTGCGAAAAACGGATCCTGTGATGAGGATGGCTTAAACGCCTTAATGAGTTCTCAGGCAGAGTGAATGCCTGGAATTCCTTACATGATGCATGTTAGAGCAGTACTACGAAGAGTGAAATTCCATGCTATAGTGGGATGACTCCACCATAAGGTTCCAGTTAGGGATAATGCCTCGGCTTTGCTAGCCAAGTCACAGCGGCGTAACAACACAAGTAGGCAAGTAGCCTAATGTTGTATGATGAAATTAAATAGTTGTAGACAGGACTACAAAGGGGAGGATGTCCTCATGTTACAGGGATACGACACCACGATGAGGTACCCAGATAGGGGTAAAGCATCGACCTTGCAAGCCATGTCTTTGCAGCATAACACCGTAAGGAAGCCTTAGGCTTCATGCTGCATATTTTGTCACTACAAAGAGGCATGTGTCCTCAAGCTATAGTAGTATGACACCATGATGAGGTTTTCGAGTAGGGGTAATGCCTCGATTTTAGGCCATGTCATAGCGGCGTAGCACCGTAAGGGAATCACAAGGCTTCATGCCATGTCTCTTTAATTAAAAAAACTCACCTATAGTGTATGGACAGATATATCAGGCCGTCTCTTGAGGTTAAACTTTTAGACGCCAAAAATTATACACTAAAACCAGGCTGGCATAGAGCCTTTAATGTGCAGCTAGAAGAACGTATAAGCACATTATGTGAGTGGAAAGAATTATCGCTATGGTACAAAATTCAAGGCTTAGTCCATTTTTGTATTATAGTTTATTGTTTGACCCATGTGGGAAGATTCAAGTCATCAGCGATATCTCTCCTAATGCATGATGGACAGTTACTATGGGGAATTGTCACGCCCTAGAACCAGAATACTGGAGAGCGGGGGACAGACACAGCCAGCTACGTACATTGAAGTGTAACCCACCTCGATGTACGGTTATGGCTGTCTAGAAGCATAAGGGTTTAACTATAAGCCAACAATCACTTATGGTCAAGAAGAAGCCTAGTGCCTCAATCTCAAGCAAGCAAGTAAATGTAACAAGATGGTAGATCATCAGACATACAAGGTAAGGCATCCCATACATTACATATTCAGATGATCATCAAGCTAGTCATACAAAATGTAAAGACTAGTAAGAGTTTAAGTCATACATGATCAACCCTAGGATTTGACAATCATGTTATAGCCCTTAGGCAGACAGGAATGTAAATTCAACACGAGCTAACACTTGCTCTGCAGCTAAACGCCATAAAAGAATAATTTATAATAGAGTGGAAGAGCAAAATAAAAACCTACTCGTTGCCAGGATTGCGTCTAGTGTTCACCATCAGGCTTGAAGGCTGAAAGATCCTCGGGTGCTACTCCAAAATTTGGCCATACAAAACCAGCTAGGTCAGACCCCAGAAAGAGCTAGTACCACAAGGGAGACTTCACTTAAGAACTAAAGCCAGCATACTAGCACATAAAGACATAATGATAATGAAAGACTTGAATTAAAGGAAACAGAATGATAAACGATAAGATAACTAAAGAAATATTTCAGTAACCAAGTTACAACCCATAAACCATACAAGGACCGGGGTTGTAACCTTTCACCTGAACAGAACTTAGTCTTTAACCAATTATCGATAAAGTAATGTATAATAGTAACGTGATGAGATAACCCTGTACTGGTCTTGCCTAGACAAGACTAAACTAGACTCCCTCTATCAATCACGGCCAAGCAATGAGAACGGCTTGATACTTAAACTAACTAGGGTTATCATAAGCTTAGTTACTAACTGGATACATCGAGATGTTCCAACAGCCACAAGCCCTGCAGTCTTAATCCAGGTTATCCGGTCACAAGTTGAGAGAGTTGGATTAGGTGACTTGGGGGTGCAACACATGACAGTGCGATGGAAATGTGCCCTACTCGACGGCAGGCTACAAGTCCAATTAGAGCACCCAGATAACGGGACTTCATGTAGCTGGGAAATCTTTTCATGGACTACTTGATCAATCTAGTCATTATCATAGTCAGATTTAGTATGAATCCCTGACCGTGGTAACCAGAAATCCATGTCCTAGACATGATGTAAGACAAGACATGTAGCTTATACAAGCACAACCATCTACGGTGTCAAGACAAGAGTTACTTAGCAAGTCAAGATAGCTATCGCAACATCATATCAAGATTTATCGTGTTAGGTTACTTATCAAGATAACTTGTCAATGGTGCGCCACAACGGACCACCATTAAGAATTATCATGTCAAGTTACTTGTCAAGAGTGCCCCACGATGGGTCACTATCCAGAGTTATCATGTAAAGTTACAATGTCATGTCGTGTTCATGTAAGTGCATCACGGTGAGTCACTATCAAGAAATTGTTAGAGAGTGTTCGTTCCATACCAAGATCGTGTTAGAAGGTCAGAGTACATGTGCAACATGGAAAATAACTTATAGGACTTAGTCAAGTAAAGAGTACAAACAAAGTCAAGATTTACACTAAGAACCATGGGGTATCATGAATAGCATGCACCCAAGTTGGATGGGCTGAAAATGGCATGCGCTCAAGGCTGTACGCCTAAGGACATGCGCCCACATGTATGCGCCCACATGAGGAAGGCAGGGTGCATAGTCTATGCGCCCACATACATGCGCCCATATGTATGAGGCAGGGGGGCAATGGTCTATACGCCCACATGTGTGGGGCAGGGTGCTTGGGAGATAAGTTTGGAGGCTATCTTTCATAACAAGTGGGCGCATAAGGAAAACTATGCGCTCAAGCAGTGAACATGGTTGCACTTTGCCGCATATAGAGGCTATGCACCTAGGCAGGGGAGTCCTTGGGGCTATACTTCCATATGAGGAAGTAAGGGAGACTTGGGCGCATACAAAACTATGCTCCTAAGGAAGCGTACAGTGGGCGCTTAACAATTCTATACGCCCAGCACTGTACATCTTCCCCAATCCGAGAACACAAGTTTATTGAACCCATGAACTTCTTAAGATCATAAATTACTCAAAACAAATTGAAATCTTTGTTATCAAAGGTCTAACTTGAGTAAAATTGAATTCTCTACAACATGGAACAATGAAAACTAGAGAATAATGATGTTTGAGAGATTAAAACCCAAGAAAAACAAGTTTTGCATAAACTTAGATCTACAAAAATTAATCCTTCAAAACCAAAAATACCAAGTACTAAATAGCCTTAGAATCATGTTGGGAAGATAATGGAACAACAAAAATAGAGTTCCTCTATGAAGCAAGCTAGCACTTGCTTTTGGAGGGGGAGAGGTTTTAATGGAGAAGAAGAAGTTATGGGAAATAAAGAAGAGAGAGAAAGAGTAGTTGGGTTATAAAGGGGTGGTTTCATCTTGAACCAACTTGGTTCAAACTTAGCCAAAATAACCCAAGCCAAGCTAAAAACAAGTTAAACCAAGACCACACCAAGCCAAGCTAAACCAAGTTAAATCAAGACCACACCAAGCCAAGCTATGCTAGACAAGTCAAAACACGGGTCGGGAATCCGTACACGTATAATAGAAATACGTATAACAAAAATGGGAGTGACAACTCTACCCACCTTAAAAGAATTTTGTCTTCGAAATTTAATTAAGAGGCTAGAGATATCGGGACAAGCTATACTAATCACGAGCAATCAATGACTATCAATTAATCAAGCAATCATCCATACAAGCAAAAAATTAAAAATATAAGACATAAGGATGACATTATACCTTATGAGTCAAATAGGTGTGGATATCATGATCGGATATCATCCTTACGTTCCCACGTTGACTCACCCAAAGAGTGATGACCCCAAACAAGACGGACTAAACTAATAGTCGTATTCTTGAGTATCTTCTCTCTCCGGTCCAATATGGATACGGGTCTTTTCTTATACGAAAGGTTGGTACCAACAACCAATTCCGAATGATCAAGGACATGACTCGGATCTGGGATATTCCGTCGCAATTGGGATACATAAAAGACGTCATGTAGCTCACGTAACGACGATGAAGGAACGAGACGATAGGACACTTCACTTACTCGCTCTAGAATGTCGAACAGCCCTAAATACCTAGGACTAAGCTTTCCCCGTGCAGCAAAACGAATGATGCCACGGGTAGTCGAGATCCTAATGAATACGTGGTCGCCGATAGAAACATTGAGGGGACACCGATAAGAATCGGCCCAATGATGCTAGCGATCTTATGCAACTCGAAGATGATCTTTGACTTGTCTAACCACCTTAATAGTTTGTATAATCATCTCTGGACCAAGCATCTGTCTGTTGCCGATATTATCCCATGCTAACGGGGACCTACACTTCCTGTCGTACAAGGCTTCAAAGGGTACCATCTGGATGCATGTGATCTTCCTACGAACCACCGAAGTCGAGCGTATATGACCGCAACATATATTCAAGGGTCTGGATCGTGCGTTCTGACTGACCATCAGTCTGCAGATGATAAGCTGAACTAAACTTGAGACAAGTCCCTAAACTCTTCTAAAGACACCGTCAAAAGTACGATATAAATCTCGAATCTTTATCGGATATAATACTAATTGGTACTCCATGCAGCCTGACTATCTGCCTGGGTACATCTCTGCAAGCTGATCCGTCGACTGATCGATTCTAAAAGGTAAAAAATAAGCTACCTTAGTGAGTCTGTCAACTATAACCGAGATAGCATCTCTCTCAGCTAGGGATCTAGGTAACCCAGTTACAAAGTCCATGTTAATGTGCTCCCATTTCTATTTTGGAATCGGTAAAGGTTGAAAAAGTCCAGCCGGTCTTTGATGTTCTGCCTTAACTTGTTGGCAAAGTAAACAACAATAGACAAACCAGGCTATCTTCCTCTTCATGTCATTCCACCCAAAAATGATGACGGATATCCCAATACATCTTCGTACCATCGGGATGAATAGAATACTACAAACTGTGAGCCTCTGCCATGATCTCTTGTCTGATATCACTACTGGGTACACAAAGACGCCTTCCATGTCGAAGTGTACCATCCTTACGAATATATAACTCTGCTCTTCGTCCTGCTACACATTCTGCCCAAAGCCGCTGAAGCATAGAATCCGCTGACTGAGCTAACTTAATCCTCTCAACTATAATGGACTGAACTTGCATACTAGCCATTAATGCCACATTAGTGGGAAGAACAACTTCAACACCCATCATCTAAAGATCTGCTAACAACTCTGGCTGTGATGTTAGAAAATAAACTCTGGCTCTTTTACTCAACGCATCTGCAACAACATTGGCTTTCCCAGGATGATACTGCAGGTTGATGTCATAATCCACAAGTAGCTCTAGCCATCTTCTCTAACGCATATTAAGATCCTTATGGGTAAACACATACTTGAGACTCTTGTGGTCGGTAAAAATCTCCACCCGATCTCTACATAAATAATGCCTCCAAAGCTTAAGTAAAAAAACCACCGTTGTTAACTCTAAGTTATGGGTTGGGTAATTTCTGTCATGATCACGAAGCTGACGTGACGCATAAGCTAGTACCTTACCATGCTGCATCAAGACGTATCACAATCTCTTGCCGAAAGCATCACAATAGACTGAAAATTCTCCAGTCCCATCTGGAAGCGTAAGAATGGGGGCCGTCATCAATCCTTGCTTCAATCTCTCAAATGAACTATGACACTCTGTTGTTCAAGCAAACTGCATATCCTTGCGGGTCAACTACGTCAATGGTGCTGAAATATGAGCAAAGTCTGATACAAACCGCCGGTAATAGCCAGCCAATCCTAGGAAACTCCGAACTTCTGCGACGGTACTGGGAACTAGCCATGACTCTATAGCCACTATCTTCTGGGGGTCTACTTCCACACCACCTCTGGTAATGATGTGACCCAAGTACGAGATACGATCCAACCAAAACTCACACTTACTGAACTTCGCATACAACAGGTGCTCTCTGAGAATATGAAGAACTAAACGAATATGCTGCTCATGCTCTGCCTCATTCTTACTATAGACTAAGATGTCATCTATAAATACTATCACGAACTGGTCCAAATAGGGCATAAAGATACGATTCATAAGGTCCATAAATACAGCTGGCGCATTGGTCGCTCCAAATGGCATAACAAGGAACTCCCAATGTCCATATCTAGATCTGAATGTTGTCTTCGGAATGTCTTGCTATCTGATGGTATCCTGACCGCAAGTCAATCTTCTATAATACTGTCGCTCCTCTGAGTTGATCAAATAAATCATCTATCCTTGGTAGAGGATATATGTTCTTGATTGTTACAGAGTTCAAGGTACGATAATCAACACATAATCTTTACGTACCATCCTTCTTTTTCACAAGAAGTATCGGGGCTCCCCAAGCTGATCCACTAGCATGAATGAATCCCTTGGTTCTAAGTTCTTCAATCATCTTGTAGAAGATCTCTAACTCTGAAGGTGCCATCCTGTAGACTCCCCCTGACACTGGCACCGTTCCAGGAAGCAAATCAATGGTGAAATCTATTAATCTCTCTGGGGTCATGCCTTGAAGCTTTTCGGGAAATACATCAGAAAACTCTTATACTACTCTGGAAAACTAAACTGCCACTGCTACTGCCATCCGCAATACTGGTAGAGACGGTTCTACTTCGCCTCTAAAAAATGAAAACTCCGGTTCGTCGAGAATACCAAAAATAATCCTACCAATCTGGCAGTCTATTCTTGCGTATTGATCCTTCAACCAATCCATTCCTAGGACCACATCATAGTCGCCATCAGAAATTCTATCAATCTAGCGGAGAACTCTCTACAGCTAACTACGATTCGATACGTGGAATAGACTCTATCTACTCCCTTAAGACCGTTACTATTAAGTATATTGAACCTTAGTGATAATGACTTGGGCTCCAGTCCTATCCGTGTTACAAATCGTGCAGATATAAATGAATGTGATGCACTCGAATCAAATAATACGGATGCTGGAAAAGAGTTAACAAGAATGGTACCTGCCACCACCTCACATGATGCCAATTCTTCTGCTACGGTCAGAGACATAGCCTGTCCTTGCCCTCTTGGTGCTGGTTCCCTCTGCTGGAAACCTCTCTGCCAGTTCTGAATCTGAGCTTGGGCATACTGCTGAGCCTGAGCCGACAATGGCCTCGGAGGCTAGTACTGCTGCTGCACAGGTGCTGGACCCCTAACCGATGGACTGGTCAGGTTTGATGACGATTAACTGGCTCTATTCGGACAGGACCCTATCTTATGGTCTGGTGCCCCACAAGCCAACCATAATCCCTGTGCTCTACGACATTCTGATACTACATGTCCTGGCTTTCCACAATGAGAGCAGCCCATTATGGAAGGCTGCTTCTACTTCTGCTGCTAAGGATACGTCGGTGTCGAATGCTGAAGCGACGGAGTTGTGGTCGCCCTCCTAGGAGCTCCAATAGTCAAGGCCCTAGCTGCTGGGACTAGTGTTGATGACTGGGACATCTGTCCATGAGACCTCTTCCATCCTTCGCTTCTATATGTAATCCTCTGCGAAGTATACTCATGCCTCTTTGCTGCTCGCAAGACAGTATCAAACGTCTGGTGCTCAAACTGCTCCATCGATATAATGATCTCTAGGTGGAGTCCCTGCTGGAATCGCTGGGCTCTATCCAATTCGGTTGCCACCAAGGTAGGAGCAAACCGACTGAGCTTAGAAAACTCGATCACATATCCATCGACCATCCTTCCCATCTGCTTAAGATTGGTAAATCTTGTTTGCAGATCATACCGAGCTACTGCATCGAAGTACTTAGTCTGGAACGTATTGCTGAATACTGCCCACAAAGCAGGCATTGGTAATCCAACTGCTAGCATCGCCCACCAGCTACGGGCTATGTCTAATAGCTGCAGACGTACAACGGCCACCTTCTCTTCCTCAGGAATCCTAGCTGCCTTCAGGATAACTTCTATGTCCTGAAGCCACGTATCAGTAACGATAGCATCTTCACAACCGTCAAAGAAAGGAGGGTTCAGAAGCTTGAAGCTGTTGGCCGCGTTGTTCTCCTGGTAACCAGCTCTGCCCATGGCATCTTGTATTGTCTGGTGTAGGGCATTACCTCGACGATCTTGAGATGCAAGCAATTCCTTGATGAGTTCCACCAGGGTTCTATTGCCAGGCTCTACAGGCTGGACTAGCTGAACTAGGGGCTCTGGATCCCCGGAATGCATGACTCAGGAGGCTACTCCAAAGTGCTGGACTTGGTCTCCAGGCTGCTGCTAGTTCACTGGAGGCGGTCTTGTCTTGTTGATCGGTAGGACCAGAAACAATGTCGCTGAAGAAAAGACATAGGGAACAATAAGGAAGGACCATGATAGATCAAGGATATAAGCATGTGATCAGGTCAAGATTTCAGAAAGATTATAAGACACGAGTAGGGATCAAGGACGAGTGCTGATTGAGACATTTATTCAGTGAAACCCTCACACATCTTGATTTATAAGACTTGCATGGGCTACCACTTAAACCGTGTCACGCCCTAGAACCAGAATACTGGAGAGCGAGGGACAGGCACAGCCAGCTACGTACATTAAAGTGTAACCCATCTTGATGTACGGTCACGGCTGTCTAGATGCATGAGGGTTTAACTACAAGCCAAGAGTCACCTATTGTCAAAACAAGCCTAGTGTCTCAATCTCAAGCAAGCAAGTAAATATAACAAGATGGTAGATCATCAGACTAAGGTAAGGCGTCCCATACATTACATATTCAGATGACCGTGAAGCTAGTCATACAAAATGTGAAGACTAGCAAGAGTTTAAGTCATACATGATCAACCCTAGGATATGTCAATCATGTTACAACCCTTAGGTAGACAGAAATATAAATTTAACACAAGCTAACACTTGCTCGGCAGCTAAACGCCTTAAGAGAATAATTTACAATAGAGTGGGAGAGCAAAATAAAAACCCACTCGTTTCCAGGGTTGCGTCTAATGTTCACCATTTGGCTGGAAAGCTGGAAGACTCTCGGGTGCTACACCAAAATTTGGCCATACAAAACCAGTTCGATCAGACCCCAGAAAGAGCAAGTACCATAAGGGAGGCTTCACTTAAGAACTAAAGCCAACATATTAGCACATAAAGACATAATGATAACGAAAGACATGAATTAAAGGAAACAGGATGAAAACGATAAGATAACTAAAGGATTATTCCAGTAACCAAGTTACAATCCTTAAACCAAACAAGGACCGGTGTTGTAATCTTTTACCTGAACAGAACTTAGTCTCTAACCAGTTATCGATAAAGTAAAGTATAACAGTAACGTGCTGAGATAACCATGTACTGGTCTTGCCTAGACAAGACTAGACTCCCTACATCAATTATGGCCAAACAATGTGTACGGCTTGATACTTTAACTAAATAGGGTTATCACAAGCTTAGTTACTAACAAGATACATTGAGATGTTCCAACAGCCACAAGCCCTACAGTCTTAATCCAGGTTATCCGGTCACAAGTTGAGAGAGTTGGATTAGGTGACTTGGGGGTGTAACATATGACAGTGTGCTGGAAATGTACCCTACTCGACGGCAGGCTACAAGTCCAATTAGAGCGCCCAGATAATAGGACTGCTTGTAGCTGGAAAATTTTTTTATGGACTACTTGATCAATCTAGTCATTATCCTAGTCAAATTCAGTACGAATCCCTGACCGTGGTAACCAGGAATCTACGTCCTAGACATGATGCAAGGCAATAATGTAGCTTATACAAGTACAACCATCCACTGTGTCAAGACAAGAGTTACTTAGCGAGACAAGATATGTAACGTCCTGTAGAAGCATGGAAAATAACATGTAAAATTCATGCGACTCAAAGCAGTGGGAGTCTCATGCGGCTCAAAAAATCACTTAGAGCTTCATGCGGCTCATAAATCTGTTAGAGCTTTATGCGGCTCACAAATCCGTTAGAGCTTCATGCGGCTCATAAGTCCCTTAAAGCTTCATACGGCTCAGAAGTCCCCGAGAGCTCTATGCGGCTCAAAAAAACCACATGGCCGTGGGTAGTTCAAAAGCAAGCATCCACAGCTGGCCATCATTATTATGTGCAGCTGGCTCATTTAATGCTCTAACGCAATGCAGCAGCCCTGACACAACAGATTGACGGCTCTGACATAAAGGTGAAATGATGACTCTTAACGTGCTCCTAGAGAGACGAGGAAAATCTTTATAGCTGGCACGATCCACCCATTTCTAAAGCTCTTTAGGCGGCTCAGTTGTAAGGACGTCCATGCGGCTAAGTTGCAAAGACTTTCATGCGGCTCAGTTGCAAAGACTTCGATGCGGCTCAGTTGCAAGGACCCACATGCGGCTCAGTTGCAAAGACTTCCATGCGGCTCAGTTGCAAGGACATACATGCGGCTCAGTTACAAAGACTTCCATGCGGCTCAGTTGCAAGGAACCACATGCGGCTCAGTTGCAAAGACTTCCATGCGGCTCAGTTACAAGGACACACATGCGGCTCGATTATAATGACCTCCATGCGGCTCAGGTTAATGGATGTCCATGCGGCTCGGTTATAATGACCTCCATGTGGTTCAGATTGAAGGACGTTCATGCGGCTCAGTTCTAAAGACGTCTATGCGGCTCAGTTGTAAAGACCTCCATGCGATTCAGATTAAAGGACTTCCATGCAGTTCGGATATGGCCATCCATATGCGGCTCTGACACGAGGCCGCACTCATACGGCTCAACTATGACAGTCCTCCATGCGGCTCGTAGCAGTTGGGACATGTGGCAGGAGTTGATAAAATCTTAATAACTCAGATTTATGGCAATTGACATAACAGGAAGTTGGGACACGTGGCAAGAGATTGACCAAGATTTATTCACTTGGTTTTGCTCACATCAACAAATCATCACAATACGGATTTATTGCAATCAACATTAACTGCCCAGATCGATTTCCAACAAACCATACAGATTTGGCGCAATCAACATAAACTGTCCAGATTTGTTACAATCAACATTAACAGCCCGGATTGATATTCAACAAACAGGATCAAGACAATTCTTAACAAATTCCTAACCACCCACTTTTCAAGGAACAATTACTGCATACCCTACTTATCACCAAGCCCTATAAATAGCAAGGTGTCATTTCCTTGCAAAAACCCTGGACACAGAGAGCGGCGGAGACACAGAGAGAGATATAGAGCCAAGAGCACCCAGTAGGAGCATTTCTACACCAGAGCCGAAGCGACGTCCGATCGTCCACGGAGTAAGGCAGAGTTGATAGCACTCTCCTGAGCCTCTACCGTCACCCCCCAGAATCAAAAATAAATAATTGTACTTTAGATTGCTTTTCCTAGGTTTTATTTCTAGGCTCTCTTTTGTACAAGCAAGTTTGTATTGTAAAATAAAAGTCCAGTCCTCCCAAAAACTGTTCTGTTCTTTTATAATCAATGGCAAACATGATGGCGACTCTGCTGGAGACTAACTTCTCCACGACTAAAAAGTTGGTGACGCAATCGGACGTCGCCAAACTCGGCTCTACGTAACAGATGTTGGTATTCCGCTTCGACCAGCAGGCGTTTGAAGAAATGCTCTCCGACGGGAGCGCTGACCTGGTCCAGAAGTGAACCCGCATGAAGAAGGCCCGTAGGGAGTGGAGGCCCAAATCATTTGCTCCTCCCTAAGCTTTGGATGAAGTGTTCTCTGCTGTCTAGGACGGCGAAGATATGCATGCGGCCCCACTTCACGCCACAGAGGACCCTGCTGTTCTTAAGTCTGGCAGAGGAAAGTACTACGATGCTAGACTTGAGGAAGCAAATAGGGACTCTATGCGGTCCAGGAAGAGGCCGCATGAGGGTGCCAGCCGCATGAAGAAAGCTCATGCAGCCAACAAATCCAGCCGCATGAAGACTCATGCGGCCACTAAATCCAGCCGCATGAATACTGATGTGGCCAACGGATCCAGCCGTATGAATGCTGATACGGCTAACGGATCCAATCGCATGAATGCTGATGTGGCCAACGGATCCAGCCGCATGAATGATGATGTGGCTAACAGATCCAGCCGCATAAATGCTGATATGGTTAACGGATCCAACCGCATGAATGCTGATGTGACCAACAGATCCAGCCGCATGAATGCTGATGTGATCAACAGATCCAGCCACATGAATTCTTATGTGACCACAAATGCCAGCCGCATGAATGCTCCATGCGGCTCGGGTTCAGTCTTTGACCACCTCTCATGCGGTCCAGACTCCAAATGCTCCCAAAAAAATGTGCCAGACTTTGTACAGCACCATTTGGACTCTTCCTACTATGCTCCATCGGGTGCTAGAGTGAAGAAGTTTGGGACAGCACGGGCTAGATGATCTCCGTCAGTTGTCCCAACCTCTGACCATCCGAGCGCTCTGCTCACTGTTATGCGGGCCTCCAATGGAAAGTTGTACCGAACCACTCGAGTCCAGCCCCCGACGGCAAACGGATGGAGTGGTTCCCAAGAGTCTCCCAACAATCAGGGAGCAAACATGGTGCCAACACACTCAGATGCTCGGGATTCTCGGGCCCACAAAACGGGTGTAAAGGTTGTTCAGGACGTATTTTACTTGCATGACGTGATCCTTCACAAGCATAAAGAAAGAGAAGAAGCTTCGGTGTGCAGAGAGTCCTTCCATGGACATCACTGCTCCCAAGTCATTGTCAACTGCTGCTGTAATAATACGGCAGTACAAGAAGACCGGCGGTCTGTCTTCCAACGATTGCAATACCCAAGCTCAGAAGACGAGGCACTTTTCGTCGCCTCCTGCAATTCTGCTTTGAAGATCCCTGGCAGCGGGAGAGGGAAGAAAATAAAGATCTCTAGTCCAAACATCTCGACTAGCGTGGCCAGGAAACTCGCATCCAAGCGGTTGTCCACAACCACCACAAGAGGAGTTTTTCAAGGCACCCGCTCTAAAACGAAATCTTCAACACTTGGTGATTCGTCAACTGCACCTCTAGGGGTGGCCGAAGCTGGGGGTAGCACCCCTCCGAACGTCCACAATAATCCGGTGTTCCAAGAAGATGCACCAAGGGAAATAATTCCCCCCACAGATGCAGTGGATCCGGACATCCCTGAGGACGTCCACGGGTCCCAAGACGAGGCAAGCTCTGAAGTTGGGGGTACCACTCCTTCTGAGTCCGAACCAGAGGAGAACTTTCCTACATACCCTGACGACTTCTCTGTATAAGGGTATGACTCAGAGGGCACGTCCTCCACCGTTCCTTCTATTTCTCCTCGTGGGAGGACGGTGTTCATGACGGACAGCAACCAAGACGGTCCCAGTGATCGCCAACGCATCGATCCTCTGGAGGCAATACTTCATACATTGGTCAAATCCGTGGACGAGATCAAAGCGGCCCTACCGACTCTGTAAGGAAGGATGCCTGGCCAAACAAGCTTGGGTCCCGCGGTCAATGCGGACTCAAACTCAACTGCGCCAAACCCGAGCAACAATCTTCCTACGATGACGGCTCCCACCACTGCAGATGAGGCCAGGGAGGCGAGACGAGAGGTCCTGGAGCTCCGGGCCATGTTTTATGCTCGAAAAACTTTCCAAGACCTCAGGATACGACAACCGTATCCTTCTGCATGGAGAGATGTCCCCTTCCCACCAAGATATAAACCATTCAACATCAATCCATATGATGGGAAGACATCTGCAAGCAGGTACATCACCTACTTCGAAGTTACAACCGACCATGTGCCTCATGACGACGCCATCCTTACACGGTTGTTCATTGGAGCATTGGAAGGGGTCGCCTTCGACTGGTACCATAACTTGCCAGACAACTGCATCCATTCCTTCGCCAGCTTCAAAAAAATATTCCTTAAAAGGTTCTACGAGGTAGGACAAGATGTGACAATGTCCACCCTCATGGACGTTGTTCAAGGGGAGAAGGAGTTGACGAGGAACTACATTGAGCGGTTTCGCCAAACCGTGATAAAATTGCCCTCAGGCAACCCTAATTCCTCCTTAATTGAAATTTGCCAAAAGAGGCTGCTTTCCACAATCATCCTCTGGATGGGCGAAAGGTCAGTTTAAGGACTGGAAGACTTTCATCATCAGCACCACTGGCGAAGAAGACAAGTTAAAGAAAGCCCACCAACTGGGATTGTACATCTCGGAAGGAGAAGACAAGGGTAAACGCCCTAATGCCAACAAAAACAACGACAGTAATTCCTCTAACAACCGAAACAACAAGGGCAAGCAGGCTATGGTGGCCGACACAGCTCAGAAGCCTGAACCAAAGTCGACAGAAAAGCAGTGGCCTCAGATGACCTTTTCCTTCGAGGACAGCCATGTTAAACCCATCTTGGACATGCTCATACAAGGGGGTAGAATTTAGCTCCACCCACCAAGACGGAAACCTCGACCGACAGAAATGGAGAGCCCTAAGTACTGTCACTACTATCGCTACGTCCACCATGCTACGCAAGATTGTTTCCAACTGAAGCGATACATCCAGCATCTCATCGATTCTAAGGCCCTCGCCATTGATTTCAAAGAGGTGACCGTGGCAGCCAACATGGTGTCAGTACAGTTTGGCAGCTTCCCTCCGACAAAGACTCAAGACGGAGTAGTACCCGTCCCCAGGGCGAAGATGGAGGTCGCTAACCTTCCACCTCCTCGAGACCAGGCCGCTGGTCTAGTGCCTCTCACTACATCGCGAGGGGAGGTCATGTGGGTCCATCCGGACCTGGTACCTGAAGTAACTCAGTCCTCAACGCCCTCCACCAGCAAGAAGAAGAGTGGAAAAGTCAGGTCATACCGCATAATCTCGACAGAAGTCGAAGAGGCTACAGCTGTCGTCACCCGGTCGGATGCACAATCCCAACGTACACCGGGTAACTCGGCTGAAGATCATCAGCCGGCTACTGCAGATGCTCTAGGACCTTTTTAGCCTCCGACGATCGACAAGCCTAGGTCGAAGGAGACTCGCTTTGACAAACCACTCCGAAAAGAGGCATCTCACACCGGCCAAATTATCACTATACGAGCTCTTGAGACTCTCTAAAGATGTTCGTGTCGTATTGAGCGAGGCACTCCAGAATGCCGACGTATATCTGGCTCAGTCCAATCTCACTGGGGAGAACTTGCCTGCAGACCTTCAAGACAGCGCTTGCACAGGTGTAATGCCCAACATTGTCTTCACTCCACAGGATATGCTTATCAAGACCAACCTGCACGATCGCCCTCTGTATTATACTGGATACGTTGGCGATATCAAGGTGGATCGGATGTATATTGATCTCGGTTCTTCCATAAGCATCATCCTGAAGAGCTTTCTACACCATCTGCGTATCCCAATGCATCGCCTGACGTCGAAAAGTACTGCCATCAGCGGTTTCAATTCAGACAGAAGCTATTCGATCGGAAAGATTTATTTGAAATGCCAAATCGGCGATCTTCAATCAGAAGTGACCTGTTATGTAATAGATGCGGACACTTATTACAATATTCTCTTATGGCGTCCTTGGATACACGATTACATGATCGTGCCTTCCATACTGCACCAGTTGTAATGCCCCAGTCCCAAAATACGTAGGACTAGGTATGTATCCATGCCAGCTGTATTCGTAAGAAGAGTACTCCAATATATGGAAGCCTCGTATAAATGCATAAGCTGTAAAATACAGTAGAACCATAACTAATCTCATCCACACAGAATAAATGAATAAAAGACATCATATAAGAGAATGAATTTGTCTTGATACAATATGTTGGGCGGAGACAAATCCACTACCAACAAGTAAAGGAAAAATACATGATAGAATAAATGATTTTGGCGAGCGAAGCGAAGACGATCCAAATGCAATCATCCTCGAAGTAATGGCGATGAACACGGCTAGAGCTAAAGCACCTGCGAAAGACAATAGCACACACCTGGGGAGATAACCAGGTCCTCAGAGGGACGTAACAAGACACATAATATCATGCCATATAAACTGAATAAATATTGCTCAAATAAATAAGTAAATTAAATTATAACATGTTCCAATACGCACCTACTGAACGAGCATACCATCCCCCCAACCAAACAAGGACAGGAGATGGTAAACTAATTCACGGTAACGTATCTTTCTATGCTATGAATCCAATATGGTATCCGGACCCCAACAAGGTTCAATACCTTCTTATCGAAGTAGTAAGTCACACCTACAACCAAACAAGGACAAGATGTGACGAACTAATTCGCGACAAGTTATTGTTCCAAGCCACGGTCAGATACAAGTACCCAAACCAAAAGTACTCGTACCTAACGGATAAAGGTGCCTATCCATTCTAAGTGATATGTAGTTAAGAACAATCCTTCCTACGTATGGGCCCTGGCTGAATAGGATCGGCGTAGTCCCCCTTGGGAACCAGAGGCTCCATCAGTAAGAGCATGACGTTCTGCAGAATCGTCAGTGGCCGTCAGTAATCATGGGTAATCTGACCCGCGTCTCCGGCGGAGCTCACGAGTTACAAAAGGAAAAGTGCATCGAAGCCCATATGCTAAGGAATTGTCCTCCCCGCCCAATGACTACTGTGTTGTATCCACAACACAAACCACTATAACCGCTAAGTCAAACTAGCATGCAATCTCTATTAGCGGTTATTTCTATCGCACGGCTTGTACGTACTGGTGGCCAGCCAATCATACACTTTCGTATTCTACGTGCGACATACAACTTCATGGTACAACGTGTCAAGGCCAATG
Organism: Iris pallida; assembly: GCA_029216955.1. Lineage (NCBI taxonomy): Eukaryota > Viridiplantae > Streptophyta > Magnoliopsida > Asparagales > Iridaceae > Iris > Iris pallida. The sequence continues at coordinate 32,263,109 of JANAVB010009596.1, read as the reverse complement.
AATGCAACACACAAGGTGGTCCCTTAATCTAGGTTTAATGTGTAAAAATAATACATAGCAGGAAATATAAATGAACAGTAAGTTCTAACAGGTTAAGCCATGTATCAAAGTTTATTTTGCATAAAGAAAATAAGTAATGCATGAAATATGAGCTAAAATAAGTAAACAGCAAATGGTAAGGTGTCTTGCCTGGTAGTACGCCTGATGTGCTGCAATAATCACGGTGGCACGAACTGCGACTTTGGTGCAACAACTGTACATGGTGACCTCGGGTGGTGGTACGGACAGTTCCATTGGGTCCAGAAGGGTTAATTTAGTTAGGGTGGACATAAGGTAGTCTCGAAATGGACGAAGGAATAGGAACAATAGGACTTGGATACGGACAGAAGAAAAATCAAAGAATAATGGATAAATAAATATTTATATATATACAAGTGTTAGAAAAATATTTATAATTCCTAAAAGCTAGTTTTCATGAGTCAAAATATTTATAGGGAAAATACAAAAATACTTAAAGTCAAGAAAACCGTTTTCGACAAAAACTCTAAGTTTATCAAAGTACTATTTTAGAAAATATTTTATAATAATATACTTGAGAAATGAAAAAGAAATACTAAAAATAAATTTTTACGTAAATATATGAAAATAATTTGGAAACTACATTTTTATTAGTCCAAAATTATTTTTAGGCTAGAAATTCTAAGTTTGTCAAGATACGATATTTTGATGAGAAATATTCCATTAGAAAAATATTTTAGAATAATACTAAAAATAATAATGATGAATATATATACTTAGAAGATATTAGGAGTAACCATAATGATAATAATAATAATAATAATAATAATAACAATAATAACAACAATAATAATAATAATAAGAATAAGAATAAAAGAATAATATTAATAGTAATAACAAAACCTTTACACCATCTACAGATAGTAGAATAATAATAATAATAATAATAATAATAATAATGATAATAATAAAAATAATAACAAATATAATAATAACAATAATAATAATACTGATAATAATAGATAACACAATAAAAAAAAATGTAAACTGATAAGAATCGGTTCTCCTCTTTCGAGGAGAACATTCATTCAAACAAAAAAAGTAAAAAAAAATTAAAGATAGAAAGAGAGTTGTGACAGAAGAGAGAGAGTGAGAGAGAGGAGATGAGAGAGAGTGGAGAGGGATCGAGAGCGGTGGCTGGAAGAGAAGGGGGTCGGCGCCGGGGTGGTTCTCTAGCGGCGGAGGAAGCGGGATCAGGCGGCGGTTCGAGGAGGAAGGGGGAGAATAGGGGGAAGCTCGGGAAACGGAGGAGCAGTCGCGAGTTTCGAAGTGGCAGAGTTGCGGTGATCATTGGGGTCCGGCGGAGAAGATGGGCGCGCGGTGGCTGCTCCGGCAGGGTGACACGGAGGTTAGGGCGGCAGTTAGGGCACGACTCGACGACAGAAGGAAAGAGGAAGTCGGTGGCTGCCGGCCTGCGCGGGGCTCGTCGGCAGACGCGCGGTGCTCGGCTACTGCGCCACGGAGGCGCCGGACGGGTGGGAGGCGGCCGGTCGGAGGTAGGGTTTACCAACGAGGCTACGTGGTGCGTGTGGTGAACGCCGGCAAGGTCGACGCCGGGAACGGCGTGGGAGGGGTGAGATCGGCGGAGAGAGCTAGGGTTCCAGGACGGGGCTGCTCACGGAGTGTGGCACAGGGCGCTGCTCGCATGGGGACGGAGGCGAGCGCTGGCTTGGTCTCGATCTGTACGCGGTGCTCGATGTGGCCAGATTCGAAGCGACGAGCCGTCCTCCACGGCTCAACCCCAAAGTTTGGAGAGGCGGTGCGGAGGCGTACAACGGCGTTCCCGAAGACGATGGTGGCTCTTGACTCGGGTGAGTGGTTGCTATTTTTGGGTTTTCCTTATGGTAGGTTTTCCGGTGGCGGCGATGTGTATTGATTTTTGGTGGTGAAAAGGAAGGGCGTGGTGGCGATGGAATATATGTGGAGATGGTGGCAGCTGGTGTCCGTGGTCCGGGTGGTAGTGTTGCGGGGTTCGACAGAATGGCATGGTGGCAATGGTCGTCCGATGGCACCTGGGGTCGGGGTGATGGCGAGAATGGTGGTGGGTTGTGGTGGTGGTCAGGGTTGGGATGCCGGGTTGGCGAGGTCGGGACGATGGGTTCGACGAGTAGGTGGGCTCGGTGATGGCTGTGTGCTGACCGTGGGTAGTAGATAGCTTGGTTAGGAGTAGGTAGGAATTTGATGATGTCGGGGTGTGTCCGACACGGAAGAGACGATAATGTAAATGTAATTATGGAATAAGATTTATGGATGAACACGGACACGATGCACGTAGATTTATGGAGGAAATTTGTGGGAGATGAATAATGTGGAAGAGTACCTGTCTATTTATAGGATGTGGGATTTCCCACTTAGATATGGATTAGGATTTAATTTAAACCCCACAAATAGATAAATCAATCTATTAGATTAAATCAATGAAATCCGATCTAAATCCAAATCCAATTAAATCTAAATTAAATCAAATCAAATTCCCTTAGTTTAAAATCAATTCAAATAAATCAAATTTCAAATATAGTTACAAATTTAATCTATTTAAATAATCCAAAAATTAAATCAAGATTTAAATGGCTACAATAACTTCCAAATATATTTCAAAATACCAATAATAAAAATTTCAAAAATAATAAATATTTTTAAATACTAAATCTTTTTGAATAATAAAATATTTAATATTAATAAATTTTGAAAATACATTTTTATTTAAAATGAACTAGTAAATATTTAGAAATTTTATACGTATGTACAAGAATATTATTTATTATTGATAACTATTATAAACGGAAGACTTTTTATAAATAAATAAAATAATGGACTTGGAAATGTTGATATGATAGCAAAAATAATTATTACATATATTATTTTGAAACAAAAATGTTTTTCTAAAAATATGTACGCTCGCACATATTCGCACTCGTCAAGCAAATTCGGAAAATGAACTTCCGCGCTTGGAGTACAATACGACTACACGACGTACAATACAAAAAAAATTTAAATCGGTACAAAAAGAATAAATAAAAATATAATAGAAATTTAGGGGTTTTACACCAGTATTTTAAGTACGTCGACAAGCACGGCTTCATGAGGACAGAATTTGCCGACACGATCCCTTTAAAGGGATCGAATCCTACTACTCAGACTCATGCTTGTACGAGAAGTCGAAAAGGTACCTTGTCGAAGAAGATATTCAAGCTCAAACTGAGGCAAAAATTGGATCGGAAGAACCTCTGACGATCCACCTCCAAGCCCGTAAACCTTACAGAACTGCACCCCTTACAACCACTCTGCGTAAGGATACAATCAGCCTCTCTAAGCATAAGGAACAGATGATAATCCGACTACCAAGGTCTGGCCAAGCGCCAAGGCCCATAACAGAGCCACTAACAATTAGGCTGCCTAGAGCTAGCCAGCAACAGACAGAGGAGCTCAATCCCTCTGTCAAGCCGATGACGATTCGTCTTACCAGAATGAATCGGCAGCCGAACACTAAGCCAGGGACTGCTAGCCATCCAACCACTCCCCGTCCAGCACCGAGCACCAAACTGGGGGTCGCTAGTACGCCTACGACTCCATGTTCTGTTCCACCAGTAGAGCCCCTGATGATTAAGCTGCCCAAGTCATCCTCCCAGTCTTCATTGACACAGGGGGTGGCCGAAGAAGAGTCAGAGCTGGCCAAGTATGTGGCTGCTCACACTGATGTTCCATCCGCAGATGATGTAATTTCACTGGAAAAGATACCTTACTTCGTCAATAAAGGGCTATCTTTGAACTACATCGAGCTTAATAAGCTTTGTACAATGTATGCCATGGAACACGGTATAGGTACCCTCTTACACACACAGGTGACAAATGTTTACATCGCGAACCAACTTACTCCCGGGAAAGACGTCTGCTTCATAGTCGAGGAAGAGGACCATCCAATCATCTTCAGCCGGAAGAATGATCCACAACCCTTCAGGATAGAAGAAGTTGATCTCGAACCCGACGCCGGAAGACTGCCCCTTTATCTGTATAGCTCTCGATCCAAGTACCTCATACAAAAATAGGGGTATGACGTGGAGACTACGTCAGGCTTAAATTACAATACTGGTCGGCGGATACCCTTACAGTTACCAGTCCCGGCTGGGAAACCCTGGGATTACTGCAACAATACCAGATGTGGGCTAGGTTATGTTACACCTACAACGACCCCTGAAAGCTCAGATAAGGAATACGACTGGCATTCACACTCAACCGGATCACCAACTTCTGATTCGGATGTCAGCATCGGGGACGTATTCAGGCAAGTCTTGTCTGTCAATATGGCATTCGCCGACGCCTATGAAGAAGATGAAGACATTCCTGAAATTCTTGAGTTAGAGCCATGGGCCTAACAGCTAGACGTACAATGGAAGAAGCGGTTCGAACAAAGAGAGCCTCCCACTGAAGATGAGGTCGTGCAAGTTGACCTCGGCGATGAGTCCTCTCCAAAGCCAATCTTCGTTAGCAAAAGTCTGACAGACGAAGAGCGAGAATCACTACTGCAACTCGTCAGAGAATATATCGACGTATTCGCTTGGAGCTATGAAGATATGCCAGGGCTAAAGCCTGAGGTTGCACTTCACAAACTCAACATTCGTCTGGACGCAAAGCCGGTCAAGCAGCAGCAACGACGGTTTCGCCCAGACATCATGAACTCTATCGAGGTCGAGGTTAATGAACTGATAGCCTGCAGATTCATTCACGAGAAACAACATCCAGACTGGATAGCCAACATAGTACCGGTCCTCAAGAAGAATGGAAAGATCCGAATCTTTATTGACTTCCGGAATCTGAACGAGGCGTGTCCTAAGGATGAGTTTCCCCTCCCTATTACAGATATAATGATTGACAACACCTACGACTTCGAGCGCATGTCATTCATGGATGGCTTCTCAGGGTACAATCAAATTAAGATATTCCCTGACGACAAAAAGCATACATCATTTCGAACACCGATTGGCACATATTGCTACACAGTCATGCCATTTGGTTTAAAGAATGCTGGCGCCACCTATCAATGATCCATGAGCATCATCTTCAGAGATCATTTACACAAGACAGTGGAGTGTTATGTCGACGACATTGCCGTCAAGAGCCGCTCTAAAGAATATCATCGGTATAATCCGAAGACAGTATTTGACCTGATACGGGCGCACAATTTAAAGATGAATCCCACGAAGTCCTTCTTAGGCGTATCCAGCGGGACTTCGATTTCATCGTTACCTCCCAGGGTATCCATGTCGACCCTGAGAAGACGAAGGCAATTATGGAGATGGGTCCTCCAAAAAATCTCCGTGAACTTCAAGGCCTTCAAGGGAGGCTAGCTTATATCAGGAGGTTTATCTCCAACCTCTCCGGACGATGTCAACCCTTCACGCACCACATGAAGAAAGGTGTCTCCTTCATATGGGATGAAGAATGCCAGCGCGCCTTCGACAACATCAAGGAATACCTATCGAACCATCCAGTCCTGGTGGCCCCAGTTGCTGGAAAGCCATTCTTGCTCTATGTACGAGCTATGGAGCATTCTCTCGGTGCTCTACTAGCACAAAACAATGATGCAGGCCATGAGCAAGCTATATTACCTCAGCCGAATGATGATGGGGCCTGCGCATCGATACACTGTCGTGGAGAAGGAGTGCCTTGTCCTGGTGTTCGCCATTCAGAAGACGCAAAATTACGTCACGGGACAAACCATTCATGTCGTATCAAGAGTTAACCCCCTCAGGGTCCTCATGACCAAGCCAGGTAAACTCAGCTCTCGCCTCGCTACCTGGGCGATATTATTGTCTCCCTACCATATGATCTTCGTCCCACAGAAGGCTGTTAAAGGTCAAGCTCTGGCAGACTTTTTAGCAGCTCATCCGGGTTCAGAGTCAACCAGAATAGACGAAAAAATTCTAGATACGATTGCCCATTCAAATGTGGCCACTCATGATACCGTATGGCGAATGTTCTTCGATGGCGCTTCAAGAACTGGGCCCAAGGGCAACATCGTCGCTGGAGTTGGAGTGGTGCTAATTTCTTTCTTTGGGCTGGTGATCAATCAGGCTTACTCCCTCACGGAGCCCTGTTCAAACAACGTGGCCGAGTACAACGCTTTGGTCATTGGCCTCCGACTTACAAAGGAGCTGGGGGTAGAGTATCTTAAAGCATACGACGATTCGCAGTTAATCGTCAATCAGATTCGGGGTTCATATGAAGCTCGCCATGAAGATACGATCCCCTATCACCAAATAGCGATTAACATCATTTCGTCATTTGAAGGGTTCTTCATAGAATTTGTTTCCAGACTCTAAAATATCAAAGTCGATGCCCTAGCAGGTCTTGCTGCTTCCCTAGCGGTCCCAAAATATATTGATCATTTGGTGGACGTAATAGGCCACGAATTGGTCTGTCCCAAGAACAACGTTCAATTTGTAGTGAGTCATTCCGCTCAGACGGTCGATGAAGCACCAGACTGGAGACAGCCATTCATAGACTTTATAGTCTATGGCATCTTGCCCGAGAATCCAAAGGAAGCCACTTCCATCAGAAGGCGTTACCTCAGATTCTTCTATGATACGGAGACGAAAATGCTGTATCGACGATCATACGATGGATTACTGCTTCGGTGTCTGTCAAATACAGAAGCCAAAAAAGTTATACGTGAAGCTCACGACGGTGTCTACGGGGCCCATCAGCCCGGCCCGAAATTACAAGACCGCCTTCGCCGAATGGGCTATTACTGGCCCACGATGGTTGTAGATGCGATAGACTATGCAAAAATGTGCAAAGCCTATCAAGTCTACGTAGATTTCATCCACCATCCATCCGAGTTTCTACATCCGATGGTGGCATCCTGGCCATTCGAAGCATGGGGAATGCACATCATTGGTCCAATCATTCCGCCTTCGTCCCGAGGATATCGCTTCATACTCGCAATCACAGATTACTTCTCCAAATAGGCGGAGGCTATTTTATTGGCAGAAGTAAAGACTTCAAACGTGATCAGCTTCCTCAAGCATCACGTCATCTATCGCTTTGGACTGCCCCAAAGAATCATCTACGACAACGGTCTGCAGTTCGCAAGCCACGCCTTCTATCGGTTCTGCGATAAACACCAAATCCAAAATATTGCTTCAACACCGTACAATCCGGCAGCGAATGGGTTGGCAGAAGCATTCAATAAAACTATAATCAAGCTGCTCAAGAAGTTCGTATCTTCAAACAAACGCGACTGAAATAAGAAGCTTGGCGAATGCTTATGGGCATACTGTACTACAGTCCAAACGGCCACTGGGAACACAACATTCTTCTTGGTATACGGGAGTGATGCAGTTCTCTCATTAGAGACTCAAATCCCCTCACTCTGCGTTGCCTTTACCTATCGATTGACAACAGATGATAATCACCATCGCCGGTTACAAGAGTTGGAGGCTCTAGATGACAAGTACCTGTTAGCTCAACAACGAATCGAGCTGTACTAAGCACGTATCTCGGGAGCTTTTAACAAGAAGGTTAAAATCAGAACATTCCAAGTGGGCGATCTCGTTCTGGCAGTTCGGAGGCTGATGGTTATGACTCACAAAACTGCCGACAAATTCCAGCTAAAGTGGGAAGGCCCATTTGTCATCGAGGCTGTATTCTCCAAAGGTGCTTACCACCTCGCAAAACAAAACGGAGACTTGCTCATGTTGCCCATCGACGGTAAGTTCCTGAAGAAGTATTATGTCTGAAACGACATCCTCCAAATCTCCCAGATTGTTGAGTTATGTACCCTCTGGTATCGCTGAACTTACACTCTGACTCTAAATCTCCCAGATTCTTGAGTTATGTACCCTCTGGTACCGCTGAACTTACGCTCTGACTCCAAATCTCCCAGATTGTTAAGTTTTGTACCCTCTGGTACCGCTGAACTTACACTCTGACTCCAAATCTTCTAGATTGTTGAGTTATGTACCTGCAAGTACCGCTGAACTTACGCTCTTGTCACTCCAGATGAATCTATATCGCATCTTTTGGGTAGTAAGTCATGTATGATCATACCTCTGAACTTCATTCCTAAAAGAGCATCTTCCTCATGATCGATTACCCGTACTTTTAGTGCGTAAAAAGGGTAACAAATCCACAAATTTCCTGAAACAACCACGTCGATGTCACTTCTGAGTTATTTCATTTCCATAAAAAACAAACCACCCCTCACGTAGAACTTCCACGTCCATATTACCTCTGAGTTGTTCTATGTACCCTTCATGGTGTCTACTCCCACCACGTCCTCATTACCTCTGAGTAGGAAGATTCTATCGAAGAAACCCTCATATTTACCACGTCCTCATTACCTCTGAGTAAGTATGTTGGTTCTCTCTCGACTTATTATCCGTACCCAAAACCAGAGTACGCCAAGGATAATAGGCCCACAAATGTCCTCTGTTGACCACAAATGTCCTCAGTTGACCACAAATATCCTCAGTTGACCACAAATGTCCTCTGTGACCCCAAATCTTGTACTAAGTCCTCTAGTACTTGTAGCTCCTTTCTTATCATGCTTTTGGGACCCAGCTGTCCATTACACTCTTTTGCTCGATACCAAGAACTTCCATGGTCACCTTACCGTGGAATCGTTCTAGGTATCCCTAATCAAACTTATTATCCATACCTAAAACCAAGGTATGCTAAGGATAATAAGTCCACAAATAGTCTCCCAGTAGGGCAAACATCAAAAATACCAAAGATACAGTACAAGCACAATAGATGATGGATAATGAAAACATAGTCATTTATTGAAAAGTGAAAGTGCTACATATTCGGGGACCATATCCCTATCAAAACGAAGGAAAATGACAAAGAGAGAAAGAAAAAAGGACGACTATGGTTCGGCTATACATAATTCTCTGAGTCGATCCCTCAGTACGGCGGTCGACCGCTCAAATCGCAGCTTGGCCCGGCGCTCGACCTCCTGAGTCAGCCGTTCTGCATCCTCCAGATGCGCGTGGGCCTGCCATCCTTCTTCGAGTCTCTTTAGAGCACGCTCCAGGCCAGCAGAAGCTCGGGTGACCTTTTCGGCCTCCTGAACGATTAGCTCTTTACCCGCGCGGGAGGCCTCGAGCTCAGATTCCAAGAAAGCCAGCTTCCTCTGGAGTTCGAGGATCTGCACCCTCGTATCAATTATTCAGCGAGAGGCAGCAGCCTCCTGAGCAATGCAATCCCCGCTCATGCGGCTCAGCTGATCGTACTGAATAGACAGATTATCGAGGTCCTTTATGATAACCGGCTTAGACGTATCTCGTGCGGTCCGTACCTTCTCCATGACAGTGATGAGAAAATCATGCTCCTGATCTATTGCTGAAGATAGATCAACTTGCCGCAGTCCCTGATACTGAGCCACCAGCTGGTCAGCTTCCAACAATTTGGGTTCAAGCAGCTCCACTATTCCCGTCCTACCAAAAAGGGTTCTAAGAATTTTGATCTGGCCACGAGCGCATTGACGGGCCAGGGCAAAAGATATCCCCCTCTCCACAGCAGCTTCGACTCCTCGCCTCAGGTGACGGTAGAAACTGTCAACCATATCCCTTGACGATTCATCCAGAACTTTCGAAGAAGACGGCATCAAAGGGAGAGTGGCTGCAGAGTCGAAGAAGATACAACGGAACTTGATGCCCATGCCACGAGGGAAACAAATTCTGAGCGGAAGGACGCTTGAATAGCGACCAATTCTCCTTCTGCAGCCCAAAGAATCCGGAGGCTCGGCAGGGCAGAGAGGTCGACCTCTGGAGCCACATGAACAGATGAGGGTGCATGGACCAGTTCTTCCTGCTCCGGTCGTTCCGTCGCTTGTCCTCCCGAACTTGATTCAGTGGGAGGTCCCTCAATATAAGTCGAAGGAGGAGGAGGCACGCTCTTTTCCACCAGATTCTCTCTGACGAGCTCTACCCTAAAAATGTCCGTCATTGGTAGTGAAGGAGAAGGACCTGTATGTCAGAGCAACCATCAATCAGCTTAATCCGGAGGATATAATGATTGAGCGAATGAGCCTCCTCACTAGTCAAGACTTGGCTTATCTTACTAGGGGAGAGTTGCGGAGGCTGAGGCTCGCTCACAGCCACCGTAATCTCTTCGCCAGCGACACCCGAATCGAATTCAGCTGGATCCTCCGCACCAGCCGCCCCGAATGGAGATACAGCTGGGTCAGCGTCACCCTGCTGAAGTTCAGCAGTCTCGAGGACGGGTTCAGCGGAGCCCACGTAGCCCTGGGTAGAGACCTCAGCAACGTGAGACCCCTCAGCCATCACTGGAAGAACCCCGGCAGAAATAATCTTGACACACATTTCACTAATCAAAGTGGTCAAGGCCGGGTCGACTTCAGAGTCAGGGGCCGATTCTCGAGGATCCGATTCTTCTGACGCCTGCAAAGAAAAGAAAATGATTAGGTCCTAGTTCAAAAGAAGAGCTAAAGAAGAAGATGGGTGTAATTCAATTCACCTCTGAAACGGCGTTATCCTTGCCTCTCTCCTTGATGAGCAACCTGTGAGATTTAGATACAGTCCGTTTTACGAAATAAGTCCTGCCACCAATGGTGGGCTCAGGCCTGTTTCGCTTGCGCGAAGGACCAGGAACGACCGGCAGCTGATCTGCCACCACCTCAACAGCAGGAGGAAGAGAATTATCAGGGTAATGTCCGTCATCCTCTTCGTCCGCATCGGCAGACTCTGAGTCCGACAAACAACTGTGTTCTCCCTCCTCTTCCTCGCCTTAGACCCATTGGGTTTCTCTTCCAAGCCGGTACCAATAATGAATCTAGTACTCCTGTCAAAGCCAACAGGAGGCTTGTTCGCCATGACGTGGTAGAGAGCCGCCAAATACAAGATCTCTCCTAAATCCCCAGTATCCGGAACCGAGAAGCTAGTATGGGGGTGAACCATATGATAATAATGCCAAGCCCTGATACCATCGAGGATGCTGCCTTCAAAACCCAGGCAAGAGCTGGGACTGTCCAAGAAAAGATGGCTATACCCAAATTATCGGGCGAACCTACTTGGCAAGTAAGGCTCCAAGTAGACAACATTGCGGTTGCGGTATACCAAGTGGAAAGGGCGAATATTGTGCAACCAAAGGAGCATTTTGCCATCTAAGAAGTGGGGAGGCCCAATACCATCCAGATGTACAACCCTTATTTCCTCAGCAGTAAATCGAGGAACAGATACAAAAAAATAGTATATGTCCACACTTGACAGCGCCATCCTACAAGCACACATAGTCTCGCAATCCCAAGGCATGCGACGATATTGAAAGATGAAGGCATCATCTACAGTTACGCCATCTTCGGGGCCATGCCTCATTAAAGACCGGCAATGCATCAGCAACCACCCCATCAGATAGTGGTATGGCAGTTCAACACGTTCAAAGTCCTTCGTCGCGTCACGGGCGATAACCTTAGACGTAAAAGTACGAAGGCCATGGTGTATACTGTACACTATGGCCGGGAGTAGAGTTAGCTTGACTCTAAAGACCAGCTTCATAGCAGGGAGGATGAAATTACGACTGAGTCTCTCAATGGAACCAGCTTCTCCTGAGACCAGGCAATTTTGCAGTCATACCACCAGGAATCCTGTCAGGAGAGCCTTCTCAGACATCGGCTGCGTATCCTGGTAAAAATAGCTAAAGGAGTCAGTTTTACTTCCAAATCTGTCTCCTGTGGCCCTCGATCTCTTGGCCGTCGACATTTGGCTCTGTATTTCCTCGTGGGTTTGAGGACTGCGGGAAGAAACCCGGCCTGAGGCACCTAGCGTAAAAAGATAGGTGAGCCAGGACGAAGTATGGGAAAGGTTCCCCTCCGAGCTGCCATCCTTATTGATGGATATCTGGTGGGATGTACTGTGATGACACAGTAGTTCCTGATAGACAACTACGAAGCCCGGGAACCGTCGCTCCAGATCCTCAAACTCTTCGTTCATCGGAGTGTACACTTCTAAAACTTCGTCTCCCTAAGGTAGCTCGGAGATTGCGTGTATCTCGTATAGAGCACGCCCCATCTCCCCCACGAGTGTGAAGAAAGTCCCCGTACGACAGTTGTACATTTCCAACAAAGCCATGAACAATTTCTTGTTTATGGGCAAGCCATAGCTGGTGCCCCAAATAGCATGGTATAGTCCAATATCGCACAGGAGAGTCTCATACTTCCGTGCGATCCACGTAGAAAGGTTGGTCCATGAAGGGAGAGGGTGTATCCAACTCGGCAGCGACAATCGGCCAACAGGATAGGACCCTATCCGAGTAAGTTGGTTTATGAAAGTGTCAGCTTCAGAGAATGTGAAATTGGGACCCTGCACATTCAAGAAACTGCCCGATGCCAACCCTATCACGTATCGGCTGACTGGTATCCTGCCCGCGTATGCTGACCGCATGTTATTGTTGTAGTGAATTTCGCCCACAATCATCCCGCTCCGGGTCGGAGTCAAGGAATCCTCCATCTTCCTGGTATCGCCATCCCGTCAGAGGTAAAATTCCAGCTCTCAGATACATCCAAAACTTGGAAGTTCTTCACAGTCATGGCATCCCCGAAGAGGAATGCAGGCTTCAAGTGTTTGTCCCCCAACAGCCCTGAGTTCATCATCCCCAAAATAAAGAAGAAGGACTGCTTTTTTATGTCATCCAACCTCTCCAAAGGTTCGTCTTTTGGAAACTGGTTTACCACATACTCGAATATGTGGTCATACCTATAGCCTACAGCAGATTGGGCACGACCCACCAGAGGTTCTCCTGCAACATTAACTGGCAAGTTCACTGAAAGAACGACAAAGGAAACAAAGTCAGGAGAGGACTAGAAAACATTTAAAAAGAGTTCATGCGGCTCTATTTAGACGGGTCCTTATGCGGCTCTGTTTGGACAGGTCCTTATGCGACTCAGTTTTAACGGAGTTCATACGGCTCTGTTTTGAGGGGTCCTTATACGGCTCAGTTTTAACGGAGTTCATGCGGCTCTACTTTGATGGGTTCATATACGGTTTTGTTCAAGGGACTTCATGCGGCTTTGTTTAGCAGGGTCTCACGCGGTCAAGTTCAGATGAGCTTATGCGGTCCAGGTTTTAAAGGGGACTTCATGCAGCTCAGTTCTAAAAGAGCTCATGCGGTTCTGTTCAAGGGGGCTTATGCGGCCCAGTTCAGATAAGCTTATGTGGCTCTGATCTGTTAGAGCTTATGCGGCCCATTTCATCAGAAGCTCATGCGGTCTTGTTCAGTGGGACTTCATGCGGTTCAGTTTTAAAGGTGCTTATGCGGCCTAGTTTATCAGGAGCTCATGAGGTTCTGTTCAGTGGGACTTCATGCAGTTCAGTTTTAAAGGTGCTTATGTGGCTCAAACATTTCTCATGCGGCTCAAACATAGGGCATACCCCATGTGGCTCGGACATGAGAAGTTCATACGGCCCAAACAATATATGCGGCTTCATCGTACTGAACTTGGGCAGTTCAATGAAGACGAAGGACGCATTAAATGCCACGAAGAAAAGGCTTGTGCATAAAACATACAACAGATCCATTTTTGATAGGGTTTGAAGCATACGGTCTTCCACATAATCCTTACCATCAATGGCAGGGTGGACATCAGGATGAACTGTGGGCACCTCAGTCGATGAAGAAGTGGCTCTCTTACCCTTTGCCACAGCACTATAGGAAGTTTTGGGGGCCATTGTTGATCTGTGATAGAGAGAGAAGACGACGACAACTAGGGCAGAAAAAGTTGAAGAGAAAAGAAAGTAAAGAGTCTCTCTCTCCCAAAGAACCCATATTTATAGGCTGATGGGGGGCGTACGGATCGAGGGACGCTTCGCATGACGTGCCGCCTAGATAACAAAGCCGACTCTTGGATTTCTAACCCCTGCATGTGAAAATATTAAATCCTAATCATTAAGGCAAATCTAATTATTTAAAACTGACTCTTGGAATCCTATCCCAAAAGACAGCTTTAAATCAAAGCGAATCACAAGCAAATAAATGAGGTGCCTACGTGGCACAGAGTAGTCTATGCGGCCAGAACGTCCATGCGTCCAGAACGTCCATGCGGCCAGAACGTCCATGCGGCCAGAACATTCTAAGCTTCCAGAGGAGTCTATGCGGCACGGAGATCTTATGCGGACATAGCTATGATTCTTATTCAAAGTATTTCAATTTTTGTCAATTGAAAACTTTGAAGGGGGTCTTGTAGAAGCATAGAAAAGAACAAGTAAAATTCATGCGGCTCAAAGCAGTGGGAGTCTCATGCGGCTCAGAAAATCACTTAAAGCTTCATGCGGCTCACAAATCCGTTAGAGCTTCATGCGGCTCAGAAGTCCCTTAGAGCTTCATGCGGCTCAGAAGTCCCCGAGAACTCTATACGGCTCGGAAAAGCCACGTGGCCGTAGGTAGTTCAAAAGCAAGCATCCACAGCTGGCCATCATTATTATGTGCAGCTGGTTCATTTAATGCTCGGGCGCAATGCACCAGCCCTGACAAAACAGATTGATGACTCTGACATAATGGTGAAATGATGAGTCTTAACGTGCTCCTAGAGAGACGAGGAAAATCTTTATAGCTGGCACGATCCACCCATTTCCAAAGCTCTTTATGCGGCTCAGTTGTAAGGACGTCCATGCGGCTCGGTAGCAAAGACTTCCATGCGGCTCAGTTGCAAAGACTTCCATGCGGCTCAGTTGTAAGGACCCACATGCGGCTCAGTTGTAAAGACTTCCATGCGGCTCAGTTGTAAGGACCCATATGCGGCTCAGTTGCAAAGACTTCCATGCGGCTCAGTTGCAAGGACCCACATGCGGCTCAGTTGCAAAGACTTCCATGCGGCTCAGTTGCAAGGACACACATGCGGCTCGATTATAATCACCTCCATGCGGCTCAGATTAAAGGATGTCCATGCGGCTCGGTTGTAATGACCTTCATGCGGTTCAGATTTAAGGACGTTCATGTGGCTCAGTTGTAAAGACGTCTATGCGGCTCAGTTGTAAAGACCTCCATGCGGTTTAGATTAAAGGACTTCCATGCGGTTCAGATAAGGCCATCCTTATGCGGCTCTGACACGAGGCCACCCTCATGTGGCTCAACTATGACAGTCCTCCATACGGCTCGCAGCAGTTGGGATACGTGACAGGAGTTGATCAAATCTCAACAACTTAAATTTATGGCAATCGACATAACAGACAGTTGGGACACGTGGCAAAAGATTGACCAAGATTTATTCACTTGGATTTACTGACATCAACAAATCATCACAATACGGATTTATTGCAATCAACATTAACTGACCAGATCGATTTCCAATAAACCATGCAGATTTGGCGTAATCAATATTAACTGTCCAGATTTGTTACAATCAATATTAACAGCCCGGATTAATTTTTAACAAACAGGATCAAGACAAATCTTAAAGAAACCCTAACCACCCACTTTTCAAGGAGCAATTACTGCATACCCGACTTATCACCGAGCCCTATAAATAGCAAGGTGCTATTCCCTTGCAAAAACCCTAGACACAGAGAGCGACGGAGACACAGAGAGAGATATAGAGCCAAGAGCACCCAACATAAGCATTTCTTCACCAGAGCCGAAGCGACGTCCAATCGTCCAAGGAGTAAGTCAGAGTTGATAGCACTCTCCCGAGCCTCTACCGTCACCCCCCAGAATCAAAAATAAATAATTGTACTTTAGATTGCTTTTCCTAGGTTTTATTCCTAGGCTCTCTTTTGTACAAGCGAGTTTGTATTATGAAGTAAAAATCCAGTCCTCCCATAAAACTATTCTGTTCTTTTATAATAAATGGCAAACATGCCCCAGTCCCAAATACGTAGAACTAAGTACATAGACATGCCAGCTGTATACATACGAAGTATACTGCAATATATGGAAATCTCGTATGAATACATAAGCTGTAAAATGTAAGAGTAATCTAATCTCATCCACACAAAATAAAAGAATAAAGAATATCATATAATCAACTAGAAATTGTCATTGGTACATGTAGTTGGGCGGAGACAAATCTACTACCAACTATGAAAATAAATACATCACAAAAGAAAGATTTAGGCGAGCGAAGCAAAGACGATCAAAGTGCAATCATCCTCGAGAAAATAGAGATGATCATGGCCACAGCTAGAACACCTGCGAAAGACAAGAGCACACACCTAGCGAGATAACCAGGTCCTCAGAGGGACGTAACAAGATACATAAAGAACATGCCATATGAACTGGATATAAATGTACCATAAAATAGAGATAAAATAAAGTGTCCAAACCATAACACGGCTCAATATCCCATCATCGAAACAGTAGCCTATCCCTACAACCAGACAAGGACAACGGGTAACATACTATTCCGCGATTTGATATTTTTTCATATCGTGATTGGAACATAAAATTTGCTAAGGTCTCCTACCCTTTCTAGTAGGCAATTTAGAAGACATCTCGATGTATGGGCAGGTGAAGGCTGACTCCCACAGGACAAGGTAACAACTCTCAACATGCACACGTCAAGTAACAATACTATCAGCCGGCATAACTCGAGGCTAGCGGCCCACGTAACCCATCAGTCCACATAGCTCGAGGCTAGTGACAATCGTGACATGACTATCGTAGTACGCAGTTACTACGACTTTTGGATTTGGGTAGCCCATACATTTAAGTGTCTTCTCCCTTCCAAGGTCACTAACAGAAGGTAGTTCGCTAAGACTAGGTCCATATGCAAACAAAAAGGCAAGAAGGAAAAATAACTAAAAGCAAAATAAAGTGAACTAAAAATAGCAAGTAATGGATCCAACTGAAAACAGATAATAAATATACAGTAAATAAATAAATAAATAAAGATGCATCTAAATATAAACAGTAAATAAGGCAAGGTATCTTGCCTGGTGTGTCGCCTGGTGTGCTGTGGCGATCTTGACAAATCCAGTTTGTCCAATAGTCATGGTCGTTGCGAAAGGGTTTGAATCCATGAGAGAATAGGTATGTATGATTAGTCGTGACCAATTGCGATAGCCGAAGAGAAGTTACAGACATAAAAATATATATACATTTTTTTTCTTAGAAGGATATCTTATAATAATTGAAATATACTTTTATTAGTTAAAAAACGGTTTCTAGATGATTACTTGAAAAATATATAAATCCTTTTTCTTTTTATAGGCAACATACCCTAAATTTATAAAAATAATTTTTGGTAAAAACTATAGTTTATTACGTTAAAATATTTATTGATAACTATTTGAAAATATTATTTCTTTCTATAATCTGGAAAGTACAAATAATAAAATTTTGGTAATCATAATACTAAAAAAATTGTAATACTACTACTATATTATATATGCAGTTAACATACAAGATATTAATTACAATATTGTATCTAATATAATAGTATATTCCATATTCCATACGTTTACTGTGTACTGAACATCACATTACTTACTCCTCGGTTCACGGAACGAGCCATTACTAATGCTAGGGAGAGAGAGAAATGTTACTGATGGGGAAGAAAAAAAATTAAGGGAGAGACTGTTCGGGAAGTGAGGATGAAACGGGAGAGGATGGGAGAGATCGGGCTCACCGGGGAAGGAGACCGCACGGGGCGGCACTCGGCGGAGCTGGGTTGAGGCGGTCCACGGTGTGACGGAGACGAGGAGGTTCTCGCCGGTGGCCGCGACGGAGGGTTCGATAGCACTGGAGGAATGGCATCGTTCGACTGTTGTTCGGCGTCCTAGCCGCGGGGATTCGCCCAGCATGGCGGAGGTCGGGCGCGCTGGAGTTGGGGCAAAGGCTGACCGGGCGGTGCGGAGAAAAACTACGACGGAGTTCGCTCGTGCGGAGTCGAGTGTGGTGGTTCACGGAGGTCACCTGGTCGACGCAACGCCGGAGTCCCCATATGGTGTCTGGGTGGGTGGTCGGAGGCCCATCGGCACATCTGGTATGGCGGTGTGTCGTGGCAATGACGGATGAGGGAGGCTCCGCGTGATGGGGAAGAGGAAGCTCGGCGCGACGCTGGTGCAGCCATGACAAGAGGGAGGCGACGGTGCAGATATGAAGGAGGAGGAGCACGACGGTCGTCGGCTCCGGTGCGGTGGGTTTTCCAGGGTAGGTATGAGTTTTGGGGCTGTCTGAAGGTGGTCACGACGGTGGTAGCGGCGAGAAGGATCGGGGCATGGCTGCAGATATGGTTGTGGGGGAAGGAGGAGACGAGTGAGCATGACGATGACGAAGATGATGATGCTGGCAGTGGTGTTGTCGAGATTTGGGGTTGTTGGTAATAGTGGTGGAGATGGCGGGCATCTGTGGGGAAGAACGGGTGGTCGGGGTAGAATAACGGCAGCAGGGTGCTGCCACCGGTGGTTGTGGTGGAGAGTTTGGGGATGTCGTTGGTGAGGAGAGGGTTGACGACAGATGGTTGTCCCGCGGTAGTTGCCGCTTGGTGGTGGTTTTCGGGAAACTGGAAGGCTGGCGGGGTTGGATTGTTGGGGTCATCATGTCGGAAATGTTCGACATGGATGGCGTTCGTGTCCTGCGAGGCACGGGGTTTGGTCGGTGTCCGGGGTTGTCGGACACATAGAAAATAACTTGTAATTGTAATGGAAATATAGTGGATGGGAAGGAGGCACAGACACGATGGGAAGGAGGTAAAGACACGATGCACAAATTTAGTTCGGAGAATTTGGATGGTAAAATTTTTATGGAGAAGAACAAATGAGCCTCTCCTTATATAGGAGGTGGTGCTCCTAGATGGATAAGAATTAGTAGTAATTTAAACCCCGATGGATAATTCCTTCTCTTAATATAAACAAACTTTAAAAATTTATTTCAATAATCTCTCTCAAAAGATGACTAAATAATCTTATTTTTAATTCAAAAACTATATAAAATTTATTCAATAAAATCAACTTTCGATTTATTCATAATAACTAGTTTAAAAAAATTTACTTTTTATAACTTGTAAAAATAATATAATAATAATTTCAAAAATTAGGAATTAAAATATATACATGAATTAGATTAATGTACCTCTTATACAAATATTTACAAAATTATTGTTTTCTAAATTACCTCTATATTTGAACTATAAACTAAAATAGAATAAAATAACAATTTGGAAATTCTCGACGTGACGTCCTTGTATAGTTTTAAGCAGTAAAAAATATTTATCGGAAGTTATTTTGAAAACATGCTTCTATATAAATAAAAAATATTTTCTAAGAATATGTACCTCGCACATAATCGCACTCGTCGAGCAAATACAAAAATAACATCAATACCAATTTAAATATAAAAAAATCATAATAAAATTTAGGGGGTTTATAAGATAGCCGTCGCAACAGCATATCAAGATTTATCATGTTAGGTTACTTATCAAAATTACTTGTCAAGGGTGCGCCACAACGGACGACCATCAAGAATTATCATGTCAAGTTACTTGTCAAGAGTGCACCACGATGGGTCACTACCCAGAGTTATCATGTAAAGTTACAATGTCATGTTGTGTTCATGTAAGTGCACCACGGCAGATCACTATCAAGAAGTTGTTAGAGAGTGTTCGTGCCATACCAAGATCGTGTTTGAAGCTCAGAGTACATGTGCAACATGGGAAATAACTTTTATGACTTAGTCAAGTAAAGAGTACAAACAAAGTCACGATTCATACTAAGAACCATGGGGTATCATGAATAGCATGCACCCAAGTTGGATGGGCTAAAATTGGCATACGCCTAAGGCTATGCGCCTGAGGGCATACGCCCACATGAGAAAGGCAGGGTGCATAGTCTATGCGCCCATATGTATGAGGCAGGGGGCAATGGTCTATGTGCCCACATGTATTGGGCAGGGTGCTTGGAAGATAAGTTTGGAGGCCATCTTTTATGACAAGTGGGCGCATAAGAAAAACTATGCGCCCAAGCAGAGAATATGGGTGCACTTGGCGCATATAGATGTTATGCGCCTAGGGATGGGAGTCCTTGGGGCTATGCGCCCATATGAGGAAGTAAGGAAGACTTGGGCGCATACAAAATTATGCTCCTAAGGAAGCGTGCAGTGGGCGCATAACAATTCTATGCGCCCAGCACTGTACATCTTTCCCAACCCGAGAACATAAGTTCATTAATCCCATGAACTTCTCAAGATCATAAATCACTCAAAACAAATCAAAATCCGGTTTTCAAAGGTCTAGCTTGAGTAAAATTGAATTTTCTACAACATAGAACAATCAAAACTTAAAAATAATATAGTTTGAGAGATCAAAACCCAAGAAAATTAAGTTTTGTATAAACTTAGATCTACAAAAATTAATCCTTCAAGACCAAAAATACCAAGTACTAAATAGCCTTAGAATCGTGTAGGGAAGATAATGGAACAACAAAAATGGAGTTCCTCCTTGACGCAAGCTAGCACTTGCCTTTGGAGGGGGATAGGTTTTAATGGAGAAGAAGAAGTTATGGGAAATAATAAAGAGAGAGAAAGAGTAGTTGGGTTATAAAGGGATGGTTTCATCTTGAACCAACTTGGTTCAAACTTAGTCAAAATAACCCAAGCCAAGCTAAACCAAGACCACACCAAGCCAAGCAAAACCAAGTTAAATCAAGACCACACCAAGCCAAGCTATGCTAGACAAGTCAAAACACGGGTCAAAAATCTGTACACATATAATGAAAATACGTATAACGGAAAACGGGAGTGACATAAATACTCAAATCCATATATCAAGATATGTAGGAGATTGTTGGAGCTTTTTCATGACATATGGAGAAAGTTTGCCTTCAATACATGCCTAGTGATATTTAGGCCTCGTTTGGTACACTGTAATGTAATCGTAATCGCAATGTAATCAAATAGAAAAAATAATTTTTTTCCATTTGATTACATTGCGATTACGATTACATTACACTGAACCAAACGGGATCTTAGTCCCACATTAGAAAAACACCATGGATTGTATCTCAATATATACATGGTATGTTGTTGAGATGTGCACATGGGGTGGTGACTCTAAGGAGGAAACCATGTGGGTGATTTTATTAGGAGGTAAGGATAAGACTCCATGGTAAAGCAATAATGCTTTTTGCTTTTCGGAATTTATTTCCATTTGTAGGGGCTTAGCGACTCAGACTCGAACTCGAGCTCATGGGCTCATGAGGCGTAATGTGACATTTTGTTGGCGCACTTTGCACTTAGTATGTCGGCATCGTCGCTAGGCGCATATTGCGCTTAAGTTGCCCTCGTTGCGCGAGCCTCTGCGCAGCCGATCGTGCGCCCATTCACATGGTCTGATCGCACGGCCAGCTACAAGAAATTGTATTTTTAGCAACATGTTTTAGCGACATAGGGTCTTCTGTGTCTCTAAAAGCTATTTTTTTACATGTATTGGTGACATGAATTTTGGTATGTCACAGAATCTCCAAAGAATTACTAGCGGAAAACTAAATATCAATTCTGCCAAAAACTCTCTTTATATAGCGACATCAACATGTCGCAGAACAATATTGTACATTTGGCGACATGTTTCTGTGTGTCGCAGAATGACATCATATATTTGGCGACATGAACATGTGTGTCGCAAAATGATACCATATATTTGACAACATGTGCCTATGTTGAAGTTTTTCCAATTCTGAAACACTTTTTTCATTCATAAATTTTTTCCCTCTATCAAACCCTTTTATTACTGCTATTTCTTTTTTTCATTTGATAACAAAATTTCTCTTATTCTTCTTTCCTGGCTCTTCTTCATTCTCCTTCTCAATGTCCTCTTCATCAGTTCTGACTTCGATAAAACCCTAATTTCTCTACCTACCGCCTACAACCCCCATTGCCACCACTAGAAGCTCCATAAATACAAACCTATTATTTCCTCATGTTCGGTCTTTGAACCTAAACTAAAATGACCGACCAACCAACCTTGTCGTGTCCGTGTCCATGTTGGAGAAGAGCAAGCAAGTGTACATGTCGTCACCTACGCGAAGTCCCTGCTGGTCCTGGACAGCAGGAAAGGATACAAGATGTACGATATCATCGGGAAGGAGTACCTCGACATGGCGGCCCGGATCATCGTCAACACCCTGGGCTACTACGATCCCGACTGGGTCTAGGCGGTGTTGGTGCTTTCTTTACATGGAGAGAGCTTGCTCTCAACATGCCTTGTAAAAGTTTAGTCCCACATCGGAAATGCACCATGAGTTATCTCAACATATATACTTGGTTGTGTTGTTGAGAGATGCACATGGGGTGGTGACCCTAAGGAGGGAACCATGTGGGTGATTTTACTAGGATGTAAGAATAAGGCTCCAAGGATTCAGCATTAATGCTTTTGTCATTCTCTTGGATTAATTCCATTTGGAGCTAAGCCCCAAATGGGCTTAACGACTCGAACTCGGGCTCGGGCTCGAACTTGGACTCGGGCTCATCGGCTCATGGAGTCGCACCAGACTGACTGTGCAGACTACAAGTCAGTTATGGAAAGACTGATTCAATGCGATTAATTCAGATCCACTTTTTGTGGGATTTAATTCAATCTTTCCATAAGATTTGAATTAATTTCGTTGCCATCTTTGTAGGATTTAATTCAATCTTTCTATATGATTTGAATTAATTTCGTTGCTATCTTTGTGGGATTTGAATTAATTTTGTTGCCATCTTTGTGGGATTTGATTCAATCTTTCCATAAGATTTAAATTAATTTCGTTGCCATCTTTGTGGGACTTAATTCAATCTTTCCATAAGATTTGAATTAATTTCATTGCTATCTTTGTGGGATTTAATTCAATCTTTCCATAACTGAAAAGACGGTTAGGATTTCCACCCTCTCTCTATTTATACTCTCTTCTGGCCTCCTTTGTAAGGTACTACGAATTTTATAAGTCAAAAAAGAGAGAGAAAGAGAGGGAGTTGCTGCCGCCATTGCAAGTCCATCCGAGGAGTCAGAACAGAGCTGACTTCAAGCGTTCCACAAGTTCTTCAACTTGCTGGTTCTTGGAAGCAATTCGTGTGGAGGAATCTTGCTTTGGGCAACGGTGTCTTGACACCCCAGCAACTTTTCTTCATCTCATCTTTTTCTACATTATTGTAACTCGTTCTGTCCTAATTGCAACACGTTTGCAAGGAAGAACGAGAGATCTTCTCTTCTCTATTTCCCTCCTTCATATTGTAATCTGGCTATTTGGTTTTTTGTATCATCGTAGATCTTGAGTTTGATCACTGCAAAGTTTTTTGTGTGACATTTCAGATCTCGATTGCATCAGTTTTCCATCTTTGGTCAAGCCCCGGGACTAACAATCTCAAAGCAAGATCCTTGTAGATGGAAAATATTAATGCTTCGCTCGTCCAATCGGACTACTGCAAGTTGGAAAAGTTCGATGGAGAGCATTATCAAGTCTGGAAGAGGAAGGTTTATCTAACTCTTCAACTCAAAGACGTTGATCATGTACTGTTGGAGGAAGAACCTTCTGTTCCAGATACTGGGTCTACTGCCGCAATCAATGCGGCTACCAAACTCCAGGCCAAATAGAGAAGGGAAAATAACATCTGCAGGCTTCTCATCCTGAATGCTATGGAGGATTCCCTGGCAGAATCCTACTCGAAGAAGAAATTTGCCAGAGACATATGAGAGTCTATGGAAAAACTGTATAAAGAAGACAGGAACAGGAGCAAGATGTTTGTGGTTGAAAAATATCACAAATTGCTCTTTGAGAACGAAAAGTCCATGTTGCCACAGGTGAAGGAATTTCTGAAGCTGCGTCAGAAACTGGAAGACGAAGAGATGCCCCTTCCCAAAAAGTTTGTCGTTGGAGGGATCGTCTCAAAACTTCCTGCTGGATGGAGTACCTTCTATGCAAGAATGCTCAGAAAGAAGCTAGACATTAGCTCGGGAGATCTACTTCAAGAGATCCATGTTGAGGACGAGTTGCGTTCCCAACAGAAGATGGACACTCTGTCCAAACAGTTGGCTAAGGCCAATCTAGTACAGACGAGAGATCCCAAGGGAAAGCAGGCGGCTTCTCATCACAAGAAGAAGGACTTCACCAATCTAAAAGTGGAGGGTCCTTCATTCAAGCAACAGAAGTCCAAGTCCTAAGTGACTTGTTTCTATTGTGGCAAAAAAGGCCACTACAAGAGTGAATGCAGATCCAAGCCTAAACAATCAGAGAAAGGTAAGCCTAGTAAGGTTTCATTGGTTTCTAACATTGTTGCTATGATCGCACAGGTCACAACTGTGGAGGTTGACTCTGACTGGTGGATAGACACTGGTGCGACTTGCCATGTCTGTTCTGGCAAGGAATGGTTCGTCACGTACCAGCCGATATCTGAGAAGGTTGTCATGGCGAACCAGGCCCAAGCTGAAGTTCTGGGGATCGGGACTGTGGAGCTGAAACTCACTTCTGGAAACACTTTGACGCTTCAAGTTGTGAAGCATGTTCCGGCGATTGCCAAGAACCTGATCTCTGGGAGCCTACTCTGCAATGCAGGCTTGAGGATGGACATCAATGCTGGTCAGGTGATGATTTCGAAGAAGGGAACATACTTCGGGAAGGCTTATCAAACCGAAGGAATGTTTAAAATTCAGCTTGTCAACCAGTTTGATGATATTAATACAGTTGTATTTTCTGATTATTCTCTTGAGTTGTGGCATAATAGACTAGGACATGTTCATTGTAAAAGAATTAACAAAATGTCTAGTCTAGGACTTATCTTCAAATGTGGGGGTAAGGTGGAGAAGTGTGAAGTATGTGCTCAGACGAAGATCACAAGGAAACCCTTTCATCGGGTCAATTGAAGCACAGATCTTCTGGAGTTAGTACACTCTGATATCTGTGACTTCAAACATTTCTCCACGAAGGCTGGGATGAAGTATTTCATAACCTTCATCGACGACTTCTCAAAGTACGCGTTCGTCTACTTGCTCAAGACTAAAGATAAAGCTTTCGAGAAGTTCAGAGAGTTCAGGGCCGAAGCTGAACGGCAGACTGGACAACAACTCAAGAGGTTGAGAAGTGATCGATGTGGGGAGTACAGGTCTTATGATTTCGTATCGTTCTGCAAAGAACATGGAATCATATGCGAGACTACTGCTCCATATTCTCCTCAATCCAACGGAGTAGCAGAGAGGAAGAATCGAACATTAACAGAAATGATGAATTCAATGTTGCTTACTGTAGGTCTTCCAAAATACTACTGGGGAGAAGCTGTATTAACGGCCACTTTCATTCTGAATATAGTGCCATATGCAACTTCAGACGTAACTCATCATGAACTCTGGTTCAAAGTCAGACCAAACTTGAATGTCATTCAAGTGTGGGGGTGTCTGGCGTATGTGAAGCTCCCAAATTTGAAGATTCAGAAGCTGGGGACAAGGACTACGAAGGCGATCTTCTTGGGGTTTGTCGAGAAGAGTGATGCTCGGAGATTTCTTGATATTGAGTCAAATCATATCATCGAATCTCGCGATGCTGAATACTTTGAAGACAAGTTTGCAAAAGACAAAAACATTGTTCTTTCGGACATTTCGAAAAATAATGTAGGTACAAATGAGACTGAAATCTCATATTGGCCAGTAGTCCAAGAAGAAGTTGTTGTTGATGAAACAACTCTTGTACCAGAACTCGCGGAGCCGTCAGCAAAGCGAACGAGGAGACCTAAAGACTTCGGAGGTGACTTTGTCACCTATCATGTGGAAGCAGATACGCTTACCTATGATGAGGTGATGAAGAACAGAGATGATATCTTCTGGAAGGAGGCAGTGAATGACGAGTTTGACTCTATCACCTCTAATAACACATAGGTGTTGGTAGATCTACCTGAAGGAGAAAAGTCCATCGGATGTAAATGGATCTTCAAGAAGAAGATGAAGGCAGATGGAACTATTGACAAGTTCAAGGCCAGGCTGGTAGCTGAGGGATTTTCTCAAAAACTGGGGATAGACTACTTTGACACGTATGCTCCAGTAGCTCGGATGACCACCATCAGGATGTTAATCACTCTAGCAGCCATACATAAGTTGGTGATACATCAGATGGATATAAAGACAGCATTCCTGAATGGGGAGCTGACCGAAGAGATTTACATGCAACAACCAGATGGATTTGTCGTCAAAAGTCTTGAAGACAAAGTCTGTAAGTTGCTAAAATTATTGTATGGTTTGAAGCAAGCTTCCAAGATGTGGCATGAGAAGTTTGACAAAGTTATTAGGTCAAACGGCTACAGAGTCAGCGAGACGGACAAATGTGTTTACACAAAGTTCGCTGATGGAAGAGGAGTCATCGTTTGTCTGTACGTGGACGACATGCTAATCCTAGGGACGGACATAGGCTGTATCACGAAGACAAAGAAGTTCCTCTCAACCAAGTTCAGTATGAAGGACTTGGGGGATGCAGATGTCATCTTGGGCATAAAGATCATCCGGACAGCCACTGGAGTAGCGCTGTCACAATCTCACTATATTGAGAAAATGCTCACACGCTATGGGTATAAGGATCTTCCAGGGATCGATACGCCATACAGGTGTGATCATAAGCTGAAGCCAAATCCGAGGGAAAGCGTCAGACAGCTGGAGTATTCTAGCATTATTGGAAGTTTGATGTACGCAACCACTGCCACAAGGCCTGACATAGCTTTCGCCGTGAGAATGCTGAGTCGGTTCACAAGTAACCCAGGGGTTGAGTATTGGAAAGCTGTGAAGCGGGTGATGAGATATCTCAAGAAGACTCAGACATATGCACTGTACTACAATGGGTATCTGACAGTAGTGGAAGGCTTCAGTGATACTAGCTGGTGTTCAGAGGTAGAAAGCGAGAGATCCACAGGTGGATATGTCTTTTCCTTGGGTGGAGCTGCTATATCGTGGAAGTCGAAGAAGCAGACTATACTCTCTCGTTCCTCCATGGAATCTGAATTCTATGCACTTGAAACTGCAGCAGATGAAGCAGAATGGCTTCGGAAGCTCATGTATGATCTTCTAGTGGTTGGGGCTCAGATACCGACGATAACGATATACTGTGACAACCAGACAACTGCGACGGTGGCATCAAATGACCTCTTCAACGGAAAGAAGCGGACTGTGCGATTGAAGCACAGGACAGTACACGATCTTATCAAAAGAGGTGTAATTACAGTGATTGATGTTCGGAGTTAGGAGAACCTGGCAGATCCGTTCACAAAGGGCCTTAAGTGCCAGTTGGTCGATGACACAGCTTGTAAAATGGGCTTGATGGCATTCTGATAGTGTGTCTGTGTAATCCTATCATAAAGTTTTATGCTATTAGTTCAAAGAGAAATCTATTAGGCATCTAACTTTTGGTTCAAAGGAGGATCACTGACTGGGAAACTATCAGGTAACAGTGGATACTTATTCTCTGGAACATGAAAGGGATACGGACCCATAACTACTGTTGTGTACTATGTATTTTCTGCAAAAAAAACAGATCCTGTGGAAGGTTGGCTTAAACACCTTAATGAGTTCTCAGGCAGAGTGAATGCCTGGTGTGCTTTACAGGAAGCACGGTAGAGCAGCTCTACAAGAAGTGAAACTCCATGCTACAGTGGGGTGACTCCACCATGAGGTTCCCAGGTCTGGGGTAATGCCTCGGCTTTGCAAGCCAAGTCATAGCGGCGTAGCACCGCAAATAGGCAGGTAGCCTAATGTTGTATGACGTAATTAAAAAGTTGTAGACAGCACTATAAAGGAGAGGATGGCCCCATGTTACAGTGGCATGACACCACGACGAGGTACCCAGGTAGGGATAAAGCCTCGACCTTGCAAGCCATGTCGTTGCGGCGTAACACCGCAAGGAAGCCTTAGGCTTCATGCTAAGTAGATTGGCACTACAAAGAGGCCGAGACCTCGTGCTACAGTAGTATGACACTATGATAAGGTTCCAAGGTAGGGGTAATGCCTCGGCTTCAGGCCATGTCATAGTGGCGTAGCACCGTAAGGAAGCGCATGGCTTCATGCCATGTCTCTTTAATAAAGAACTCACCTATAGTGTATGGAAAGAAATATCAGGCCGTCTCTTGAGGGTAAACTTGTAGATGCCCAAAATTATACACTGAAACTAGGCTGGCACAGGGCCTTTAATGTGCAGCCAGAAGCACACTTAACTACACTTTGTGAGTGGGAAGATTCAAGTCGTCAGCGACATCTATCCTAATGCAAAATGGACAGTAACTGTAGGGAACGCTCAACCCTGGACACATATATATGTTGTGATATGTGGGGGATTATTGGTACTTTCTTTACATGGAGAGAGCTTGCTCTCAACATGCCTTGTAAAAGTTTAGTCCCATATCGGAAATGCACCATGAGTTATCTCAACATATATACTTGGTTGTGTTATTGAGCGATGCATATGGGGTGGTGACCCTAAGGAGGGAACCATGTGGGTGATTTTACTAGAAGGTAAGAATAAGGATCCAAGGATTAAGCGTTAATGCTTTTGTCATTCTCTTGGATTAATTCCATTTGGAGCTAAGCCCCAAAGGGGCTTAGCGACTCGGACTCGGACTCGGACTCGGGCTCGGGCTCGAACTTGGACTCGGGTTCATGGGCTCATGGACTCGCACCAGGCTGACTGTACAGACTACAAGTCAGTTATGGAAAGACTGATTCAATACGATTAATTCAGATCTACTTTTTGTGGGATTTAATTCAATCTTTCCATAAGATTTGAATTAATTTCGTTGCCATCTTTGTGGGATTTAATTCAATCTTTTCATATGATTTGAATTAATTTTGTTCCTATCTTTGTGGGATTTGAATTAATTTCGTTGCCATCTTTGTGGGATTTGATTCAATCTTTTCATAAGATTTAAATTAATTTCGTTGCCATCTTTGTGGGACTTAATTCAATCTTTCCATAAGATTTGAATTAATTTCATTGCTATCTTTGTGGGATTTAATTCAATCTTTCTATAACCGAAAAGGTGATTAGGGTTTCCACCCTCTCTCTATTTATACTCTCTTCCTCCTTTGTGAGGTACTACGAATTTTATAAGTCAGAAAAGAGAGAGAAAGAGAGGGAGTTGCTGCCGCCATTGCAAGTCCATCCGAGGAGTCAGAACAGAGGTGACTTCGAGCGTTTCATAAGTTCTTCAACTTGTTGGTTCCTGGAAGCAATTCGTGTGGGGCGAATCTTGCTTTGAGCAACGGTGTTTTGACACCCCAGCAACTTTTTTTCATCTCATCTTTTTTACATTATTGTAACTCGTTTTGTTCCAATTGTAACACGTTTACAAGGAAGAACGAGAGATCTTCTCTTCTCTATTTCCCTCCTTCATATTGTAATCTGGCTATTTGGTTTTTTGCATCATCGTAGATCTTGAGTTTGATCACTACAAAGTTTTTTGTGTGACATTTTAGATCTCGATTGCATCAGTTTTCCATCTTTGGTCAAGCCCCGGGACTAACAGGCGGTGGCAGAGCAGGCCGGGTACTGCCACCCATGTCAGCAATGTCTTCTACTCGATACCACAGGTATCCTCTTCTCATCCGCTACCTGCTCGTTCAAATGCTCCTTATATTTTCAGGCCTGAGTTTTTTTGGCTTACATACATTTTCATGCCTTAACTTGGCAATAGATACTATTGAGTACTTCCAAACCCTAACCCCATGGCCTCCGCTATAGGAAGCTCGAGGTCATCCTCACCACAGTAAGCTCCATGAATGGGTATCGTTAGGGTTTCTGGCGTCGGAGTACTTCTGATGGCATTCACGATCCTGATCCACTCATTTGATGCCGATGTATAGTAGCCAGTTTCCGAGTTGCATTGTACCGGACACGGCAGGCACCCCACAATAATACATTAGAACACACCAAAATGAATGACGTGTCTCATTCGTGTCCGTTCTAGGTCTTGTTACTGACTGGTTTGGGAGGATTTCTGACTTACACAATCCAAGCAAGGATGTAGAGTCTAGACATGGATTCCTTTCCCCCTTTTATGATATGTTGGCATGAGCAAAATATGGGATCTGACCTTTACCATTGATTTAGACTAACTCTATTCCACTCCAATTGACATCATGTTACCTTCTGTTAGAGCAGAGCAGAGCAGCAGTGGATGCTGGTAGGGAGACCATTGTGCATAATGCATTAGGGGTTTTAGATGTATATGACGATTAAGGAGCAATTTAGAACTATTGGAGTAAAGTAATTATGGTGTATTATGTGCCTCTATACTTTCCACTAAAATCAAAGGAAAATGTTCGCTACACGACCACAATATGACTTGTGCTTTAACTTTAAAGCATTGGATTGTTGCATGTCAAGAAACAAGTTCAAAAGTTTGGTTCAGTAGAAATGTCACCATATTAAAAGGATCGAGTATCGAATGAGTGTATTTATAGGAAGTTGGCATTAGCTTTAGAATGTCATATAGGAGAACAATTAAGTTGGTTCGTAAAGAAGAGCGTCCATGTTGCCGCAGATAGTACGTTAATATGTCTCATTACACACTGAAGAATTTGTGT
This sequence comes from Iris pallida, assembly GCA_029216955.1. Classification (NCBI taxonomy): domain Eukaryota; kingdom Viridiplantae; phylum Streptophyta; class Magnoliopsida; order Asparagales; family Iridaceae; genus Iris; species Iris pallida. Next base: position 32,232,562 of record JANAVB010009596.1, on the reverse strand, counting down.
GTGTCTTGATTTTTTTCAACCATTGCTTTTTAACCTGATATGGACATAGCCCCTAACACAGCTAAATGGATGAAAAGGATTCAAACAGCCAACCCCAATAATTTTGGATAAAGGCTTTCATGTTGTTGTTGCTTTTTAATCTGAGATCAATTGTTATATAGTTACACAAGTTAATGAAGTTCTAACTTTTCTCTTTATTTTTGTGATGCAGTTCCTCATAACTCATTTTAGTGATTTTCAATTGGCTACCCTTGGCTCGTTCATAATTCACGGAAGTGTTTTTTTCTTGTGTGGGCTTCCATCGGTGTGCTTTGAAAGGTTGGGGCTTTTCAACAAATACAAGACTCAGGTTCACCAATTGAAACACTCAACTCATATTTAAGACTTCTATGTTTGAATTTGCTTATTTCAAGAACCTATATGTTGTACATTGTGCGGCCTTTCGTCTCTACATTTTAGTACCCCACTTTATTTTTATTTTTTTTAAAGCATGATTAATATAGTCAGAGACTGAAACTGCAAAACTATTAAATTCAAAACCAACGAAACTGCAGATACCAATAGCTATAAGAAGGGTCTGTTACTGATACTGGAAACCTGGATTTGCAGTAGTTTTAAATTTCTCATGTCTGCTTAATTTGAACTATGATGTGCCGTCATATCTATCTGAATTTCTACTGCATGATACATACAAAATTTGGAGGTAACTCCTGGGTAGCATTTCTAATACCGAAATCTTTCTATCCTCTGTACCTCAGACTACGCTACCATGTTTTTAAGTGAGCGGATATCAGAAGGACATATTCATCAAAAACTGATGATATTGTTTCCTAAATTGGACAAGTTGATTTTGTTTGACATATCTTCTTGTTGTTGTTGCATTTTCATTTTAATGTCACTTGTAGGAGTATAAACTTAGACAACCATTATGATATATATATATATATATATATATATATATATATATATATATATATATATATATATATATATATATATACATTGTATACATATTGCCTTTATCTTAATTTGTGAAATACATAATCTGTTGTTGACACCATTTTTTGAGTGTATATGTATGGTTTGTCCTAATACAACATTATGGCTAGGTGTCTTATTTTATGCTCCTATTACACTTACAGGAAATCACAATTAAGTTTTTCTAAATTTGGTTCATTTCCCAACAATTTTCACTATTCGAATCCTTTTACCACTGATGCGCAGTACCCAATCTATGGCTTGAAAATTACACGGTATATGATAGGTCTTCCTATAAAGAAGGTTTTTAAACATGTTGCTTGGTGGTAACCTTTTGTGTAGTCCAATTGCATTAGGAAGTTTACAGGTACCATACTTGTTTAGTCTTGTGAATATCCACTTTACAAGTCAGTAAAGACCTGCAATAACATGTGTGCTTATTTCTTTCTTGTCTGCGCTCTTGCTTATGGGAAGGTAGAAATTGTGACTTTTTAAGTATTGATTATTTTTGTGTTTTACATCTCTCTTATAAGATGTGGGTGATGGGTCAGACACCAGAATAGTTAATAGGGAGATCTATTGTCAAAGGAAATGCAAGATGCGGACCAAGTAAACCTTATACTATTTTCTTGTTTCTTTTTATCATGGTTTTAGATTTCATAGTGATATTATGAAACACTATTTCCAGGCACTTCTAGCTGGCTGCTCTGCTGGAGGTCTAGCATCCATACAACATTGTGATCAATTTAGAGCATTATTTCAGAAAGTATTAAAGTCAAGTGCCTTGCTGATGCTGACATGTTTCTTGATGCATATGATTCACATATCATGAGACTTTATGTTCTATCTGTTTTAAATATTAATTTTATTGAATCTCTTTGCTGAATCAGTTTCAATGTTGCATGGACACAGATATAACACGACACGGTAGGACAGTCACGAAAATGACACCTATTTGGCAAGTCCTAGTGTATTTTGGAGTGTCCGTGGTGTGTCCGTGGTGTGTCCGATACTCGTCCGTCACGACACAGCTCAAAACTTTGTAGTGTCCGTGCTTCCTAGATCACTTGTATCCATATATAAAATTTATTATTATTTCTTGTCTTCTTGCATAAATATTACTTTTTTGTAGATTTTTGCTTTCTCTCTCTTTTATTTCTGTATCTAGTATTGATGTGGGTGGTGGGCTGTTCCTGAGATCTTTCTTTGAAGGTGTAGTGACCTTACAGGTACTGCGACATATTTTCATAGGCAATGCAATAAACTTTTATAAATGTAGCTAAAAGGTGTAACTGTGATGAAAATGAATGCCATTTGCACCTATAGTGATATCCTGCTTGCTTGTTTCATATATGATTCATTACTTGTTTGCTCTTATTATTTGTTCACTATAATATCACTGTGGCCCCTAATGATACCCATTGATGTATAGGGTTCAGCAAGGAGTTTTTCTAAGACATGTACTTCCAGTATGGACGCAACTTTGGTACTCTTAAAGTTGTAACAAAATTTGACGATGAAAAGATATATGGAGTAGTGCTTAGATTGTTGATCTCTTTGCTGTTATTATTTTTTGCAGTGCTTCTTCCCACAGAATATTGTGTCCAATACTAAGACCCCAACTTTGAATACAACATATAATGTGTGGCAGGTACTCCTACCTATCCTTTAGAACTTGTAAATTATTTTATTGATACTTCAGTAGCCAAATTTGTATTCATTTGATAAATCTGACTACAAATGGAATGTCTTTCAATATTTTTTTTTCTTGTCTTATCTCTTTTTTAATATCCAACAATGCTTTCTAGGCAATTGCATTTCTATCAGATCTCAGTGCAACAAATTTCTCCCTCTATCACTACATCAAATTGTCCAATTTCTAATGTGTTATTCAATTTTTTGTATATAACTCACTTTATTCAATTTTCTTCTTGGTTTCTTTCTTCATAATGTGATTATGCTACTTTTCCTTAATACCAACATGTTTGTATCCATACCAGTAACTATGTTAGATAGCATTACTCTTTAGGTTACTTACAATTTTTTTCTTTAATTTTTGTTTGCAGGAACACATAGACAACAAGGCAATTTTGGGGAAAAGACATTCATATCATGAGATCTATTGAAGGCTATTTTTTTGGAAGGCATTCAATTCATGTGTTTTTTTTTATATTGTATTTGTCTAGCTAGAATATAGTATATTTGTGGAATACGGTACGTTTCTTCTTGAATGGGTTACATGAAGTTGTTAAAATATTGTATTATTTGATTATTTTATGAATAGATGTTTGAAGACATTATGTTGGATATCATGTTGTGATTATGACAACTTGTTGCTCTTTGTTCTCAAGTTCTTTCAATCCAAATTTCAACGATTATAAGTTACTTTTGAAATAATTTTTTTATATTTATGTTGGTAAATATGCAAAAATAAAAATTACTATAAATTAATATTAAAAATATAAATTAGTTTTTGCGACATCAAATTGTACAGCAGAAAGTGTTTTCATATTTGACTATATTAGCTTTTACGACATCAAATTGTGTAGCAGAAAGTATTTTTATAATAAAAAAATAAAGAACTATACTTTTGGCAACATGTGTTATGTTGCTAATGTATCACATTTTTGCGACATATAAGACACATGTTGCCAAAAGTTACTTTAAATATAAAATATGATATGTCGTCAAAAGTGGTTACATTTCGTGACATTGGTGATTTCGTGTCGCCAAAGACTTTTCTAGACAAGACTATAGCGACATGTATGCGACATAGCCAGATATGTCGCAGAAACGCTTTTGCGACACAAATCTAACTTTTTGCTACATATTGTTTATGCCGTTGAACATGCATTTTCTTGTAGCCAATTGGTGTTGTCCAATTAGCGTTGCCCAGTGAAGTGCCATTTGGCGCAGCCTGTTGGCACGGCCTAATGGTGCTCCCAGATGACGCGCAGTTGGCGCGTAGTGTGCGTGTACGCAGTTGGCGCAGCGGTGCGCAATTTCGTGCACGCTATGCGCTAACTAGCGCGCACTGTGCGCCAGTTGGCTCAATCGTGTCTGTGCACGATTTGAGCGGTTACGGAATGTTCGAAGTAGTTTTTTCCACATCCTGAACGTTCTGTACACCGAGCAGTTACTGGACGAACCTATATAAAGTCCCTCTCTTCTCTCTCTGGGTATATATAGTACACAAGTATCAAAAAAATTCTTACGAAATTCTCTAAGTTCAGAGCAGAGATGAGAGCTACTTTATGAGTAGAGTTCCACGCCAACCGAGGAGTCAGAAGAGCGGAGTGTTTCGAAGTTCTCCGCCGAACTTGCTGGTTCATGGAAGCTGTTCATGTGGGACGAATCAAGCTTTGAGCGCCGGTGATCATTCACCCCAGCAGACCATTTGCTCCTTCTGTTCATCCACTTGCAACTCGTTCTGAACGAGAATTTTTCTGATCTAATTAGAAAAGTTAGTGGACTTTTGCTGCTGCTACTACGAATTCTTCTGTGTCTTCTTCGAAGTAACACATTAGTTTTCATCTCTCAGAATCCTCCAAGGATCTATGTCTTGTACCTTCCTCGAAGAGTTGCTTAATTTCAGTTTTCCATCGAAAAATTATGCCCCGGGACTAACATATTCTGTTCCGGAAGGCCTCCACTTGAATCACACCATACAAATCCAACCCGAAGGACTTACAAACTAAGTCGGAAGGCCTACTTCACATAAATCGCACTGCATCGCATCCGTACCACACATGGGCCGCACATGGTCTACACCGCACCTACTCACTATAATTCGTGGCAGCATCAGCAGCAGTAAAGAATATGTACATAGTTGTACACTAAGAGATGTGTACTGTCGGCAGCATCAGTCGGAAGAGAAATTCGTGGCAGCATCAGCAGCAGTAAAGAATCCTGTGTGCAGTTGGAGGCATTTAAGAGCCAACAACCCAGAAACACAATCTCAAATATTATATGAGAACTCAGGTGATATATATACATATATATATCCCCATATCACTTATTGATTTTAACTAATCCGACATGACTATCTACATGAGGAATGTGTAATGTCCTGATGCGAGGGTCCCCTGCCCTCTAATTCACTATGGCGTCTAGCGATGTACATTGTCTGCAAGGGGGTACGAACCATCGTGGTCCTTGCAGCAGGTTCAATGCACACGTACGGGACCGTCGAGACCAACCGTACGTAAGTGGGGTGCATTTTTTATGGATCATATTGTTACATGAAAATGCTAAGTCTACAATCAAATTATTACAACCTCCTTTCCTCTCCTCTCCTCTCCCACGTCCATACACATGAGTCCTATCGGATTCCACATTCTCTCGTCTCTTCGCTACATGGGCTCCATCCGATCCCATCACTTACCCTCCTCCTCCAATCGAAGTCCGACACGTGACAGTTGTAGGTGAGTTGTAAGTATTTGGTTGTAGGCATAACAAAAATCTATTGTTACATGCAACGTTACTCCATATCATAAAACATGTATCACTTGTATATATGTAGTTTGTAATATTGACACTATATTGTCTTAGCAGTACGAATCATAAATGTCCGCAGATTGGAACAGGAAGAAAATTTCCAAGGGACCATGATCCAACAATTTATAAGATTGTGTACGTGAGATGTACAAGAGCAACGCATGTTTGAAGCTCCTTCTCCGACAATTCGTCAGATTCAAAAGGATAGCGAACATATAGAGTGACCGCAGTTACATCTGTACCACAAATTCGTTCAGATACAAAGTATCACAACAAATTTAGGTGGCCCAGCCTGGCCTAGCTAGACAATCAATTGTTGCGTACACATGAACATACGCTTAATAAGCTTATAGTGGAGGGTTATTTCTTCGGAGACGGACACATAAACTCTTCATTACGTTCCGATATATATATTTTTTATTATATATATATATATATATATATATATATATATATATATATATATATATATATATATAAAATATATATATATATATATATATATATATATATATAGTGATTAAAGATCTACTTTTTATTAATGGTGAACTAGTAAAGAATTCAGACTCGTGTCGGCCGTATTGGAGTTCAATCTGGATTTATTAACAACATATTTGTGAAGTCCAGATCTGTTTAATATTGTTAGAAAATACTTTCTTTTTTCTGTAGCAAGAACAAAATGAAATAATTAGAGGTTAGAGTTAGGTCTACGGGGAAGTCATGAACGAAGAGATTATTCGAGGTCTATGTGAAAACTTCCTCTCGAATTATCCTAGAGGTAAAATCCCATGGCTAGCGGCTTCCCGTCGTTACACACAACTCTCGGAGAATGATCCGAATTTAGCTTTTTTCAGAGAATATGATGGAAACTTAGATTTTTTTTTTTTTATTTGAGAAGAAGTAAGAATAGAGAGGGAAGTTTGTCCGAATTTGTAAGGAAGAATGAAGAATAAACAAAGAGGGAAAATAGATGAATTTTCCTAAGTGTATCCTCAATACTAAAAATATGTTTCATATGGAAACATATATAGGCAACCCCTCTTCCTAAATACTCAATATATTTTAATAGGATTTAATGACTAGTTATTTAGTCATTTGGACATTAAACACCAGCCAATAAAATATCAATGAATAGGAAAATAAATATTGAAACGGTCAAAATCAAAGAGTTCGAAAGTTGTTTTTTTCTACAAGAAATACAACAATTCCATCCAAAAAACCAACTTTCGAAAAAAAATAACAAAATTCAAGAGAATAGAAGTAGAGAATTTCTGGACAAATAAATAATACGCATAGATGTGATGGATTACAGTTTTGAATCTCACTTAGTGACTATTATCTTTGTCTGAAGAAGTGCTTCATGTACTATGCCTTAAGTCAAAATTCTTATACAGATTCAGAAAATAGCACATAAAGTATGCTAGAGGTTCTTGGGTCAATCGGGACGGCGCTTTTGATTGGCCGCACGCACTTATTCCTTATTCATGAGAATTGTCTGGGATCTTCACGTCCCATAATCGCAGCCTTCATAACCTCTCATATATGTAAACTCTCATAGGGTTGGTGATTGGAGTCAACCGTGCATAACTATGCTTGGAAATATTAAGAGTTTTAAAACTCATCATAACCAAATCATACCCAAACACTATCATCATAGGGATGGGGTGTAACTGTACAGTTTCTGATAGCCGCTTGGGCATTAGTTAATAAGAATTTAATCTCAAGGTTAGTGTTCCATATTATTCACCTGAGTCCAGTTTATTTCTACCCATTGAACCGGCTTCTTGGGATCTCTAGTCAGACTCGGTTGGGTTATCACTGCTGGTGACTTACTTACGGACTTAACTCCATCCCCCTCGATGATACTAGGATTAACTTCTTAGACAGACTCTTTGACAAAAGTTTTGCAATGTTCTTAATTTTTTGACTTTATATAGTCAAGGACTATATTTTCGCCTTTTAGGCTCTTTAATGACTTGAAGCACAGCTGCGGGTATATGTTCATCTTGGAATTCATATAATCATGCTTTAGCAGTTCTATAGCATATTGATCATCATAATAAACAATGACAGGTAAAAATATATAAACCATGTAAATTATAAAATGTCTAAGTCATATAGCTTCAGTACAAGTTGTAACTGAAGATCACATTTCAGAGTGCATAATACTCTTAGCTATGATATATTTATTACATAAATATCAGGAGATGGCAACTCCTCACGAAGTAAAAGAGTATGCAAAAATGGATTAGATGTAATATGATTAAGTTATCCAGTTTGTATCTGAATGACATTTTATGACATCAAGGTGTTTAATATAAAATAATTTATAATCTAGAATAACATTAAAAATACTCCTTCTAATATAGAACAGAATAACTGGTTTGACTGATTTAGCAAATCAATCTTAACAAATCTTTTAGTTTGTCAAGCTTTGGTTCACTTGTGTTAGTTGTAGGGGTCGGTTACCAGCTAGCGATGGTCCGAAAGACACTTAAGTTCTGTATCGCTTAGGCTATTTACACATTTTGACAGAAGGACCCTTTCGGCTTGTACCCAAATGAATCTCTACCTTAAGTCTTAGATTGAAAGTGATTTGAAATACCATTAAATTATTTACTTTTGCCTAAATTCTAATATTGTGACACTATGGTCATTTAAAATTCAACCGATCAAGAAAAACTATTATTCAACATCACCATAATCTACATACAGGAACGAAGAAAAATGGCTTATAGATTTCAACAATATAATTGTCCAACTAAACTTAGGAATCGAATGTGAATAGAATCTTGTAAATATAAAATTACCATTCCACGTGATCATAGAAATTTTGTATTTCTTCATTTTGTCTTAGTAATAACACTTCATAATGTTATTTTTGTACATCATTTTTAGATAGTTCCATTATTCTCGCTAAACATTCATTAGTATCCTAGAATTTGAAAAATGAGATTTACAAACATTAAATTAGAATAATAAAGCAAAAAAACTTTTCTATTACTTACCTTCATCCTTATTATGTTTTCTCCTTTCCTTACAAGTCACAATATATAATGCTTCTAGCATAGAGAAATAAATATTACGAAGATCATAATTTGAATAAGAGGGGAAAACAAAATGTATTACCATCATCATTAACACGTTACTCTTTTCCAAAAATAAATAAATTAATAAATCTCTATTGATTCGAATCTTATAAAAAGATTACTTTGCAAATTAAATAAAACAAATGAAATAATCATGTAGCATTTATGGACCAACATTAACATGAATTACTTCTCTTTTTCATAAAGTTTCTTTTTTCATGGAACAGTCAGACTAAACAAGGAACTTCGGTCACAAAGTCATCCACAGTGTATCACTAATACGTATAATTTCTAGAAACAACATCTTGCCTCTTTGTTTAGGCCCTTTTTTTAATAGTGCAGGTGTAGTAGGCTTGCAATTCTACAAGGCAACAAAACTATGTGCAAAACATTCTGAGGACTAAATAAAAAATCAAACGATATCATACTTATGTTTACATAAAGTCATTACATTCTAGTGGCAATTTAAGGTTAGGCACAAATTCTAAATCCACGTTATTGATATTTAGCTCTTATGAAATGTTTTAACCATTGTGAAGAAATTATTACCATCACTACTCTCTAAACCATATATTGGAATCAATTTATTATTGCCAACACAACACTATCTAATATCCATCATAAAATATCACACAAGAATTAAACAACTGTAGAGATATATCAAAGATGTGGTCAAAGCATAGAAATTCGACAAATATTGGAAACAAACATAAGAAAAGAAAAGAGGATAAATATGTAAAATAGAACTTGTCTATAATATAACTAATAAATCAAGTGGCAGAAATTATAGCTTGGTACATTGTCAACTAAATTTTTTTCTGCAACTTAACTACTAATTTATACTTTTTCATGTATGCTACTAAGCAATCACAACGATATTATGAAAAAGTATCATATGTGATATCATCTCGATACCATACATGTTAATTTGCTAACAGTGTGTCACATCCATATGTAGCTGCATAGATTACTTGATGGTGGCCGTAGAAGCAACCTACTAACAATAATAAGTCATTGTTGTATAAATTTGTTATTAACTATATATATAAAGACCTCTTAACCAGAATGTCCCATATTAAAACAAATGCATAAAATCCAAATTAAAACACCACTACATGTGATTAGTAGCTTAAAGAGAACGCCACAACGGTTATAGTTTAAAGAGCAATTATTCCAAATTGTCTTGTGACTTGAGCTATTACAAATGGCTAGAATATATGTCTGGCCAAAAAATAATTACTTAGAATTGTTTACTAAACATAAATTAACATAAATGATATATATAAATATAAATATAAATATAAATATAAATATAAATATAAATATAAATATATATATATATATATATATATATATATATATATATATATATATATATATATATATATATATAAATATATATATATATATATATATATATATATATATATATATATTTTTTTTTTTTATTTATATATATATATATATATATAGAGAGAGAGAGAGAGAGAGAGAGAGAGAGAGAGAGAGAGAGAGAGAGAGAGAGAGGGGTAAATACTCACAAGTTATGAATTGACACACAGGACAGAAAAACATTAGAACAATTTTGTATGCTTTATAGAACATTAGGAAACTAGGGATAGAATATATATGTTATCCTGCTAAGTTTTTTAAGGGCCTAGTTTTATCAACAAAAAAAAAAAAAAAAAAAAAAAAAAAAAAAAAAAAAATCCTTTTTTGCCTTCTTCGAAATCCAACATATATTGCCAGAATACGTAGTCTATATGTGAAAGTCTGATTTGCATGCTGAAGTTAACACAACATTTAATTCAACATATATAGATGAATAATCTCTTAGATTGTTTTTTTGTAGCAAGAACAAAATAAAACAATTAGAGATCTGAGTTACCGGTCCACAGGAAAGTCATGCACGAAGTATTTTCCAAAGAGATTATTCGATATCTATGTGCAGACTTTTCCTCGAATTCTCCTACAGGTAAACCCTCCTGGCTACCGGCTTCCCATCGTTGCACACAACTCGGAAGAATAACCCGATCTTAGCTTTGCCCATAGAATAGGATGTAAACTTAGATTTTTTATTTAAGAAGAAGTAATAATAGAGAGAGAAGTTTGTCCGGGTTTATAAGGAAGATAAAGAATAAACAAAGAGGGGAAATAAATGGATTTTCCAAGTAATACGAATTAATGGCTAGTCATTTAGTCATTAAGCACTAGCCAATAAAATATCAAAATAAATATTAAAATAGTCAAAATTAAAGAGTTAGGAAGTTGGTTTATTTATAAGAAATACAAGAAATATTTGACTATATTAGATTTGGGCATCCATAATTGGTACTGGACTAACTATTTTAAGTGTAATATGATTCTTATTTTAGGGTTTCCTATTTAGAAAATCCTATGATTTAAAATAGACTCTTGGCGGGCTATTTTAGGTATAATAGGATTCCACTTTTAGAGTTTCCTATTTAGGAAATCTTATAATGACTAAAATAGGTTTTATCATCCTATATATATATGGGTTGAGAGTGGAGGCACAAAAAAAGCACAAGGTGGAGATTCAGCTTGCTTATCTATTGGAAATATAAGAGAAAGTTCGTACTTTGCTCCTATGGCTCGTCATCCAAGTCAGAGGAGATCTGATCGAGGAGTCATCACCTTTGTTCAGAGAAATTGCTACAGGTAGGGTGAGTGATTTAAAGTTATAATCTCTATATTTTCTTCTTGTTTGTGGTAAGGGGGTTGAACCTATTTGGACAAAGGATTCAATATTAGTTTTTGTCAATCTTCTAATTTTACTTGAGTTATAAAGATTATGATTCGTCCAGGTGACATAGTCACCGACCATATACGTTATCTTTATTTGTGTTTGTCATTCGTTAGATGAGAATTGGTTATCTAAGGTTGATTCCTAAGTTTGTGTTGCTGTCATGTTTCACTCAGGACATTAGAGCGCATTATAGGATATTTCTGATCCCAACATCTGGTATCAGAGCGAGGTCTGGTTCATTCTGATCTGATACCAACATCTAGTATCAGAGCACTTAGGTTCTCGAGAGGTAAGGTAAAACCATGTATACGGGAAAGACGAACACACATATGATTATCCTTACAAGACAAAAGTGGACAATTTGGAAGGCAAGGATGGAGGACGTACTCTGGTGTAAAGATTTGCATGGTCCATTGGAGGACGACATCGCCAAGCCATCGAACAAGTCTACTGATGACTGGAGGCAATTAGATCAGAAAGTCGTTGTATTCACCTGCCATTGGCTAGACGATTCTGTTTTTCATCATGTCTCCACGCAGATTTCTGTAAAAGCATTATAGGAGAAGCTGTATTTGTAGGAGCGTAAAAAATTGCTTCATAGACTGAGTCAAAGGGATAAGAGCTTTCCACTCAAACAAGCTACTTTATGCCAAAGACGGATCAGCAGCTTTACGCCAGGGACACATCAACCATTTTACGCCAGGAACATGGCAACCATTTTATGCCAGAGACAAATTGTCAAATCATGCATTTAATGCAAAGTAATAATGGGTCTGACATAAAGATTTACTGACGGCGTATAACACAGGATTCGAAGGGATTTGTTTTACACAGAAATTAATATTTGTCGTTTAGTATGTGGACTGAGCTACTTTTACGCTCACAAGATGGCTTCTTTTACGCATGAATACTATACGAGCCTTTTTACGCTCAAAGTTGACGTGTGCATAAAGTTTATTTGGGCTACCTTTACGCTCAAGGTTGTTTTATAAACCACTTTATGCGGGAAGTCCATTTTAGGGCTATTTTACGCCTAGTCCACTACCTTACGCTCAGGGTATATTTGGGTTGTTTTCACGCCCTATCCTGTCTGACTAGTTTGGAACGTGGTTTGCCTACGTGGTTTTCATACCACACATTTCGAGGAACGTGTGTACGTGCATCCTATTCTTATTAAAATCATGGGACACGTGTCAACGTATGTAAAGAATGACTTCAGTCGTGGGTGGCAGTTATTAGCGTAAAGACAGAACTTTTGCTGAGTTTTACGCACAAAAAGCCAAGTCTATAAATAGACTTATTTTTCTCATATAAAAGGACAAGCAGAGAGAGAGGAGATAAGACAGAGAGATCAGAACTCAAAGATTTTGATTCTCCAGAGCATTCTTCTTCAACTTTTCTTCCAGAACAGAGTAAAGCAAAGCAGAAAAGTATTCGTCCTCACCATCAGTGCCCAAGTGTGTCGATATCTTTCTGGTGACTTAGTTCTTCCGGTTGTTCATTTTCTAGCAGTGATCTTCATCATCATCATATGGTCCAAGGAACAAAGTGATCACCTTCAGATCAGACTTCCATAGCAATACTTCCCAGAATAATTTGTACTATTTGTACATTTTCTCGTTTTATTTTCAAAAGCCAATTTTAGGCCTTTTGTTAAGTGAAACAGTATTCATTGTACAAATAGAAGATGGCTGACAATAATACATTTTTTATTCTCTAACTCGTCAACTTAAAATACATGGAGGGTGCCTCGTTGGCAGAACATATAAACGAGGTTCAGGGGATCATCAATCAACTGTATACGATGAAGATGGTGATTGATGATAAGCTTCAAGTACTTCTAGTTTTGAGTTCTCTGTCGAAAAGCTAGGAGACATTGGTGGTGGCGATGAGAAACTCTACTTCGAATGGAGTTGCCATGATAGATGCAGTCAAAAGTAGCTTATTGAATGATGAGGTTTGGCGTAAGCAAGTTAAATCATCACAAGAGTTTGTTATGGTGGCTTCCTACCGGAAGAAAAGACTCAAGTCACACGAGATGACATGGAAGAGTTCTCCGGATCTTGCTACTATCATCGTGGCAAAAGGGGTCATATTAAGAGGAACTACATGAAGCTCAAAGATGAGAGGGCTAAAGGCAAGGATGATTATTATGATCTTACAACATTTGGAGATATTATCATCACAGCAACAGACGTAGAGGAACCTTGTGGTACATGTCATAATAGCGATTGGATCATAGATACGGGGGTGTTATATCACGACACAACTTCACATAGGAGGATCTTCACATCATACATATACGGTAGGTTTGCATGTGTCAAGATGGACAACAAAGGGACTGCTGAAGTAGTAAGCATTAGTAATTTGCTTGTGACAATGGAGCTTGGCATGAAGCTGGTTCTTAAGGGTTACGATATGTACCGAATTTTCATTACAACATAGTTTTTGTAGGGATCCTAGAGGATGATAGGTATCGCAGACTGTTTGGGGACAAAGATTGGATGCTTATGAAGGATTCCCGATAGTTGGCTTGAGGAGTTATATGTTTTGGCATGTGCATGATCAAGCCGCTGAGGTGGGTAGAAAGGCCAAATACATCTGATAAAGACTCGAGGGTTATTCGACAGGAGTTTGTGGACCATCGAGAACTAGTCTTGGGATGTCTTTGAGATGTTTTGGTTGGAAGGATTTGGTCATCGAGACAAAGCGACGAATGGTATGATTCAAAGATTGAGAGTTAGTCTGTCGGTCCCATGACTGTTGGTCAGTCGTGGGAGGGTGTTATTCCACGGATTTGATTTGGTGATTGGTGGTTTACCAAAGCTTCAAGGAGGGACATTGGTTTCAGCATTTTAAATTCAGAGAGGAGATAAAGTGTACAACAAACACAATCCGAGATAAGCGAACCTCCATTCACACAGTTTAGAGAGAGTTGTGGGTCACCGACAATATGCACAGTACATAATATTTTGCATAAAAATTGTAAGACCTCTATTTTAGGGATTTATTTTTTCTTATATTTATTTATTTAATATGATTATTTATTATTAAACTATATTTTGAAATTTAATTTTGACTAAAAATATACTTTACCGTATCTTTGACTTTGAAGCACATCATTCGCCTATTCATTGAAACCAATTTCATATTTGTGTTCTAGACGAGTTCACCTTCGTCTAGACATATCATGTCCCACTAAAATATATTCCCTTGCACTATATTTTTCTTGTACAACTTTTGAGTCAGTATTTCGAAATTCTTGAAATCTTTTCAAATTCCGAAAACTTTGAAGGGGGTCTTGTAGGAGCGTAAAAAATTGCTTCATAGACTGAGTCAAAGGGATAAGAGCTTTCCACTCAAACAAGCTACTTTATGCCAAAGACGGATCAGCAGCTTTACGCCAGGGACACATCAACCATTTTACGCCAGGAACATGCCAACCATTTTACGCCAGAGATAAATTGTCAAATCATGCATTTAATGCAAAGTAATAATGGGTCTGACATAAAGATTTACTGACGGCGTATAACACAGGATTCGAAGGGATTTGTTTTCACAGAAATTAATATTTGTCGTTTAGTATGTGGACTGAGCTACTTTTACGCTCACAAGATGGCTTCTTTTACGCATGAATACTATACGAGCCATTTTACGCTCAAAGTTGACGTGTGCATAAAGTTTATTTGGGCTACCTTTACGCTCAAGGTTGTTTTATCAACCACTTTACACGGAAAGTCCATTTTAGGGCTATTTTAAGCCTAGTCCACTACCTTACGCTCAGGGTATATTTGGGTTGTTTTCACGCCCTATCCTTTCTGACTAGTTCGGAACGTGGTTTGCCTACGTGGTTTTCATACCACACATTTCGAAGAATGTGTGTACGTGCATCCTATTTTTATTGAAATCATGGGACACGTGTCAACGTATGTAAAGGATGACTTCAGTCATGGGTGGCAGTTATTAGCGTAAAGACAGAACTTTTGCTGAGTTTTACGCACAAAAAGCCAAGTCTATAAATAGACTTATTTTTCTCATATAAAAGGACAAGCAGAGAGAGAGAGAGGAGATAAGACAGAGAGATCAGAACTCAGAGATTTTGATTCTCCAGAGCATTCTTCTTCAACTTTTCTTCCAGAACAGAGTGAAGCAAAGCAGGAAAGCATTCGGCCTCGCCATCAGTGCCCAAGTGTGTCGATACCTTTCTGGTGACTTAGTTCTTCCGGTTGTTCATCTTCTAGCATTGATCTTCATCATCATCATATGGTCCAAGGAACAAAGTGATCGCCTTCAGATCAGACTTCCATAGCAATACTTTCCAGAAAAATTTATACTATTTGTACATTTTTTTGTTTTATTTTCAAAAGCCAATTTCAGGCCTTTTGTTAAGTGAAACAAAATGGTGACTCTGCTGGGGACGACCTTCTCCTCTGACGAGGAGGCAATTGCTCAATATGATGATATATCGATCGGATCGACAAAGAAGACTCTGGTTGTACACTTCCACCATACTGCTTATGAAGAGATGCTCCGAACTGGGGGTGGTTCCCGCTGCTCCAATGTTCAAAAATCTCGTAAAGCACAAAAAGTTTGGATTTCTAAATCCAAAACAGCTTCTGATCTCTCTGTTACTTATGATGGCAAGGGAATTCTTCCCACTCCTATTGTAAAGGCTCCCATCTGTGATGATGCAGTCTCTATTTCAGTGATACGCCATGTACGTAAAAATAAGTCTCCCGTTTGTAACGTGGCAGACTCTCCAGTCTTACGCTCTGGGCGTAAAAATCAGGTTTTACGCCCTACGCATAAAAATCAGGTTTTACTTCCTGAGTGTAAAAACAAGTCTCCCGTCTGTGACGTGGTAGACACACAAAATTTACGCTCTACGCGTAAAGGAAAATCTCCCGTCTATGACGTGGCAGATACTCATGTTTTGCGCTCTATGCGTAAAGGTAAATCTCTTGTCTGTGACAGTGTAGATAAAATTCACAATGATGCTTCTGCATCTAAAGTGAAGTTACCTAAACGTATACAGCGTAAAAATGTTGTTGGTAAAGCTCCAATTCTACGCCAACAACCTTCTTACACTGCCTTACGCAAAGTACCGAACCTACAAATTACGCAAAATGCTGCTTAAAAATAGACAATCTGCTAACGCAACTCCAAGCGCGTAGGAATGTACAGTTTGGTTCTGCTAATGCAGCTGGTAATCTTCTTTATACTCAGGGGACCAAATGTTTTTCTACCCCAAATGTGATAAAGAAGATTACTCCATCTACTGATCTACGCGAGTTGTTAGTACAAAAGCGTAAAAATAGACAATCTCCCGTGACACTCCCCCAAGAAAATTACCATTGTAAGTGTCACCATATTGTAATCAACTGTTGCTGTTCGGCTTCAAAACGGTTAGTTTTTGATCAATTGAGTTTTAATGCGCCTCAACAACAAGCTGATGACCAAGAACATGAGCTGTCATATGCGTCAGTCAACATGGCCTCTCATACCAACAGAGGACGACGTCCTAGACGGAACACGTCCCAAACTCCAGGTCAACAACAATTCAACAGACTTCTTGATTCTTTTGAAGGAGTATATCAAAATACTCGATCGAGAAGGCAAAGACAGTTGCAGACTTCTGATTCAGAAGCTGGGGGTACTCAATCTTTTGAATCTGAAACTGATAGTGTCGATTCATACCTCTATACCAATCCTTCTATATCTTCAAGATAGGTTGAATCCTACGCTATTGGAGATGACCCAGAGACGTCATCTGCTAATACAGAACAACGTCTCACTGTCGTCGAGCACTCATTAATGGACATGATTACTATGATGCAAAGCATGCACCAGATAATAACGGCTCAACAAATTTCTCAACCGGCAATAGTAATACCGGTACAAGTCGCAGCACAAACTCAAGATAGTCAAGGGGCTGATATACCTTTGAATATTCAAGAGCCTACTGTTAACCAAAATTATGCATCTCCAGATTCTATTATTCCAGAAGATGTACCATCGCCGGTGGGGGTTACGGTACATCCAACAACCATTCAATCAAATGTGCTTCCGTAAACCAGTGAAGCCATTCAAGCAGTACGTGAGCTCAAAGCACAGTTTGAAGTTTTAAAGCACAAGGATCAGCTCTAGAGGTTAGGGATTAAGCAACCTTATCCTCCTAATTGGAATGATGTACCCTTTCTACCGAAATTTAAGCCACAATCAATGGTATTATTTGATGGAAGGGCTTCTCCTAGTCAGTATATCAATTATTTTGATATTATGACTGTACATCTGCAGAAAAATGATTCTCTTCTCACTCGAGTGTTCGTTGGATGTTTGATAGGTTCAGCTTACGACTGGTATCGTAGTTTACCCGACAATTGCATTTCGTCTTTTGACAAATTTAAAGCAATGTTTCTTTCCCGCTTCTATGAAGGAGGTATGGACATGAACATGTCATCCTTAATAGAAATCAAACAAAAGGAGAAGGAAGATACTCAAACTTTCATCGAACGTTTCCGACAGGCTACTCTAAAGATGCCTCCTGGTATGCCAAATTCAGCATTAATTGATACATGCAAGATGAATCTGCGACCATCCATTGTTGTCTTCACGGGTTTCCAATTCACAGATTGGACTTCGTTTATTTTAGCAGCAGTTTCTGCCGAGACCAATGGTAGGTTGGCTCGTGAACATGGGATAATTTTTGCCTCAGAAGATAAAAAAAAGAAAGGAAATCCTGGTAATAGTTCTGGCAATCGTAATATAAAAGGAAAGGACACTCTTATGGTTAATCTTTCAAAAAACAAAACGACGTCGAATAGTCAGGAATCTTCTAAACCAAAAGAAGAATATTCTTTTGACGAGAGCGATATCCCAGGGATATTCCAATATCTGGTGAAGAGTGGAAAACTCCAGATTCCGGAGCCAAAGAGGCCTAATGAGGTGAATCTCACTGACAATCCCAAATATTGTATCTATCACAGATACATAAATCATCCTACCAGGGCTTGTTATGTCCTAAAGAAGAAAATCCAAGAGCTGATTAATGCCAATGTCATCGCTTTAACCAACGATTAGCATACGGTCACAACCAATATGGTTTCTCTTCAATTTGGAGATTTTCTTTCTCAGCAAATCCCAGATGGAATTGTCCCAATTCCGAAGGCGACGATGAAGATTGTTAATATCCCGCCTGCCAGAAAGGAAACTGAAGGATTATTGCCTCTCACATTAAAGAATGGTGAAATTATGTGGGTACATCCTGATTTAGTACCTGAAATGGAAAAGGAAGGTAAAACCTCAAAATACAAGAAAGGTAAAAAAGTCAAAACTTGCAACATGATTTCTCATGTTATTCAAGATCTTGATGATTTGGGTCATCTATGGGATGGCATTCCTTTGGAAGATAGACTGAGAGGATTGAACATATGTCCTCCAAGTTTGGCTCCTACTTCCAAGCTCAAGCTTACTCATCAGCAGTGGCTAGCCATGAATAGTATTCCCTTATATAGGGCACAACAAGTCTTCGCTGCTTATGAAAAAGCTCCTACAGGAATTCTTCCTTATATCCCGAATCCTTCTCCAATCATAGCTACAGAGACTTCTATTCCTCGTTCTTCTGTAGTTACGAAGATCTCTTCTTCTTTTTTTATGGAACCACCTATTGAAAGTCCACTGCCTATCCACTTGTACAGTCAGCAATCTGTCCTCCTCATGAAGAAGATGGGTTATGACTTTCAAAAAGCAGAAGGTTTAAATTATGATAAAGGAATACGACTTCCTTTGCAAATTCAAAATAAAAAATCCACTGTTGGATTGGGTTATGAAGTTCCTCATAACAATCCTCACAAGAAGAAGGCTAAGGAAAGGAAGACTAAATCCTATAATATGGTACTTACTTCTCCTGAGTCTGAAGAAGAAACTTTTGCTGGTACAAGATCTGGGAAAGAGTACCACAAAGATTATGAGGGATCCTCCAAAGAAGCAGAGGATGTTGAAACATCACCAATTCAACCATCTCCTGTTCCTGCTAAACCATCTGTGATTGAAAAGGGGAAAAAGAAAGCAGTACGCTTTGACGTCCCATTGAAGTCCACTTCCAGTCAGGGGGTGGTGATGAAACCCTACAAATTTGATATTCTAGCCCAGTTAGCCAATACTCCGGCTAGACTATCTATATTTGAGCTGCTTCGTCTTTCTAAAGAAAGTAGGGAGACTTTGAGTGAAGCTTTGCTAGAAGCAGACTCGTACTTGGCTCAAATCAAGAGTCCTGATAATACACCCATATCATGTCCACAGTGTCATAGTGTGATGGCAGCAATTCCCAACATCACCTTTACACAAGAAGATATGCTGTTGAAGCATAACAAGCATGACAGGCCTCTGTGCTACACTGGGTATATCGGATCCACTGAAAATGACAGGATTTACATTGACCCTGGGTCTTCAATTAGCATAATTCTTCAGAGTATGCTAAGACCATTGAGGATTCCTACTAGTGATCTGACTTACACTAGTACCACGATAGTTGGTTTCAACTCTGATAAGAGTAAATACTACAACAAAAAAACCCTTTTAATGATGCTCGATAAGACGTATTAATGACGCCTGATACCTAAGCGTTATCAAAGTTCGAAATACCCTTTTTTATGACGGTTTGGGCTAATTCTGGGCTTTTTATAACGTTTATAAAACAAAACGTTATTAATATTTTAGAGCGGTGGCAAACTTGTAATTAATAAACTTCCAACAAAACTCTTCACACCCGATCTTTTTCAGAGCTTCCCTCCTCCCCCTCTTCCATTCTCTTCTTGAACCCTAAAATTTTCCAAACTTCTAATTTTCCCAAACCCTAACCTCATCCGCCGCTCCTCCAACTTCAACATCGCCCGCCTCGACCACCTCTACGCCGACCCCCACAACCTCGGCAAGGCCCGCATGAAGCTCCACTACGCCGACCTCTCCGACGCCTCCTCCCTCCGCCGCTGGGTCGACTCCCTCCTCCCCGACGAGGTTGTAGAAGCATGGAAAATATTAGAATAATGATCCATGTGGCTCTGAGTAAGAAGCTTATGTGGCCCACACAGGAGCAGCCCTATGCGGTTCAAAGAAGACTCTCAATCGCATGCGGCTCGGGAGCGTATACGGTTCAGCAAGGCATATGCGGCTCGATAGACGCTATGTGTGATCCTTCCCTACAGCTGGTCGTTTGAGGAGTGGCCTTATTTATTGCTCCAGCACGATTCACTGTGGCGGCCCTGACATAAAGTTTCATAATGGCCTTGCCATAATGACTGACTCCTCGGGAAAAGAAGAAAATCTCTGACCAAATCCGTCAGAAGTCCCAGATTGCCACGTGGCAATCAGTCATATGCGGCTCCCTGAGAACCCGTTCCATGCGGTTCGATACAACGCTAGCTCATGCGGCTCCCTGGGAACACATTCCCTGCGGCCCAATACAACGCCAGCTCATGCGGCTCACAAAGATTACGCATATGCGGCTCGATGAAGCATCGTCCTATGCGGCTTACAAAGAGTATCTCTCTGCGGTTCGAGGATCGTCAATCCGATGCGGCTCTGACAGGACTCACAATTAAGACACGTGGCATGGGATCAATAAGAGATTTAACCGAATCTCAACAAATATATTTGACATCATCGTCATAATTACTGAGATCAGGGCATATCATTTATCATCAAGCTAATGGGACACGTGGCGAGCAATCAGACATTGGCATAATCAATCACGAGGATTTAAAGCAGCTAGCATTAATTGCTCATGAGATACGATGCTATCCGCGTTAATGGCCGAGATTCACTATAATCAGGATCAAGGGTTCAGATAGAATGAAGGAGCGCCGACATTCCAAACAGATAATCATTAGCAAACCCTAATGATCACCCCCCACTATTATAAATAGCCAGCATTATTCCCTTGAAAAAAAAGAAGAGAAGAGAGGTCGGCAACAAAAGAATAAAAAAATAAGAAGAGAGAGATCTACACAGAGAGAGCTTCCCCTTTCTTCTTGATAATCACAGAGAGAGAGAAGCCAGGAGAGCAATCCGAGGAGAGCAAGAAGAGCATTTCTTCATCAACGTCGAGCAGATCTTCCCCGAGCCAAGGCTGCATACTGATCGTCCAAGGAGTAAGGCAGAGCGGCCGTCGCTTTCCCGAGCCTCTATCGTCACCCCCCAGAATCAAAAATAAACAATCGTACTTAGTTTGTTGTACCTAGGTTTTCGTCCCTAGGCTTTCTTTGTACGAGCGAGTTTGTATTGTGAGTCTAAGTTCAGTCCTCCGATAATTGTTCTGTTCTTTTACAATCAATGGCAAACACGATGGCGACTCTGCTGGGGACTAACTTCTCCACGGCTGAGGAGTTGGTGACGCAATCAGATGCAGCCAAACTTGGCTCCACACAAAAGAAGATGGTCGTCCGCTTCGACCAACAGGCGTTCGAAGAGATGCTCTCTGAAGGCAGCGCTGGCCCGGCCCAGAAGCGCACCCGCACCACGAAGGCTCGCAAAGAATGGAGACCGAAGTCATTTGCTCCTCCTCAAGCCCTCGATGGGATGCCCTCTGCTGCTCAAGACGGCGAGAAAGATTCTCCTGCGGTCCTACTTCAGATCGTAGACAACTCTGCTGTCCCCAAGTCCGGCAGAAAAAAACATTATGATGCTGGACTTGCAGGGACAAAGAGGGACTCTACCCGGACCGAACCGCAAAAGTGTATCAGCCGCAAGGAGAAAGCCCATGCGGCTACATCCGCCAACCGCATGAAGAAAACTCATGCAGCTACCTCTGTCAGCCGCATAACTTATGCGACTACAGTTCCCGACAGCATGGATGAGACTCATGCGGTCAGTAAAGTCAATCGTTTGCAGAAAACCCATGCGGCCACAAATGCCAACCGTATGCGGCCAGCCTGCACGGTCGTGACCCCTAGCCGCATAAGAACTCGTCCGACGTCAGGAGACAACCGCATGCAGACAGCCTGTACGGTTTCCGCTCCCAGCCGCATAGCATCTGCTCCATGCTCCTCTCGATCAGTTTTCGACCGTCTCTCGTACGGTCCGAACCCTGATGACTCTCTGGATGATAAGCCAGACTCTGTGATGTTCAACTTGGACTCTTCCTATTATGCACCCACAAGTACTAGAAAGAAGAAGTCTAGGGCAGCGCGGGCTCATCAAGCCCAGACAGCTGCCCCAACCTCTGACTATCAGGGCGTCCCGCTGATTATCACACGGGCCTCTGATGGGAAGTTGTACAGAACCGCTCAAGTCCAATCCCCGGCGGTGAACGGACAGAGTGGTTCCTCTGACCTGCGTGAGGCAATCCTCCACAAGCGCAAGGAAAGAGAAGGGGCCTCGGCGTGTAAAGAATCCTCACATGGACGTCACTGCACCCAGATCATTGTCAATTGCTGCTGCAACAACCCGGCAGTGACGGAAGATCGTCCGTCCGTCTTCCACAGACTACAGCACCCGAACTCAGAAGATGAGGCACCTCCTGTTGTCTCCTGCAATTCCGTTCAGAAGGTCCCCGCCGAGGGAAGAGGGAGGAAGACAAGCATCTCCAGTCCAAAGATATCAGCCACTACAGCTAAGAAGTTGTCGGCTAAACGGTTACCCTCCACCGGAGTATACCAATACACCCGTTCGAAGACAAAATCTGCTGCAACAGGAGGCTCATCGTCCCCGACCCTGGGGGTCGTAGGAGCTGGGGGTAGTACTCCTCCGAACGTCCACAATAATCCAATGTTTCAAGAAGACGAACCCCGAGAAACAACCCTTCCATCGTGTACAACAGATGCTGATGTCCCCGAGGACATCCATGATTCGCTAGACGAAGCAAGCTCCGAAGCTGGGGGTAGTGTTCCTTCCGAGTCCGAACCTGAAGAGAACATCCCCACATATCCAGATGATTTTTCGACACATGGGTACGACTCGGAGGGTACATCCTCCACCACTCCCTCCGTCACTCCTCATGTGAAGACGGTATTCATGACAGACAGTAATCAAGGCGGTTCCAGCGATCGCCAGCGCATCGACACTTTGGAGGCCATATTGCATGCCTTGGTCAAGTCGGTAGACGAGATCAAAGCGGCACTTCCTACTCTGCAGGGAGTGACACCTGGCCAGACAAGCACGGGTCCCGCAATCAACGTAGATTCAAATTCAGTGGCACCAAACCAGGGCAATAATCCTTCCGAGATAACGGCCCCTACCGCGACAGATGAAGCCCGAGAAGTAAGAAGAGAGGTTCAGGAGCTCCGAGCAATGTTCCACGCCCGAGAAAACTCTCAAGACCTCAGAATACGGCAACCATATCCTGCTGAACGGAGGGATGTTCCCTTTCCGCCAAGATATAAGCCGTTCAATATCAACCCATATGATGGCAAGACTTCAGCAAGTCGATACATCACTTACTTTGAGGTCACTACCGACCATCTGCCCCATGATGACGCTATCCTCACGCGGCTATTCATTGGGGCATTGGAAGGAGTCGCCTTCGATTGGTACCGCAACCTGCCAGACAATTGCATCCACTCCTTCGCTGGCTTCAAACGCTTGTTCTTGGAGAGGTTCTATGAGGTAGGGCAGGACGTGACGATGTCTACCCTCATGGACGTCGTTCAAGGAGAGAAAGAACTGACGAGAAATTACATTGAGCGGTTTCGTCAAACCGCAATGAAGTTACCATCTGGCAACCCGGATTCTTCCTTGATTGAAATTTGCCAAAAGAGACTACTTCCAACAATTAGTCTCTGGATGGGCGAAAGTCAGTTCAAGGACTGGAAGGCTTTTATCATCAGTGCTACAAGTGCTGAAGAACGATTGAAGAAGGCTCGCCAACTGGGGTTGCATATCTCGGAGGGAGAGAACAAGAGCAAGCGTCCCAACACCAGCAACGACAATGGGGGTAGCCCCTCCAACAACCGGGACAACAAAGGCAAGCAGGCTATGGTGACCGATACAGCCCAGAAGCCCGAGCCACAGCCAGCAGACAAACAATGGCCTCAAATCACTTATTCCTTTGAAGACGGTCACGTCTAGCCTATCTTGGACATGCTTATACAAGGAGATAGGATTCAGCTTCCTCCACCAAGACGGGAGCCTCGGCCGACTGATCTGGAGAACCCAAAGTTCTGCCATTACCATCGCTATGTCCACCATGCTACACACGACTGCTACCAACTGAAACGGTATATCCAAAACCTCATCGATTCGAACGCCCTGGCCATCGATTTCAAAGAGGTAACCGTGGCAGCCAACATGGTGTCCGTATAATTCGGCAGCTTCCCTCCAACAGAGACTCAGGACGGGGTTATACCCATCCCTCTGGCAACAATGGAGATTGCTAATCTGCCGCCTGCTCGCGATCAAGCCGCTGGTCTAGTACCCCTCACCACATCACGAGGGGAAATCATGTGGGTCCATCCGGACCTAGTCCACGAGGTAACCCAGCCCTCTCCACCTTATAAAAGGAAAAGTGAAAAAGTCAGATCCTGCCGTACTGCCTCGGCGGAAGAAGAGGAAGTCTCGGCCGTCACTACTCGATCTGGAACACAAGCCCAACCGGTGACCGAAAATACGACTGATGATCATCCGCCCACTACCAATGATGCTCCGGGACCGGCTCAGCCTTCGACGACCGACAAGCCTAGGCCGAAGGAGACTCGCTTCGACAAGTCCCTCCGGAAGAAGACACCTCAGGGGCTGGAAAGGCCCTACAACTTCGACATCTTAGCGCAATTAGCTAATACCCCGGCCAAATTGTCTTTATATGAACTCCTCAGGCTCTCAAAGGATGTCCGCACGACTTTAAGTGAGGTGCTCCAAAATGCCGACGCATACTTGGCTCAGGTCAACCTCACGGGAGATAACCAACCTGCAGAGCTCCAAGATAGTGCGTGTACGGGAGTAATGCCTAATATCGTCTTCTCTCCGTAAGATATGCTCATCAAAACTAACCTGCATGATCGCCCGCTATACTACACTGGATACATCGGCGACGTAAAGGTGGACCGAATGCACATTGATCCTGGGTCCTCTATAAGCATCATTCCGAAGGGTCTGCTACATCATCTTCGTATTCCGATGCATCGCCTGACACCTACAAGCACCGCCATTAGCGGTTTTAATTCGGGCAGGAGCTACCCAATAGGGAAGATCCGTTTGAAGTGTCAGATCGGCGATCTCCAATCAGAAGTCACCTGTTATGTCATAGATGCCGACACTTCTTACAATATCCTTCTGGGGCGGCCTTGGATACACGATTACATGATCGTGCCTTCCACGCTACACCAGTGCTTCAAATATGTCGATAAGTACGGCTTCGTGAGGACAGAGTTTGCCGATATCGATCCCTTCAAGGGGGTCGAATCTTATTACTCAGACTCCTGTCTGTACGAAAAATCAAAGAAGCATCTGGTCGAAGAAGATGTGCAAGCTCACAACAAGACGGTTACAGGATCAGAAGAACCTCTAACGATCGACCTTCAGGCTCGCAAACCGGGCAATTCTGTACCCCTTACGACTACTCTGCGTAAGGACGCAATCAGTCTCTCCGCACAAGAAGAACAGATGAGAATCCGGCTGCCAAGGTCCGGCCAGGTGTCGAGACCCACAACGGGGCCACTTACCATCAGACTACCAAGAGTCGCTCAACCCCAAACGGAGAAACTCAATCCCTCCGATAGGCCACTGACAATACGCCTTCCCAAAAAAGGTCATCATCCCGATACAAGGTCTGAAACTTTTAGCGAACCAGCCACTCCTCGCTCCACATCGATTACCAGACTGGGGGTTGCTAGTCTACCGACAACCCCACGCTCTGCTCCGTCAGTTGAACCTCTGAAGATCAAGCTGACCAGGACGTCCTCTCAATCTTCATTCACACAGGGGGTAGCTGAAGAGGAACCAGAGCTGGCCAAGTATGTGGCTGCCCACTCCGATACCCCTTTCGCAGATGATGTAATCCCTCTAGAAAAGATACCTTACTTCATCAATAAAGGGTTATCTTTGAACTACACCGAGCTCAATAAGCTATGTACAATGTATGCTATGGAACACGGTATAGGCACTCACCTACATACACAGGTGACAAACATGTACACCGCCATCCGACTTACTCCAGTAGAAGACACTTACCGAATAGTCGAGGGAGGGGACCACCCGATCATCTTCGGCCGGACAAACAACCCACATCCCCTCGCTATGGAAGAAGTCGACTTCGGGTCAGATGCTGGAAGACTGCCTCTGTATCTCTATAGCCCTCAATCCAAATATCTCATGCAGAAACAGGGGTATGATCTAGAGACAACGCCAGGACTAAACTACGGTACTGGACGACGATTACCTTTGAAGACGCCAGCCCCGGCGGGCAAACCACGGGACTACTATAACAAAACCTGATGCGGTTTAGGGTATGTAACGCCTACTACGACCCCTGAAAGCTCAGATGAAGAATGCTACTGGCAGTCACATTCAACCGGATCACCGACTTCCGACTCAGATACCAGCATCGGAGATGTGTTCAGACAAGTCATGTCAGTCAACATGGCATTCACCGACGCTTACGAAGAAGACGAAGACATCTCCAAAATCCTTGAGCTAGAGCCATGGGCCCAGCAATTAGAAGCACAATGGGAAAAGCGGTTCGAATTGAGAGAACCTCCTACTGAAGATGAGGTCATACAAGTGGATCTCGGCAGCAAATCTTCTCCAAAACCGATCTTTATCAGTAAAAGCCTGACAAACGAAGAACGAGAATCGCTGCTGAAACTTGTCAGAGAATATATCGACGTATTCGCGTGGAGTTACGAGGACATGCCGGGGCTAGACCCCGATATCGCTCTTCACAAACTCAACATACGGCCAGATGCAAAGCCAGTCAAGCAGCAACAACGACGCTTCCGCCCAGGCGTCATGGACGCAATTGAAGCCGAAGTCAACAAGTTAATAGCCAGCGGCTTCATTCGTGAAGAGCAACATCCTGACTGGGTCGCTAACATAGTGTCGGTCCTTAAGAAAAATAGGAAGATCCGAATCTGCATCGACTTCCGTAATCTGAATGAGGCATGTCCGAAGGACGAGTTTCCCCTCCCCATCACAGACATCATGATCGACAACACATGCGACTTTGAACGTATGTCATTCATGGATGGATTCTCGGGGTATAATCAAATCAAGATGTCTCCCGACGACGAAAAGCACACATCATTCCGAACGTCGATTGGTACATACTGCTACACAGTCATGCCATTCGGTCTGAAGAATGCTGGCGCTACATATCAGCGGGCCAAGAGTATCATTTTTCGAGAACATTTACGCAAAACAGTAGAATGCTATGTCGACGACATCGTCGTCAAGAGTCGCCATAAGGAAGATCATCTGCAAGACCTGAGAACGGTATTCGACCTGATAAGAGCCCACAACCTGAAGATGAACCCTACGAAATCATTCTTGGGCGTATCCAGTGGGAAATTCTTAGGCTTCATCATCACGGCACGGGGCATCCATGTAGACCCTGAGAAGACGAAGGCAATCATGGAGATGGGTCCCCCGAAAAATCTCCGCGAACTCAGAGGCCTCCAAGGGAGGCTAGCTTACATCAGGAGGTTCATTTCCAACCACTCCGGGCGATGCCGACCATTCACACACCTCATGAAGAAGGGAGTCTCATTCGTATGGGACGAGGAATGCCAGCGTGCTTTTGACGACATCAAAGAATATTTGTCGAATCCCCCAGTCCTGGTGGCCCCGGTCCCCGGAAAACCATTTCTGCTCTACGTACGAGCAATGGAACACTCCCTTGGTGCCCTGCTAGCACAAAATAACGATGCAGGCCACGAGCAGGCCATATATTATCTCAGCCGAATGATGATCGGGCCAGAACATCGATATACCGCCGTAGAGAAGGAGTGTCTCGCCCTGGTATTCGCTATTCAAAAGATGCGGCACTATGTCACAGGACAAACCATACATGTGATCTCGCGAGTCAACCCCTTCAGAGTCCTCATGACTAAACCAGGGGCCCTCAGCTCTCGCCTCGCCACATGGGCAATATTGCTGTCCCCCTATCATATGATCTTCGTCCCGCAAAAGGCTGTTAAGGGTCAAGCCCTAGCAGACTTTTTGGCAGCCCACCCAGGATCGGAGTCATCCAGAATCTATGAAGAGATCCCAGACGAGGTCGCCGATTCGAATACAGCCACCCACGACAACATATGGCGAATGTTCTTCGATGGCGCCTCAAGGACCGAACCCAAGGGAAACATCGTCGTCGGGGTCGGAGTGGTATTAATTTCTCCTACTGGGCTGGTGATCAATCGCGCCTACTCCCTTACGGAACCCTGCTCCAACAATATGGCCAAATATAACGCTCTGGTCATTGGCCTCCAACTTGCAAAAGAGCTGGGGGTAGAATACCTTGAAGCATACGGCGACTCCCAACTAATCGTCAATCAGATCAGGGGCTCATACGAGGTTCGCCATGAAAACATGATCCCCTACCATCAAATTGCGATCAACATTATTTCATCATTCGAGGGATTCTTCATCGAGCACGTCCCCAGATCCAAAATATCGAAGCCGATGCCCTAGCAGGCCTTGCCGCTTCCTTAGCAGTGCTGAACCAAGCTCATCATTCGGTTGACGTAATAGGCCACGAACTGGTCTGTCCCAAGAACAACGTTCAAGCCATGGCAAGTTATTCTGCTCAGATGATCGACGAAGCGCCAGACTGGAGACAACCATTCATAGACTTCGTGGTCTATGACATCCTGCCCGAGAACCTGAAGGAGGCTACTTCTATCAGACGGCGTTCTCTCAGATTCTTCTACGATACAGAGACGAAAATGCTGTATCGCCGCTCCTACGACGGATTACTACTTCGATGCTTGTCGAACGCAGAAGCTAAAGAAGTCGTACGGGAGGCTCATGACGGTGTCTGCGGGGCCCATCAGCCTGGCCCTAAGCTGCAAGACCGCCTTCGCCGGATGAGCTACTACTGGCCCACGATGGTGGCTGATGCAATAGATTATACCCGAAAATGCAAGGCCTGCCAAGTCCACGCAGACTTCATTCACCAACCATCCGAATTCCTACATCCGACAGTGGCATCCTGGCCATTCGAAGCATGGGGAATGGATATCATTGGTCCAATCACCCCACCTTTCTCCCGAGGACATCGCTTCATACTGGCGATCACTGATTACTTCTCAAAGTGGGCAGAAGCTGTCTCACTCGCCGAAGTCAAGACTTCGAACGTAATCAGCTTCCTGAAGCACCACGTCATTTATCGCTTTGGACTGCCCCGAAGGATCATCCATGATAATGGTCCACAGTTTATAAGCCATGCATTCTACCGATTCTGCGATAAGTACCGCATCCAGAATGTCGCTTCGACACCATACAACCCGGCAGCAAACGGATTGGCAGAGGCATTCAACAAAACAATCATCAAACTCCTCAAGAAGTTCGTCTTCTCCAACAAACATGACTGGAAAGAGAAGCTCGGCGAGTTCTTATAGGCTTATCGCACCACGGTTCGAACAGCCACCGGGAATACACCATTCTCTCTGGTGTACGGGAGTGAGGCAGTCCTCCCTTTGGAGACTCAGATCCCCTCACTCCGTGTCGCCCTCACTTATCAATTGACGACGGATGATAACTACCGACGACGACTACAAGAGTTGGAGGCTTTAGATGAAAAGCGCCTCCTAGCTCAGCAAAGGATCGAGCTATACCAAGCACGCATCTCAGGAGCCTTCAACAAGAAAGTTAAAATCAGAACATTCCAAGTGGGCGATCTGGTTCTGGCAGTCCGGAGGCCGATGGTCATGACTCACAAGACCACCGGTAAGTTCCAGCCAAAATGGGAAGGTCCATTTGTCATCGAGACCGTATTCTCCAACGGCGCCTATCGCCTCGCTAAGCAGAACGGAGATTTGCTCATGTTGCCCGTCAACGACAAGTTCCTGAAGAAATACTATGTTTGAACATCATTCTCCAGATTATCGAGTCATGTACCCCTTTAGTACCACTGAACTCTCATCCACCCTATTTCAGATTATCGAGCCATGCACCCGCTGGTGCCGCTGAACTCCCACTCCCTCAATAGTCCAAATTACCAAGTTATGTACCAGCTGGTGCCTCTGAACTTACATTCCGGTCACTCTTTCAGATAGTAAGTCAAGTATGATTATACCTCTGAACTTTCTTTCTGGCAGAGATCCTCCCTCAGGATTCACTACCCGCACTCCCAGTGCACAAAAAGGGTAGTCGATCCACCAATTTCCGAAACGACCATGTCCTCATTACCTCCGAGTCGTCTTCACTTCCACCAAAAACAAACTGCCCCCTCGCATAGAACTTCCACGTTCTCCTACCTCTGAGTCGTTCTATGTACCTAATCTTTATTGAGCCCACTCCTGCCATGTCCTCACTACCTCTGAGTGGGAAG
Source organism: Iris pallida (assembly GCA_029216955.1). Classification (NCBI taxonomy): domain Eukaryota; kingdom Viridiplantae; phylum Streptophyta; class Magnoliopsida; order Asparagales; family Iridaceae; genus Iris; species Iris pallida. The sequence continues at coordinate 32,201,757 of JANAVB010009596.1, read as the reverse complement.
GCTCCGTCGAAGAAATCGTTATATTTGCCATGTCCACATTACCTCTGAGCAAGTATGTCGGTCCTCTTTTAACCTATCGTCTGTACCCACAACCGGAGTACGACACAAATGTCCCCTGTTGACCACAAATGTCCTCTGTTGACCACAAATGTCCTCTGTTGACCACAAATGTCCTCTGTTGACCACAAATAGCTTCCGTAAAGTCTCTTCTGCCATGTTCTCATTAGCGCTGAGCAGGAAGATTTTACTATAAAACCTTCATGTTTGCCATGTCATCATAACCTCTGAGCAAATATGATCGGTTCCCTTTCACCCCATTATCCGCATCCTGAACTAGGATACGCCAAGGGTAATAGGTCCACAAATATCCATTCGCTAAGCTTCTTATCCACCATCTTACCATACCCCGGGAGCCCAGCTGCTCTACGGCATTCCTTCCCCCAGTACCGAGAACATCCATGACCACTTTGCCGTGGCTGTCCCGGACATCCTATCTAAATTGTTATCCGTACCTAAAACCAAGGTACACCTAGGATAACAAGTCCATAAATAAATCCCCCAGCAAGTCCAAATTCCATAAACACCCAAGTGCAAGAAAGAAAAGATGAGTTGAAACATGCTCATTTATTCAAAAATCAAAGGGCTACATCAGCAGGGATCACACCCCCTCGCAAAAAAAAATAAAAAAATAAAAAAATAAAAAAATAAAAATAAATAAAAAAAAAAGAGAGAGAAAGAGAGAAGAAGAAGAAGAAAAAAAAAGAGAAAGAGAGAAGGTAAAGAAAAGCCCCAAGAGACTAGAAGACTCCTATTTATAGGCAAAAGAGACCCACGAAACGAACGGACGTCTCGGAGTATGCCTCGGATTACGCGCCGCCCCCAAAGAATAAAGGCAAAACGCTTCGGTTAAGGCAAAACCGACTCTTGGGATCCTCCCCCAAAAGGCGGCGTTAAATCAAATCAAAGGCACTTAATAAAGATTTTCACACGTGATCAGGACACGTGGCAATAAGTTTATGCGGCCAGATGAATTTATGCGGCTAAGGCACTTATGCGGCTAGGAAGCTCAGGCAGACAGAAAAATCCGATGCGGCATGAACGGGGCCATGCTTCTTGTTCAAAGTATTCCAATTTTTACAAATTGAAAACTTTAAAGGGGGTCCTGTAGAAGCATGGAAAATATTAGAATAATGATCCATGCGGCTCTGAGTAAGAAGCTTATGCGGCCCACACAGGAGCGGCCCTATGCGGTTCAAAGAAGACTCTCAATCGCATGCGGCTCGGGAGCGTATGCGGTTCAGCAAGGCATATACGGCTCGATGGACGCCATGTGTGATCCTTCCCTACAGCTGGTCGTTTGAGGAGTGGCCTCATTTATTGCTCCAGCACAATTCACTATGGCGGCCCTGACATAAAGTTTCATAATGGCCTTGCCATAATGACTGACTCCTCGGGAAAAGAAGAAAATCTCTGACCAAATCCGTCAGAAGTCCCAGATTGCCACGTGGCAATCAGTCATATGCGGCTCCATGAGAACCCGTTCCATGCGGTTCGATACAACGCTAGCTCATGCGGCTCCCTGGGAACACATTCCCTGCGGCCCAATACAATGCCAGCTCATGCGGCTCACAAAGATTACGTATATACGGCTCGATGAAGCATCGTCTTATGCGGCTTACAAAGAGTATCTCTCTGCGGTTCGAGGATCGTCAATCCGATACGGCTCTGACAGGACTCACAATTAAGACACGTGGCATGGGATCAATAAGAGATTTAACCGAATCTCAACAAATATATTTGACATCATCGTCATAATTACTGAGATCAGGGCATATCATTTATCATCAAGCTAATGGGACACGTGGCGAGCAATCAGACATTGGCATAATCAATCACGAGGATTTAAAGCAGCTAGCATTAATTGCTCATGAGATACGATGCTATCCGCGTTAATGGCCGAGATTCACTATAATCAGGATCAAGGGTTCAGATAGAATGAAAGAGCGCCGACATTCCAAACAGATAATCATTAGCAAACCCTAATGATCACCCCCCACTATTATAAATAGCCAGCATTATTCCCTTGAAAAAAAAAGAAGAGAAGAAAGGTCGGCAACAAAAGAATAAAAAAATAAGAAGAGAGAGATCTACACAAAGAGAGCTCTCCCTTTCTTCTTGATAATCACAGAGAGAGAGAAGCCAGGAGAGCAATCCGAGGAGAGCAAGAAGAGCATTTCTTCATCAACGTCGAGCAGATCTTCCCCGAGCCAAGGCTGCATACTGATCGTCCAAGGAGTAAGGCAGAGCGACCGTCGCTTTCCCGAGCCTCTATCGTCACCCCCCAGAATCAAAAATAAACAATCGTACTTAGTTTGCTGTACCTAGGTTTTCATCCCTAGGCTTTCTTTGTACGAGCGAGTTTGTATTGTGAGTCTAAGTTCAGTCCTCCGATAATTGTTCTGTTCTTTTACAATCAATGGCAAACAGAGGTCTATAACCTCGCCGCCCAGTACCACGTCGCCGTCTCCTTCGAGATCCCCGACTACACTACCGACGTCGTCGCCACCGGCTTCCTCCGCCTCATCGAGGCCGTCAAGTCCGCGACCAGGCACAAGCCCTCCATCCGCTACTACCAGGCCAGCTCCTCCGAGATGTTCGGGTCCACCCCTCCCCCGCACTCCGAGACCACCCCATTCCACCCCCGCCCCCCTATGCCGCCGCCAAGTGCGCCGCCCACTGGTACACCATCAACTACCGCGAGGCCTACGGGCTCTTCGCCTGCAACGGGATCCTCTTCAACCACAAGTCACCGCGCCGCGGTGAGAACTTCGTCACCCGCAAGATCACCCTCGCCGTCGGCAGCATCCGCGTCGGCCTGCAGACCATGCTCTTCCTGGGGAACCTGACGGTCGCGCACGACTGGGGCTTCGTGGGGGACTACATGGAGGCCATGTGGCTGATGCTGCTGCAGGAGAGCCCCGGGGACTACGTCGTGGCCACGGAGGAGAGCCACACGGTGGAGGAGTTCCTGCATGCTACGTTCGGGCACATCGGGCTCGACTGGAAGGATCACGTGGTGATCGACAAGAGGTATTTTAGGCCGGCGGAGGTGGACAGCCTCTAGGGGGATTCGAACAAGGCGAGGAGGGAGCTGGGGTGGAAGCCCAAAGTGGGGTTCATGGAGCTGGTGAAGATGATGGTGGACCAGGACGTGGAGCTGGCCAAGAGGGAGAAGGTGCTCGTCGATGCCGGATACATCGACTCCCAGCAAAAAATTGATGCCTTGGTATAGTATCACAAAGTATACCTCGACCTTCCTTAGTTCAGCTTCACTTTTCGCTTTCTGATGATTTTCCCCTGCTTGGATTTTGATCTCTTCTTGCTTAAACCTAAGTAGTTCAAATCACAGAGAATTCCTTGAAAGATAAATTCTAAAAGAAACTAACACTACAATGTTAAGAAAAAGATTTTCTTAAGAATGTGCATGCAATGCATAGTATCTTCTGAAAATTAAGCTGTCTGGCATATAGATGCATAAATTTCAAAGTAAAATTACCTAGCCATCTACTTGGCTTTCTCAGCCTCCTCCCAAGATGCAGTTCGGGTCTGGATAACACTTTTAGCTGGTTGGTTAACCAGTACATTCTGAAAGGAAGTTGATGCCTCGTATTCATCCTCGTCCTTGCTTGTGTTTGAATTGCTACTCGGCTGGACATGGAAGTGGTAAAAATAACTTGTGGTAGACTTACATTTTCATTGTTTCTGACATCATTAAAGTTGGGATTAGAGGAATTGAAGGGATTCCAATTTTGACAACCTTAATTAAGCTATTTGGAAGCTCTTATGTGAGGGATCTAGTTAAAATGGATATTAGGGACACTATCATAAATAGATGTCTATTGTTTTCATTTCCCTTGTTTCCTGACATCATTGAAGTGGGGTTTGGTGGAATTGAACGAGATTCCAATTTGGACAATATTAAAAGTTACTCGGAATGGAAGCTTTCATGAGAGGGATCTTGTTGAAGTGGATACGAGGGACACTATCACAAATGTCACTTGCATTATTGCATATTGTAATGAAGGATAACATGCTTTATGTTGTGCAACTGCTAATTTTGAACTCATTTCTCTTTTCAAAGGAAATATATGTATTTGAAAGAGTCAAGTGATTTCATTGACTTATGTGCTTTTCTTTTATTTGATAATGTAGTGATTAAGTACAATGAAATTTTTATTTGTTTCATCTTAGTTTCAACACTGAACATTGATGAGGCTTCATATTTATGGTTAATTGTTTTATGCAGGTTTGTAAGCACTTCTTGGATGTAGTAGAAAAGAAACAGTACGACTGGTTCTGGGTTTGTCCCAATGGTAATAAAGAGTGCCACTATAGGCATGCTCTACCCCCTGGATATGTCCTGAAGTCTCAGATGAAGGCTTTATTGGAGGAAGAATCAGAAAAGATAACCATTGAAGAGGAGATTGAAAATCAAGTAATTGCTATATTTTCTGAAGTAATTCTTTCTAAAATCCATTACTTATGTGAAATTACAATTATAGCGACCTCTTGTTATTTAGACGCTAATGACTCCATTGAGCCGACAACTAGCTTTTCCCCAATAGCGTGCGAAAGTTGCTACAACAACTCCTATGACTCCTAAATTGTTCTTTCAATGGAAAAGGAAAAAGATGGAAGAAAGAGATGCTGGTCAAGCTGCAAAGAGGGCAGAGAGGGCCAAGAATGATCGTATGAGGTATTTGCTTAACCTCTTGGCTTTCCATCCTTGAAGATTCTTATTTGATTTAACTAACCGGTCAAAACTATTTCCTTTTCAGCGGCCGTGAGCTGTTTCTTTCAGATGCTTGTTTGTTTGTGGATGATATTGAAGCATGTGAGAAGTACCAAAGAGAACCTGAGGATAGCGAAGATAAGGTATCCCTATTTGTTTTCCTTTATGGTAATAGTTTACTTGTGTAAATATGAGAACATTATCACACAACAAGCCATTCTCTGTGAAGTAGCGTTATGGATATGGTGGAACATGGCCACCTGTTATTACTGCAAAGTAGGATTGAAGAACAAAGGTAATGAGACGATGATTCATACGTGTGTGCATGCTTGTGTACACAAATAATGGTCTATACCACAGTAACATGATACAGATGATGTATCCTAAAAAATGGTACATAACATGAGAGACACAAAAGACATGGATTTACCATAAAATTCGTAAGTTTTGTTAACATTAGTCTTTATCAATTATTTGTCTTATCTGTAGAGTTATGTATGGTAATCTTGACCTTCATACAAAGGTTTGACTTTATGGCATCAATATGGCTTAGTTCTTTGTTTTAATCCTCTCGTAGGAAAACCTGAGGATTCCTGTGAACATAGAGGAAGGTTTTTATATTCATGTAAATGATTATGTTGGCATCTCTTTTATTGGAATATGTACCCTACATTTTTGTCCAATGCTTCAAAGGATTGTCTCACAAGTTGGTACGCGGCTAAGAAGTTGTCCTTAATTATATATAATAAAATTAACACATATGAAATGTGTACAGCATGTGTTTATTGATTATGAGTGTCCAAGGATTATAGTCTAAGACATGCCCACATTTATTATCTGATTTTACTATTACATCATTAAGGTTTTCTGTCAGGTGGTTTCTCTGTCTTTGCTGGTGTTGGGGAGCGTACTCGCGAGGGTAATGACTTGTACAGGGAAATGATTGAGAGTGGTGTGAATAAGCTTGGAGAAAAACAGGTACTTGTTCTAGGCTACTTTGGTGTTTCTTCAATCAATTGTGTTGTATTCTTGCTTCTGAAGTTTGGAATCGGTTTCCATGTTGTAGAGTGAAAGCAAATGTGCTCTTGTGTACGGACAAATGAATGAGCCCCCGGTGCTCGTGCTCGTGTTGGGTTGACTGGGTTGACAGTTGCCGAGCATTTCCGAGATGCTGAAGGGCAAGATGTGCTTCTCTTTATTGACAACATTTTCCGGTTCACTCAAGTAAGCTTATAGTAACCTGTACATGGAATGATTTTCTTGTTATGCATATGCATCTTTTATGGCTCAGTTTATCTTCAACTTTTCAGGCAAACTCTTGTTAACTTTCTTTAATTTATTGGCTTGGTAAAATCCAGGTTGATTGCTAGGCTCACATTTCAGTGTTGATTACTAAAGTGCTAAGCTGACATTTCCAATTTTTTACAAAAAGGGCACAACGTGACGCTGAGGTGCATGCAGGCGCTGGTGAGGGCTCAGGCGAGAGTAAGGGGTCAGAGGATGAGGCTCTCCCACGACGGTGCCGGCTGCAGCAGCACCATGTCGTCGCTCAGCTGCGACACTACTTCTCTTTGGGACTCCCGATATCTTCAAGAGATGGTAGAGAGAAGATCCATGGTCATAATCTATTTAAGTAAATATTTCTAATAATTTGTTTAGAAAAAGATAGATTTATTCCTATTTTTTGGGTACATTCTGTATTTGGATATTCAATGTAATGAAGATGTTGATATGTACTCTATTTTGAGAAATGTAATAAATATGGTGATATATAATGTTAAGTTTTTGGAATGTAAATATACTGTGCAGTATAGAGCATTATAAATATGCTAATTTGAATAGTATAAAGTGTTATAAATGTGCTGCATTGAGCCTATACATATTATCTATTCATGACGTTTTGAAATTGTTCTGAATTGTGTACTATATATTAACTATTCATAATGCTTTTATAGAAACTATTCATGACGGTTATTTTATGACGCTTTTAAAAAACATTTATAACACCCATTTTCATAACGGTTGTTATGGAAAAAAAAGTGTCATGGTTCGTCATTAATGACGCTTTTTAGCCGTCATTAAAAGGATTTTTTGTTGTAGTGAAACCACTGGGGAAGATTCGTTTGAAGATTCAGATTGGTGATCTTCGAACTATGGTAACCTTCTATGTTATCAACTAAGATGTATCCTACAATATCTTTCTCGGAAGACTGTAGATACATGAACATAACATCGTGCCTTCAACTCTCTATCAATATTTCAAGTACGTAGATTTCGAAGGGGCTGTGAAGACTGAGTTTGCTGATATCAATCCTTTCAAGGGTGTTGAAGTCTATTTTTCTGACTCAAGACTTTACAAACAAGAGAATGTGAAAGAGATATCAGACATAGCTAAAGATCGATCATCTACCGAAGATCAGTCTATTAATGAAGATCCACCAGAAGAACAACCTTTGAAAATCATAGTCAAAGGACGAATCCAATCCCAACCTGTCAACAATCAACCTCTGATGATCAAGGTTAAAGGAAGAACTCAAGCTTCATCTGAGGAATCAATGAATGTTCCTGCTAAGAGCCAAGTTCAACCTTTTATGATTAAGGTTAAAGGGCGTACTTCTTGTACGAATGATCCAGAACCACCATTGATCGTCAATCTTGGCAAATCTACGCAGAAGACGGATGATGGTCCATTAGTGATTAATCCGAAGCGTAGCATTCAACTTGTAAATGATGTAAATATTGATCATTCTGTACTTCTTGATATCAATGAAGATTTCTTTTTTGAGTATATGGCTATCAAATTTATCGAAAGAATGACTTTATCTTCTGATAATCAAAGTCATTAATATAAAGACAACATAGACACAGAAGAAACTTTATACATTGATTATAAGGAAAATTCCTTTCCTCCTCATGTCGATGTTGGACCTTACGCTCAAAAATTCTTAACATCTTCCCCCTATCTCCTTCCTGTAGTTGCTTCATCGCAAGCTTGTGTAACTTATAGACATCATGAAGAATCTTATTTCGTGATTCCGTCTGATAAGAAAAATAAGCACCAAATTATGTTTGGCCTGGCTAGAAATATCTCTGTTGCTCAGACAGATGATCTGAGAGATAAAGATAAAGGAAGAATTTGAATTGACAAATATAGTCAACAATCTATCAAGATTATCCAGAATATGGAATATGATTTGAAGACTATGCAAGGTCTCAATCAAGGCAAGGGTAGACGATTACCATTATGCGGTGATCCATTTTACTAGAAAACTCGTCATGGGTTGGGATATGATCCGTCCTATATGCTTAATGACGATATACTAGAAGAATTCTCCTCTAGCTCTTCGCAATCATCAAATTCAGAAGAAATCCAATTTATCGAATCTGATATGTTTCGCTCCTCATATGTTAGAGGAGGTTATTATGATGAATCTGAGCAAATATTTTCAGTCAACATGGTTCAAATTGATGGTGAATCTGAATCATTTGAGAATGATCCTTGGGCTCAACAGATGGATACTCAATGGAAACTTCGTTTTGAACAGCGACAGCCACCTACACAGGATGAGATTGTCCAGATCGATGTTGGAAATGGAACTACACCCAAACCAATATTCATCAGTAAAAACCTTTCGGAAGATGAAAAGGAAGAGTTGATAAAACTGATCAAAGAATATATTGATATTTTTGCATGGAGTTATGAGGATATGCCAGGTCTAGATCCTAAAGTTTCTACTCATAAACTCAATATTCTTTCTAATGCCAAGCCTGTAAAACAACAGCAACGGCACTTTAGACCAGATATGATGGTTGCAATTGAAGCAGAAGTCAAAAAGTTGATTACATGTGGTTTTGTTCGTGAAGAGCAACACCCGGATTGGGTTGCCAATATTGTTCCTATTATGAAGAAGAACGGAAAAGTCCGAGTTTGCATAGATTACCTAGATCTTAATGCGGCTTGTCTAAAGGACGAATTCCCACTTTCCATTACTGACGTCATGATAGATAATACATGCAATTTTCAACGCATGTCTTTCACGAACGGATTCTCAGGATACAATCAGATCAAGATGCATCCAGAAGATGAAAAGCATACTGCTTTTCGAACACCCCTTGGGGTTTACTGCTATACGGTCATGCCGTTTGGTCGTAAAAATGCAGGTGCCACGTATCAACGAGCTATGAGCAACATCTTTCAAGAACATCTACGGAAGACAGTTGAATGTTACGTAGATGACATTGATGTTAAGAGTCGATCAAAGGATGATCACATTCAAGACTTAAAAACAGTATTTAAATTGATGCGTCAACATCAATTAAAAATGAACCCTACTAAGTCTTTCTTAGGGGTTTCCAGTGGCAAGTTTTTAGGATTTGTCATTACTTCTCAAGGTATCCATGTTGATCCTGATAAGGTTAAAGCAATTCTTGAAATGCGTCATCCTCGTAATTTGAAAGAACTCCGTGGCTTTCAGGGTCGTATTGCTTATATCAGGATATTTATATCTAATCTCTCTGGGAGATGTCAACCTTTCTTCCGTCTATTAAGGAAAGGTGTATCATTTGTCTGGGATAAAGCATGTCAGAAAGCCTTCAATGACATTAAGTAATACCTTACAAATCCACCTGTTCTGGTACCTCCAGTGGTAGGAAGACTATTTTTACTATATGTTCGAGCTTTAGATCATTCACTTGGTGCTCTTCTTGCACAGAAAAGTGATATAGGTCATGAACAAGCAATTTACTATCTTAGCTGAATGATGGTCGGAGCTGAACACAGGTATACTCCTATAGAAAAAGAATGTCTGGCCTTGGTTTTTGCTGTACAAAAGATAAGACATTATATGACAGGACAAACTATTCATGTCATCTCCAGAATAAATCCCATTCGGGTATTGATGAGAAAACCAAGCATTCTTAACTCCAGGTTAGCTATCGGGACGATGTTGCTTACTCCTTATGACATGGTCTATGTACCTCAAAAATTAGTAAAGGGTCAAGCATTAGCTGATTTCTTAGCAGCTCATCCTATACCTGAAACATCGAAGTTATATGAGAACATTCCTGATGAAGTCGTAGATTGTAACATGACTTTGAAGGATGACATATGGCAATTATATTTTGATGGAGCATCACGGGTAGGACCTAAAGGCAATATTGTCTCTGGGGTAGGAATCGTCTTGGTTTCTCCTGATAAAATGGTCGTATACCGTGCCTATTCTCTCAATAAGCCATGTTCCAACAATGTAGCAGAATATAATACTCTATTGATTAGTCTCCTAGTAGCAAAACAATTGGATATTAAATTCCTAGAAGCTTATAGAGATTCTCAACTGATTGTTAATCAAGTTAGAGGGATTTATGAAGTCAGAAATCCTGATCTTATCCCTTATCATCAAGTGGCAATCGAATTGGTCCTTTTATTTAAAGGATTCTTCATCGAATTCGTACCACACTCTCAGAATGTGGAAGCTGACGCTCTTGCTAGTTTAGCTGCAGACCTGGCTGTTCCAATCCGAAGACAAAATACAATTACTTTGTTGGACCGAGATTTATTATGTATCAAGAACAATCTGTATATTGAACAGAGTTATACTACAGAGTCAAGTTCCCAACAGAAGGATTGGAGAAGACCATTCATTGATTATGCAGTTCATGGGATTTTACCTGAAGATCCAAGAGATGCTGCATCGATTAAGAGACGATCATTTCGATTCTATTATGATTCATCTTTACATATGTTATATTGTCGTTCATATGATGGACTCTTGCTGCGTTGTCTCTCAGAAAGTGAAGCCAAACAAATACTTCGAGAAGCTCATGATGGTATTTGTGGTGTTCATCAACCGGGTCCGAAATTATAAGACCGCATTCGAAGAATGGGATATTATTGGCCTTCTATGATAGCAGATGCTGTAGACTATGCCAAAAAGTGTAAAGTATGTCAGATTTATGCTAATTTTATTCATCAACTGTCTGAATTTTTACATCCTACAGCAGCCTCTTGGCCCTTCGAAGCTTGGGGTATGGACATCATTGGTCCGATTAACCCTCCTTTTGTTAAAGGACATCGGTTTATATTAGCTATAACCGATTACTTTTCTAAGTGGGCAGAAGCAGTTCCTCTTGCTGAAGTGAAAACATCTAATGTGATCACCTTCATCAAACATCATGTCATTTATCGCTTCGGGATTCCTCGACGAATAATTCATGACAATGGACCATAATTTGCCAGCCAGGTATTTTATCGATTCTGTGATAAGAATCGAATTCAAAATCTAGCTTCTACAGCCTATAATCCAGTTGCTAATGGTTTAGTCAAAGCTTTCAACAAGACGATCATTAAACTTCTCAAAAAGTTTGTTTCTTCTAATAAACGCGATTGGCATGAGAAACTTGGAGAATGTTTATGGGCTTATCGAACAACAGTCCGAACTCCTACTGGTTTTACACCATTCTTACTGGTTTATGGATGTAAAGCTGTCCTTCCATTGGAAATCCATATTCCATCTCTTCGAATAGCCATTGCTAATGAGCTAACTATAGAGAATAATGATCGCTTACGACTCCAAGAACTTGAAGGATTAGACGAGAAGCGTCTTCAAGCACAACAGCATATTGAGCTATATCAAGTCCGTATATCTCGAACTTGCAATCGTAAAGTTAAAGAGAGGGTATTCAAGGTTGGCGAGCTGGTATTAGCTGTTCGAAGACCGATGGTGATGACTCACAAAAGCAAAGGGAAATTCCAAGCAAAATGGGAAGGTCCTTATGTAATTGAGACCGTGTTTTCTAATGGCGCCTATCGGTTATCAAAGCCCAATGGAGATCTACTCATGATGCCGATCAATGGCAAATTTCTTAAGAAGTACTATGTATATGAAAAAAAAGAGACAGAATAAAAATAAAATTTCTTTTTATTTTTGTTCTGAATAAAGGATTAAGGACGAGGACCACTGCCTTCCTTAATTGAATACATAGTCAGCCAATGCATCAAAGGCATCGTTGCCTGAGTTCATAAAAAATTTGCAGGCAGCCATCCTCAGTACTTCTTCTTCAGAAGTTTTTCCTGGCTCTACTAAGAAAGCGAGGATGTCTTATGGTGGCTTGGGCGTAAATGAGCTTTCGCCTATTTTGGTTGGGTCTGACACGATGACGTTCTCAACCTTCATGGAGACTTCATTTTTTTGTTGCACATCCTTGGAAGACATTTCCGATAGAGGAGTGGAAATAAGAATGAAATGTTACAGAGTTCTCACCTATTTATAGGAGAGATCTATTAATGAGCTGGTCTTTAAAATTGAAAACAACTTTTCATTCCTGAAAAGTGATGTCCATTCACAACATCAGATTCATCCATTTAATTGTGGAATTGAATTGACCTTCTCTTTTCCCGAAAGATGCGTTAGTTCATTCATTCTTTCATTGATATTTGCATATATCCTCTATGACACTTGTCTTCTTGTTTCCAGCTACCAATGTTTGGTTAAGCTGATTACTTGTCTCCTCGGAGAGAAATTTTAAGTTGGATTGGTTATTTATCATGTCCTCATGACCTCTGAATAAATATTAAATCTGCTTGTATTTCATTATCTATCATGTCTATTTGGCCTCTGAATAGGTATTAATCTATTTTTCTTTGAGTTGTTACGATCTATCATGTCCATATTACCTCTGATAGTATTGTATACTCTAAACAGAAAACAAGATTTTATTATCTATCATGTCCATATTACCTCTGATAGTATTGTATACTCTAAACAGAAAACAAGATTTTCATTATCTATCATGTCCATATTACCTCTGGATAGATACAATTTATTGAGTTTCGAAGACTTATCATGTCCATATTACCTCTGATAAGTATTTTCTATCTCATACCTATTGTTTAATTATAAAATAAATAATGGGATCACAAAACAAATATTTTATTCATCTCTTGAATAAGATAAAAAGTTACAAAAGCTCCCTATTTTCCTATGGTGGAGCAGATATATCTTTCAGCAATTTTTGGAGCTCTGCTAAACGCTTCTCACAAGAGCCTATTATATTTTCAGTAGCTATATGTCTTCGGGCTTCTGGGGTGCTAATGGGAGAAAATTTAGCAAAAATAGCTATCAGATTATCTCTGGCCTCATCAAGGTGCTTGATAGTAGATTCAGCGCCAAAAACTTGTTCTTCCAGAATTGAGCTCTGTGTCAGATATTGGTCACGAGCTGCTATTAATTGCTCCTTCTCAGCCTTCAGACGAGCCAGTTCGGCCTCCACTACACGAATTTTATCATTTTGCTCCTGAATTTTCGTATTTGAAGTGTCATAGGCTTCTCTATAACTTTCCAATCGAGGCCTTGCATCCTCCAATAAAGCTTTCTCTCTGGCGACTTTACTGCTGTGTTCTTTGAGAGATTCGTTGAAAGTAGTCTCTCGAGCAGTATATTCAGTTGATAAAGCTTCGTACTCAGCTTGAATGAGACTTTCGGTAGTTTCACTTGTCAGCCTCAAATATTCTCTAATAGGTTGCTCAAGTTCTTCTACCACCTTTTCTAAGGTTGTTGCTCTCTCAACATCATTAAATATGGCGACGTTCCTAATGGTGGAAACAATCGCCCCTTTCAAGCTTTCATAACTGAGGCCCCTATTCAGGACCATGTCAATCAAAGCTGCCAGGGTCTTGTAAAAAGCTTCAGTATGAATCTCAACTTGGAGATTCATTTCCGCATTGGAGCTCGGCGTCGCAGCAATCTCTACCAAGTCCCTTTTTCTCAGACTAGGAGTAGAGGTGGTTGCTCCGGTAACAGATTGTGATAAAGATGTTGTGGTCGTTGCTACCATAGCCAATTGATCCCTGGGGGCTTCAGAGATCATGTCTTCAGCACTTGTCACTCCAACCGTTTCTAGAGTTCCGGTGGCGGTGATAGTTGTGGATGGAATGATAGTAGTTACAGCTGATTCGGGTTCAGGCATAATCTCCTCGTGCACTTCTTCTGGATCAGTAGTAATAGCTGAGTGTGCTATCACGACAATCCCAGTTTCAGTAGGTGATTTAATTATACCTTCATCACCTTCTTTGGCTTCTGACTGTTCTGGCTCTCGAGGTACTTCAAATTCTTCATTGAGGCCAGTTCTTCCTTCAATAGCTGTTTCATGGTCTGCAGTCGGTTTTTCTACAGCTTGTTCTTCTTCTCGGTTATCAATACGAGAAGATGATTCGGGCTGAGCCTCTACTTCAGCCTCCACCTCAACCTCTACTTCAACCTCTGCTTTAGACTCTTCCCATACGTCTTATTGTTCATCTTCTGGTTGAATTACTTCTACTTCGTCTGAAGAAGAAGCCTCTTCATCAGATTCCTCATTTTCCTCATGGCTATCTTCTGGAGAAGGAGGAACCACAGGTTTCGGTGCTATGATGATATCTGCAAAATGAACAAAATAAGTTAATATAAAAAAAATCATGATACATAATTCCGTATAGGTTTTGCATAATGCCTGGAATATGTGCGTTTCGTTCAAGGTATGAATCGTAATCACCATCCCAGTCATTATCGTCAAAGTTGAGAGCCGGCTCATCTGATGGGATACGGTCCCGATTAGCAATGTGTGCAGCAGTAGCATCCTCCGTAACTTGTGCCTTTCGTGGCAAAAATAAATGGAGTGAGGAACTAAGGCGTCCAGGAGATAAAAGTTTTACAACTTTTGATGTTTCAGCTGGTTTAGGTGCTGAAGACCCTTCTCCCGGATGGACTGAAGAGGAAGCAACAAGTTGGTCCTCTTCGACCGGGATGTCATCTTCTGGAGTAAAGATTTTGGATTTGGAAGGGCCTTTAATGGTAGACTTCTTCTTCTTCTCAGGAGACTTCACTGGAAGAGTGTTAGTTGTAGTTTGCTTTCGTTTGCGGGTTTTTCCAATAACTATTGGTCCCGCGGCTATCTTCCCAGCTCCTGTAACCCCTGTTTCTTAATTTTTTTTAATTTATTTTATTGTGTTTGAAAGTAATTTATTTTTGAAACTTTGTAAAAGATACTTAATATTTTTTCTGCATTTCAAAATGTAGTTTGTAATTAACGGTTTAAAAGTACTATTTAGTTTTAATAAATATTTGTTCTTGAAATTTTATTATTGAAATTATAAAGTTATTTATTATTATGTTTGGATTTTCAAAAAAAAATATCGGTTTCGAAAATAGTTTGAAAATCATGATTATTTTTGGAGCAATAAAAAGATTTAGTAACTTATTTTTAATAAGATTTAGATCTATAAAATATATTTTACCTTATTTGATAACATCAAACACTATTTAAAATACTTATGGTGAGTAATTATGGCATTAAGAAGTATCTAATATAGATTTGAAATATTATTTGATTTAACAATTTATCTATTATATGATTTAAATTGCTTTGATAAACTTTAAATTTATCTTAAAGTTATTTTGTTGAATTTGATTTGGATTTAGATTTGGATTTGAATTCATCTGATTTGGATTTAAATAATTTATTTGATTTAAATTTATGGAGAGACTTGTCCGTTAGAAATTCTAATCCTCTTTGAATCATGTCTAGTATTAGATAGATTATTTCTTATTTGAACTAATCATATTCATATCCAAATTAGTTGGTAATCCTAATCATATCTTTATTGATTGAGTTCTAATCATATCCTAATTCACTAATTACTTTCCATTATCTATATATATTGAACCTATAAAATAAAATCATCTCTCATACCTTCTTTTCCAAAATTTCTCTCTTTTTTTCGTCATAATTACCCCAAATTCGTCATAAATTCAGCCTTCCTTTTCAAATGTTTTACCAACTTCGAAGGGCAACTTCCAACTCCAGACTCCGTTTGACCTCCAGTTTTTTTTGTTGAAACCTTCTCGAGGTATATTTTCTGAATATAAAATTATTTTCAAATAATTTTAACCAAATTTTCTAGAAAATTCGTGGAGTGTCAGTTGTCCAAAATTTAATACGTTTTGGTGTTTTCGAGATTCCGGGAGAACCAGGAATCGGAATCACGATCCGTTTGAAGTTTCGGAACTCTGATGAAAAAGTACACATCATATATTTTTTTCAACAATTTTCCTAAATATTTTATTTTTTTGTTTTTATTTTAAAGGCCCGTCTCATCAATTGAAATCATCTTGCGTAGTTTAACTTCTGAGACTATTTTTGTGCCGACATGATCATATCACGCCAGTCAACTTCAAATCAAACCGAGGCAAGTACTTGTTGATGCTTTCATGTGCATTTACTTTATATTGTTGTATTTCACTTATACATGTTATTTTTTGTGTCTTGACTGTTACACACACGAGAGTTGAGTGATTGACTA
Organism: Iris pallida; assembly: GCA_029216955.1. Classification (NCBI taxonomy): domain Eukaryota; kingdom Viridiplantae; phylum Streptophyta; class Magnoliopsida; order Asparagales; family Iridaceae; genus Iris; species Iris pallida. Next base: position 32,185,630 of record JANAVB010009596.1, on the reverse strand, counting down.
TTGTTTATGTTTTCTCATTGATATCGTGATCGTTATCGTGATCGTGTTTTCGTGATTGTGAGATATGGATATTGGAGGGGTACAATTACTAGGCACGTGGACAAAGCCCAGATTGTATTGTTGGCAACTCTCCCGGTTACGGGGGCGGGCCTTATAACCTCATCGTTCGCCCAAGCCGTCCATGTGTAGGAACATTATACTTCTCATGACACGTGCACTATTATGGTTTACATGAGTTTCTTTGTCTTTTCATTCTCGCTACCTTCTTATGTCGTTTATCATATTGCATATTTCCTTTTTCATATTGTTCGTGTTTTCCATTGATCATTAATTCACATGTTTATTGTTATATTGCCTTATATTGTATTTGTATTGTGAGGGCTAGACTTGTACTTGTTCCAATCCTGACTAGATAACCATTTTTCAGTTGACAGGTTCTTGATGACTATTCTCGATGGCTTGCTCTCTTGCTTTGGGTTCCTTCGGGTGGAGTTAGAGCTATCTTGGAGGCCAACCATAGATTCTAGATAGAATAGTCACATGTAACGAGTTTGTATCTGTATGCAAATTTGAATGTATTATTGGAATTATAATTAAAATAATTATTGCGAATGAGCAAAATAGAGATATTTGTTGTATTTGAGATTTATATTGGCTCCAGACAGCGTACTACCGTCGATGCTGCGGCGTAGGCTGGACTTTGCCACGTACTCGTATCCCGAAAAGCGGGAGCGGGTCGTGACAGCTCCTCTAGGAATTACTGCTAGAAATTCATCTATAGCAGAAGTATTGTCTGGTACGTCAGGAGTTATTCTGATGGGTTCTTCAATATTTCCCTCCTGGGCCCATCGCAGACTTCCTTGCATGCTATAACCGTCTTCGAAGGAGCGAATGGATGTATAAAAATAAGCATATAAGTGAAGTATACGTAGCTCGGTTGTACTAGTGGCTGTAGATATGTAGAATCTAGTACGAGTACATGTAGTGCTAAAATATCTCCATGCTCGTGCACCGTCAATCAGCTTTCCATAATGATAGAAGCTGGTGGAAGGATTTCCAACGTGAAGTTGGTCATATCCAAACTGGCGAGCGAACCTACTTGGTAGGTAAGGCTCAAACGCGCAGTAATCTTCATTCCTGTACATCAGATGGAAGGGCCTGATGTACGCCAGCCATCGGAAGGCAGATCTTGGCAATAAAGCTGATTTATCTACTCTATCTTCAAATTGTACGTCAAGGCAATCAGCTGGACCTGGTAGCCTTGTACAGAAGAAGTTCCAGCCGTGAGAGTAATTTAATGCTGCTCGGGTGTCTGCCACCGTTGTAGCTCTCCATGTGGATTTGCTAAATTTTTAGAGGAAAATCCTCGCTTCATCCTCAGGGCCCGGTGGCAGCAAATTGCAATTATGGTGTAGTAACCAACCCATCAGATAGGTGTAGGGTAGCTCCACCCTTGGAAAATTGTCTCGGTGAGGAGCATTATTAATCAGCTCTTCACCGAAAGTCCGTAGACTTGCATTTATTCGGCATACCATCGCTGACAGCAGGTTGATTCTGTTTTTGAATACTAAATGTAACGCTGGCCACAGTACGTTGCGGTGAATCCTGTCCACGGTACTGATCCCTGGCACGACCCATCTTCGTAGCCATAAGGATAAGAAGCCTGCCAACAAGGCCTTCTTTGACATTTTCTGACTACCCTGTCTCAGGTAGCTTAAAGCCTCAGTCCCCGCAGGGATGTCTCCGATTTTGATAGACAGATATTGATCGCGAGCTTTCTGTGAAGCCATCAGCTCTTGGATTACATCTGCAGGAATTATTGAGCAAGGTTTAATGGTTTGAGTTTTGTCTTCTCGAAACCTGCTCTTCTCAGTCTTGGACACTCTATTTTCATGGTAAAATAGATAGGTTGTCCATTTGGTTATGTATGCCAAATGTGACCCAGTTTCATACATACTGGTGCAAATCAGATAATGGCACATAAGTTCTTCATAGACTTGCACCAGTTCAGGGTTCTTCTCTCGAACTTCTGCTAGTTCCCAATTGGAAGGAATGTATTCTTCATAAGGGAATTCATCCATCGGCAACTTCGAGATGAACTGCATCTCATGCAAAGCAAGACCCATTTCGCAATGTGGAGTTGCAAAAGTTCCTGTTGAACTCATATATAATTCCAGTAAAGCCAGGAACAAGTTGTTGTTCGGTGGAATGCCATAACTGGTAGAAGCTACCGCTTCATACTGACCAATATCGTACAATTCTACTTTAAAGTGCTTCATGACCCAATTACTGATCTGAATCCAGTTACTACTATAAGGGTTTAGCCATCCTGTCAGCCTAGGGTTGGTCTGAGGATATAAGACTCCCTCCCTTAGGAATTTATTTATGAACATGGGAATTTGTACCGGCTGGATGAGAGCTGAGTCCTCACTCGGTGTAAACCCAGGCAATAGACCAGAAAATGGAATGACACCACCATAGGGAGTGCTAATGTGATAACCCATGTCATTTGCTCTTTCTCTTCTGAAAATGATCCTACCCGGTCTACCATAGCTATTGGGATTTAAGTTCCACAGCATTTGACGATGATGGCTAGCATGGAAGAAAGCAGATAAAGGGTAATCCCTGTCCATGTCAGGGAGATACATCACCCTTTCTCCAGATCTAAACACCCAAGCATCCTTCTTGGGATGAGTTTGTGATTTGAAATCTATCGCATCCCCAAATAAAAAAGCTGGCTTTAAAAATTGTTGATTGTCCAGTAATACCAGTACTTCCCTGTCGATCATGGATAATAACATCCTATCTTCTTGGGCAGATATCAGCTGTGCTCTCGCTGCAGGGTATTCGGGGTTAGATTGAGAAAATTTGACATGAGATAAATCCTCCAGATAGTTTGAGCCCACCATGCCCGCTGATGAGCCAAAAACCTCTTCAAGAGGATGAGTTTGTAAATCCACTAACAAAAGGAAAAAAGATCAAGTTAGTGAGAAATCTAATTTGATTTTTTGAGTAAAGATATTGACTTTTATGCTTACTAAAATTGATTAAAAGATTTTAAAGTGTAAAAGGTCTTTATTTTACAAAACTTTTCCATTTTACACTAGCACATGCTAAATGAGCGTATTTGAAATTTTTACGCTGGCCTGAATAGACATGAGCGTAATTCGAATTTTACGCTGACACGTATAACGTGGGCATATTTCTTGAAATTTTATGCTGGCATGAGTAGACATGAGCGTAAATTCAAATTTTTACGCTGACACGTATAACGTGGATGTATTTCTTAAATTTTTATGCTGACACGTATAACGTGGGCGTATTTTGTTATTTCAGTTTCTACTCTAACACGAATGACGTGGGCGTGAAAATCTGAAAGTTTGTCTTCTCCTTCTCCGATGAATATTCCGGCCAAAAGATAGGGTTTTACCCTTCATAGGTGGAGCTACGGCGGGATTGGGTTGTCGGAGTGGTGTCGATGATCGAATGGAAGTTTGTTCACGGTCGGCCGATGAAGAATCAACGGCAGGTTTTTTCCCCTTGTTGCCGGCGGCGGTCTTCTTGGGAGCCATCGAGTTAAAGCGGGAGAGATTTCGAAGAAAAGGGGGCAAAGAGATTTGGGATTGCAAAGAGACAAGTTAAGTCCTTATCGAATTCGAAAAGCTCTATTTATAGAGATTTTGAATCGGTTCAAATTCCCTATTTTTACGCCGACTGTTGGATATCCCTATTTTTACGCGACTAACCGCTGGATATCCTAAACTTTACGCTGACTGGTCAAATCTCGAATTTTACGCTTCTGTTCAAAGTATTTCGAAATTCTTGAAATCTTTTCAAATTCCGAAAACTTTGAAGGGGGTCTTGTAGGAGCGTAAAAAATTGCTTCATAGACTGAGTCAAAGGGATAAGAGCTTTCCACTCAAACAAGCTACTTTATGCCAAAGACGGATCAGCAGCTTTACGCCAGGGATACATCAACCATTTTACGCCAGGAACATGCCAACCATTTTACGCCAGAGACAAATTGTCAAATCATGCATTTAATGCAAAGTAATAATGGGTTTGACATAAAGATTTACTGACGGCGTATAACACAGGATTCGAAGGGATTTGTTTTACACAGAAATTAATATTTGTCGTTTAGTATGTGGACTGAGCTACTTTTACGCTCACAAGATGGCTTCTTTTACGTATGAATACTATACGAGCCTTTTTACGCTCAAAGTTGACGTGTGCATAAAGTTTATTTGGGCTACCTTTACGCTCAAGGTTGTTTTATAAACCACTTTATGCGGGAAGTCCATTTTAGGGCTATTTTACGCCTAGTCCACTACCTTACGCTCAGGGTATATTTGGGTTGTTTTCACGCCCTATCCTTTCTGACTAGTTTGGAACGTGGTTTGCCTACGTGGTTTTCATACCACACATTTCGAAGAACGTGTGTACGTGCATCCTATTCTTATTGAAATCATGGGACACGTGTCAACGTATGTAAAGAATGACTTCAGTCGTGGGTGGCAGTTATTAGCGTAAAGACAGAACTTTTGCGGAGTTTTACGCACAAAAAGCCAAGTCTATAAATAGACTTATTTTTCTCATATAAAAGGACAAGCAGAGAGAGAGAGGAGATAAGACAGAGAGATCAGAACTCAAAGATTTTGATTCTCCAGAGCATTCTTCTTCAACTTTTCTTCCAGAACAAAGTAAAGCAAAACAGGAAAGTATTCGTCCTCGCCATCAGTGCCCAAGTGTGTCGATATCTTTCTGGTGACTTAGTTCTTCCGGTTGTTCATTTTCTAGCAGTGATCTTCATCATCATCATATGGTCCAAGGAACAAAGTGATCGCCTTCAGATCAGACTTCCATAGCAATACTTTCCAGAACAATTTGTACTATTTGTACATTTTCTTGTTTTATTTTCAAAAGCCGATTTCAGGCCTTTTGTTAAGTGAAACAGTATTCATTGTACAAATAGAAGTAGGCTGACAATAATACATTTTTTATTCGCTAACTCGTCAACTTAAAATACATGGAGGGTGCCTCGTTGGCAGAACATATAAACGAGGTTCAGGGGATCATCAATCAACTGTATACGATGAAGATGGTGATTGATGATAAGCTTCAAGTACTTCTAGTTTTGAGTTCTCTGTCGAAAAGCTAGGAGACATTGGTGGTGGCGATGAGAAACTCTACTTCGAATGGAGTTGCCATGGTAGATGCAGTCAAAAGTAGCTTATTGAATGATGAGGTTTGGCGTAAGCAAGTTAAATCGTCACAAGAGTTTGTTATGGTGGCTTCCTACCGGAAGAAAAGACTCAAGTCACACGAGATGACATGGAAGAGTTCTCCGGATCTTGCTACTATCATTGTGGCAAAAGGGGTCATATTAAGAGGAACTACATAAAGCTCAAAGATGAGAGGGCTAAAGGCAAGGATGATTATTATGATCTTACAACATTTGGAGATATCATCATCACAGCAACAGACGTAGAGGAACCTTGTGGTACATGTCATAATAGCGATTGGATCATAGATACGGGGGTGTTATATCACGACACAACTTCACATAGGAGGATCTTCACATCATACATATACGGTAGGTTTGCATGTGTCAAGATGGACAACAAAGGGACTGCTGAAGTAGTAAGCATTAGTAATTTGCTTGTGACAATGGAGCTTGGCATGAAGCTGGTTCTCAAGGGTTACGATATGTACCGAATTTTCATTACAACATAGTTTTTGTAGGGATCCTAGAGGATGATAGGTATCGCAGACTGTTTGGGGACAAAGATTGGATGCTTATGAAGGATTCCCGATAGTTGGCTTGAGGAGTTATATGTTTTGGCATGTGCATGATCAAGCCGCTGAGGTGGGTAGAAAGGCCAAATACATCTGATAAAGACTCAAGGGTTATTCGACAGGAGTTTGTGGACCATCGAGAACTAGTCTTGGGATGTCTTTGAGATGTTTTGGTTGGAAGGATTTGGTCATCGAGACAAAGCGACGAATGGTATGATTCAAAGATTGAGAGTTAGTCTGTCGGTCCCATGACTGTTGGTCAGTCGCGGGAGGGTGTTATTCTACGGATTTGATTTGGTGATTGGTGGTTTACCAAAGCTTCAAGGAGGGACATTGGTTTCAGCATTTTAAATTCAGGAAGGAGATAAAGTGTACAACAAACACAATCCGAGACAAGCGAACCTCCATTCACACAGTTTAGAGAGAGTTGTGGGTCACCGACAATATGCACAGTACATAATATTTTGCATAAAAATTGTAAGACCTCTATTTTAGGGATTTATTTTTTCTTATATTTATTTATTTAATATGATTATTTATTATTAAACTATATTTTGAAATTTAATTTTGACTAAAAATATACTTTGCCGTATCTTTGACTTTGAAGAACATCATTCGCCAATTCATTGAAACCAATTTCATATTTTTGTTCTAGACGAGTTCACCTTCGTCTAGACATATCATGTCCTACTAAAATATATTCCCTTGCACTATATTTTTCTTGTACAACTTTTGAGTCAAAATGGTCATTTACTCTCTACTGTAAAATTGATGTATTTTCCAATTTTAATTTGAGACCCAAACCCGATCCTAACTTTTCAGCCCAATATATGGTTTTGACCTATTTTTTATCTACTACACACATGCCACTAGTGCCCACTCAATTGAGTTTTCATGTGCCACTTATATTTAAACAGCACACAAGACTAATTTAATTGACTTTTAGAGTCTTTTTCGGTTCCATAAATTGGACCAATCCAAACTAGTCCAACATGCTAAGGCATAGCCTATTCTAGGTTGTCCTAGCCTAATGAGATCCTTATTAATTTATTTATGTTAATATTGTACAACCACCTATAGAGTAAAATGCAAATATGCATTATAGAGATCTAGAGGGGATTATTTGGAAATAACAAATTTTGCTTAATCTTTTCCTTTCCTTTTTAATTTAAAACAAATTTAAAGCTTAATCTAATCCTACCAAACCAAATCCAACCCTTTTCCAAATCTCACCCTCGTGTAAAATCGTGGCCCTCTTCTTTTCTATACGTAATATATAGATATATTTAAGAAAGCTAAGCGCAGCTCTCATCCTTCCAACCGCGTGCATCTTTTTGTCCAAGCTGCCAAAACCCATCTTCTTGACCACATCTTGAGCCACCACCACCACCATTCAAACCCTAACATCCCCCTCTTACGGTCGAGCACCTTTCCGATGAGCCAAAGTCCTACTTTGGTTGGGACAAGGCCACAAATTCACCTGAAGATGGCCAAAATCGAATCTGTGTACACAGTGGGTATGCTGACATGTAAGCATGTTTTCCTACATTTTGCTGATCTTTTTGATGAGTAATTCATACCCCTATATGTCTAATTCGATCTCCAAGAAGCAAGACACGTGGATCCATCCCGTTTGTCCATGGCGCATGTTGCACGAAGGTTGGTCCAGGCTGAACCAATTTCGGTGCACGATTGTTTTTAGTGACTTGTGACCTCTATTTGTCATGCCACCACCTCCAAGACAACCCTAAGAGACCTTGCTTCAACCCTATCAACCACAAGAGGGGTCTTATCTAATTGTTTGGTCGTTTGAGGGCCAAACTTGGAGGTTATCCTCAACCGTAACAGAAATTCTGAACCAACAGTTGGTTGACTTTGCGCAACCTTTTGATCTATTTTTATTCATTAATATACCATGAAATAACTCTATATATTCCTTTATGTGTCCTCTACCTTCCCTCAAAGCTGCGGCTCGTGGATCACGACGGTTTGTCCGTGGCGCAGGTTTTGTGGCAGGGTATCCAAGCTGAATCATGTTGGACATAACTATTGTCCGCAACCTTTATGAAGCCATATGATGACTTTGGGACCCTTGGTAGGCACTCTAACATCCCTTTTTAACCTATCATTCATGTCCTTAAATTACACTATGATTTTTGCATAGATTTAAGGTCATATCTTCGTTATTTTGTCGCCGAAATCCATTGACCTCCATCATGTTGTGTTCATTGTTGTGTAACCAATTGTCATATGATTTTTGGTGTTTGAAGTCATAAAAACTCATGAATTAATTTGTGGAAGTTATTATTTTTAATATATTATTTTTGAATATTTAATTAGTATTTTTTATGATTATATCTTTCCAATTAACCCGAAAAATTGCGACTTTGTACGGCTAGTAGTACTTGACAACTAGTTATTGTCTTTTATTGAAAACATTAGATGTAAACTATATTTAAAATTATTTTCCATTATATTTCTAGAATTAATAAATATATTTTTTACTATATAAAAAAATTATTTTGTTGGAGAAGCATGTTACCTACAGAGTTATAACTAATTAACGATATTATTTTATGCTCTAAACTTCGCAATATTTTTCTATAATACATGTAATTCACATTTTGATATAAAATTATATTATTCCAATTTTTTTATGATTTATTTTAGAATTAAAAACCTATATTTTCTTATTTACTTTTGGGTTCAATCAGATCGACAAATTGGTGATAATGTGCTACTAGACAGACATCTTTAATCACAGGGTAGGGAGCCTTACCAATGTCACCTATACGGATTATGTACCCTCTCAAATTTTTATCGAAGAAAACGTATCCTTCTTTATTCTTCTTCGACAGTGTTGCGAATAATGATGCATCACCGGTTATGTGCCGTGAGCAACCGCTGTCGAGAATCCATTTGCTTTTAGCATGTGAAGGGTGTCCCACCTACAAAACAATTTGCAAATGAAACTCTTGGTACCCATTTCTTGTAGGATCCTGACATGTTAGTCTTCGATATCCATGTATAATCATTTAATCTGCTAACTTTCTGATTCTACATGAAAAGGATATATGACCAATGAGGCTACAATAATGACATTTTGCATGTTAAGTGTTGAAAGTTGTGTGAGGTTCAAGATTTGTAGGTTTCGATTTTCTAGTAAAGAAAAATGCATGCCTATTAGTCTTCTTGGGCAGTGGTTTGGTATGGTTTGGTCTGACAGTGTTTGGTTTGGGTGTGTTCTGATGATTCGGAAATTGACACGTGTTGGAATAGGAAGCAGCAACTTCAGGCCATTTTCCTAAACTAATTTCCAATTTTTTGGAGGTGTCATATAATCTAGTATAGTCAGATGTAAGTTTTTCCATTCTGACTTGTGCACACTGGAGACTCTTTCTCTCCTTAGATAGGTCTTCCTTTAGCTGGATGATAGTTTGGTCTTTTTCTTCGGATAACTTGGTAGTCTCGTGTAACAATAGCTTAATAGAAGAAAGCTCACCAGACTCAATAGAAGAAACATTATTTCTAACATCAGCTAGTTGGTCGGTAAGTCTTCCTATCTCACCTTTGTACTCTTTAAGTACCTTCTTAGAGGTTTCATATTTACTATGCAGTTTCCTGTAGTAATTTAATTGGTCACTGAAATCCTCTCCTAGTTGCTCAAAGGTGAAATCATCATAAGGATCAAATAGTGGATTAATGGTTAACTGATCGCAAGCCATCAATAATACATTTACAGCGTCATCCGATTGTTCATCTTCTGAGTCGCTGGCTTCATTCTCATGCTATATACTTGTATTGGCGTACTTCCTTGATGTAGATCTCTTCAAGTAGTCTTTGTCATATTTGCTGCTTTTTCTGGTTGATGATAATGTTGTTGGACAATCATTCCTCATATGTCCTTTCTTCTTACATCCACAGCAAATATGATCTTCCTCTTTATTGTTGCTGTTGCTGTCTTTTGTTCTTCTGTTGAATCTTATGAACTTCTTGAATTTTCTTACCAGAAGAGCTTGATCTTCATAGTTAGTGTAACTTCTCTGACTTCTCCTTTGGTGTAGCATCTTCAAAGTCTTGAAGTTCCAACTCGTGAGTGAGTAGCTTACCCATGAGTGTTTCCAGAGACATATTTAAGAGGTCGTTTCCTTCAATGATTGTTGTAGCCTTTGGAATCCAGTTCTTCGTGAGAGCTCGTAGAAGTTTGCAAATCTTCTCATGGTTACTGTATTCCTTGCCTAATGAAGACAAAGGATTTATAATATCCAAGAATCTCGTAAACATCTGAGTAACGGATTCATTTGGCTTTATCTTGAACGCCTCGAGCTCTTGAGTAAGTCTGCTGATCTTTGACTCCTTGACTTGCGCTGTTCCTTCATGGGTTACTTCGAGAAGTTTCCATACTTCATTCGATGTTGTGCAAGTAGACACCCTGTTAAACTCAGTTCTGTCTAAGGCACAAAACAAAGCATTAATAGCACGTGCGTCAAGACTAGCATTTTTTTTCATCTTCAGTATATTTATCATGGAATTTATCAATTAAAACTCCTTTAACAGTAATACGAGGAGGCTTTTTGTAGCCATCAATAACTATAAACCATAAGTCAAAATCAAGAGATTTTAAGAAGAAACTCATCCGTGTTTTCCAATAAGTGTAATTTGTGCCCTCAAACAGTGGAGGTTTGTTTGTGGCTTGGTCTTCACTTATGAATTTTACAGTTGTCATGTGTTATACTGTGATCTATAAAGCAATTAAGAATAATTGAATATAACTGCAATTTTACCTTGCTTTACATGTATAACCCGCTCTGATACCAATTGTAGGAACGAAGTCATAAAGCATAATACTCTAGAGGGTGGGTGAATTGAGTAGGCAGCATAATATTGCTAATTAAAAACTTATTAGCCGTAAGTTCACAGAATTAAATCAATAATAATAAAATAATAACTGTAAAAGAAATGAGATCAGAAGGCAAACACAAACACATCGAAGTATACTGGTTTTCCTCTTGTGAGGACTAGTCCAGTCGGAAGAACTTTTGCTTCCAGTTGAATCCACTATTGGAAAATCCTACAAGTTTTCATACGAAGTCCTTGTAACTTCTACAGACACACACTTTGATACGAAGAACTCGACCAACTTTAATTTTGAAGAGTCTTTCTTCAATCAAGCCTCTGATTACAATTTCTATGAAATCTTCTACACCAAACCGTACCGGCAAATTGACTAGAGAATTGTAACTGGCTTGGGATTTAAAAATGAAAGATTTTTAGAACTCTTTAGAATAGAAACGTAAGCTTAGAAGAGAGGAGCTGAAAGTGAATTGAGTGATTGAAATGATCAGAAATCTTCTCTATTTATAGTTTTTCCAAAGACAGAACTCTGGCAGAATTTGGTTAGAATTCGGACAGAACTCTATGAGAAAAATTCACAACTGAAGGGAGACCAAGTTTTCAAACGTTCGATAATCAAACGGTCGCTAACCGAACTCTAACCGAGTTCTGCCAGGGTTGGTCAGGGTTTTTCAAAAATGATTTTCTGGCTTTTAGAAATCCTTCAGAAGCTTTCGTAAATAAGGGATATTTTCAAAACGTAGGTTATTTTTTAAAACGATTTTGGATAGCCTATTTGCCAGTACGACTCGATGTACAACATATTTCTAGACTCAATAAAAGTGAAAAATATATTACATAAAGAAATACATATTCGAGTGGCAAACACAGCTTCGGTCTTGAACTGAGTAGATATCTGATCTTGATCAGCATCCAAGTGTCCAAAATATCTTTAGTAAACATCCGTATATCGAGATAGAGTTTAACCAATGGGCCAACAATCTCTCCCATTTTGATAATTGACAAACCTTGACAGATATAACATCTTTTGTCTTTATCAAAATGAATTGTACCAAAAAAGTTGTTCCTGTAAATTGTTCATATCCTGTATTCTTACAAGAGAAGATGTTAGATCTTATTTCTTCCGTGTTGTCACTTAGCAAAATATTTGCAAAAGAGAAATCTCCCCCGCAATATATGCATAAGGAACAATCAGTGAAGAAACAAAACAAAAAAGATATATGAAATATGTATCACAGGCAGTTAAAAGTATTCACAGACATGGTATATAAAATTTTTTACAGGCAGTTTAAATAGAAGCATAATAAATAAATATATGCTAAATAAAACTGAACTGATATAAATCTCTGAAACATAGAATAATAATAAAAAATGTTTATCAGACAATAGTCACAAAAAGAAATCACAACCACACATGCGAATAATAAGAGTGCTGATACTAGCTCGGAATGTCGGAGCATTTTCAAATAAACAGAGACAATAGAAACTGTCTCAATAGGACGACAACTAGACAAGAATGTGTAAATTTCATCTCATCCTCATCGTCATCATCCTCATCATCAGCAGTAGTCCCAGCATGACCACCATGTCCAAAAGGACCATCTCCATGTCTAGAAGGACCAGCTCTAAAAGAATGTGGAGTAGCTCCAGGACCACGGTACCAATCATAAGCATTACCGGGTTGGAACAGAGAGTGTACCACCTCATCCTTAATACAGTAACCAGATACAGCGGGGTCTCTAGGAAGAGAACTGGCAGAATGACCATTCTGTGTAATTTTGAGATCATCAAATGAATTGGCAAGAGCCTGGAACCGAGTCACATCACGGAACTCGTGTTTCCTGTAAGTGTCAACAAAGAAAGGCTGCATATCCGAAAGGTGCTGATGGATACCCTCAAAAGTCATAGGGTATGGCTGAGGAGGAGTAGGAGAAGTAGGAGCAAGAGTAGCAGGTACAGGAGCAGCGACAGTGCTGCGACGTGAAGGCTGAAGATACTTCGGCTCATGGTCCAGAGCGCAAGTAGATAAATTGATATCAAAATGCTCAAAGATACGAGGGATAAACATCACATAGGAGAGATTTTAGTCTCTTCGACGATATCTTCCTATCATCTGGATGATAGTCTTAGGGGCAGAAAAAGGAATCCCCTTAAGAACGTGATAGAGGGCAGATAGCTCAAGTGTAGTGACATCATCTTTCAAAGTGGATTTCGAAAGAATAGTGGAATAGATGATGCGATGTAACTCGTAGTTAAACAAGTTCAAGTTATTGGCCTTGAACTTTCCAGGACGAGCACGTGCTGGTGCACAAATCTCATTCTTGAAACTAACATGAGTCGTGCCCTCGAGAAAGTCGAAATCGGTGATATCATCGAGCGGGGCACCTTCGTTTGGAGTACTAAGGATTTCTGCTAGCAACATATCATCGAACTCCATATCGATCCCGCCAGCACGAGTTCTTGCGATAAATGTGTTTAACACGAAATTACAGTAAAATAGTCGAAGGGCATTATTAGCTATAGGGAATTTATGGGTAACGAGACGATGTAACCCTAATGCCTTGAACAAGGGACGGTGATCGGGAAACACAGTTTATTTGATCGGAGTACCAGTACATATGTGACGCATGGCAAAAATAGCATACCATAACAATGCTTGGTCATGAGTTTTGAAGTAAAACTCATCAGACACGCCGTCACCCGATTGGACCGGGGAAAAGAGGGAATCCGTATTCGGATCTGAAGGTGATGCCTCTTTACTGGCATTAGTCTTCTTCCTCTTGGAAGGATTGAATCCCTTAGGCATTCTTTCCCAAAACTAGATAACCCTACGAAATTAAAAGTAGAAGGAAGGAGTTGTACCTTCTGAAATTCATGTATGTTGTAGAGGGATGAAATGTTCACACGAATCCAAAGTTTGGATTGATTTCTCCATGTAGATTGGAATCAATAAGGTGGAGAAGAACTAGGGTTTGGGGGACTTTGGGTGGCAGTTGCTGCTGTTTTGAGGTGATTTTGAAGAGATGAAGAGGAGGGGGCCTCGAGTTCTGGCTTAAAAGGGAACAACACCAACAGAACTCTGGCCGAAGTCAGACCGAACATGGGTCGAATTCGCCTAGGGTTCTCCTGGGTTTTTTTTAAAAAAATTTGGGCCACATCCTTTTCATCAATTCATTTCAAATATTTAATTCAAAGTTTAGTAATTTTAAACTTCAAATAATATAATTAATATTATTTTATAAATTAAATTTTGTTACTTAATGTCTGTTTCAGATTAGCTGTAGGAGTACTGTTCCAGCTAACGAGAGTTCACCGGGGAACAATTAAGTACTGCTTCGCTTCGATCGTAGTCGTGGTGACAGACAGACTCTTTGTAGGCTTGTCTCGAAAACAGTTATTGAGTATTAAAAAATTAATTAATAAAACAAAATTAATTAATATTATTGACATCTAAAATTCCTAATTCTCGACGTAAATAATTGAAACGATCTTCCGCTAGAGGTTTTGTGAAAATGTCAATCAATTAATGATCTAAAGTTTGCTTAGTACAAGAATGGTATACTGGATTCTTAGTCAAATTAATAGAACTAGTGTTATCACAAAAAATGGGTATGTGTGTGCAGTGTAAGCCAAAGTCTTCAAAAGTTTGCTTCATCCACAAAATTTGTGCACAACAACGTCTTGTGGCGATATACTCAGCCTCAGTTGTTGATAATGCGACATAATTTTTCTTCTTGCTAAACCAAAAGACACTACAAAAAGTGTCTTTTTGGGACGACACTATAAGGAACACAAGTCTAAAACGTCCTAAAAGTATAGTTCTAGGGACGGCTATATTTTTACTAACAAAAAGTTGTATTTTTTTGGGACAGATTGTGAAAATGGATCACTATTTGGGACTAATAAAAATTTCTGTTCCAAATAATACACATTTCCATCCCAAATAGGTCGACGGAAATACCACACAATTGGCGGCTAATTGCCAAATTTTATAGGGGGAAAGTTTACCTCCAAATGTTTTCATCTTAACCGTTCGATCAGATGGCTTAATCTAGACCGTCCATCCCAAAACTTTCAGAACTTAGTAGATCAAAACTTTCAGAACTGAATATCAAAATAACCTAAATCTTTCTTTCTTTTCTATCAAAAACTGGATGCTGCTGCTTTCTCTCTCTCTGACCTAGGTGCTCCAGTACCCACTCCGTGAAGCAGGACGCCGACTCGACGCTGGCGCTGACGGCCCACGGGAAGTCACGATGGAGCCCGGCCATCCTCTCCGATCGCCACCACCCCCGGTGCCGCGTCCTCCTCAAGGCGGACTTCGCCAGTAGGCGGCGCAGACCCCCGAAAAAGAAAGCTCAGCATCATAGGTCAATGGTCCAGGTTTGGGCTCCTTCGCCTCGTCTCCTCCATTGATGACCCAAATCCCCTCACCATATTATCTCTCTTCCTCACCTTTCTCTTCCGCAGCCAGGTGTGGCCAACGTACGGACCACTGAATAGAGTCCCACCTCGTTACCTATTGCTAGTCATCAACCGGATGTCCCAACCATACTTAGACTCCTCAGCCTTCAAGCACAATAGAAGGTAAAATTGAAATCATACCTGTTTTTAGTAACCAAATAGTGATTCATGAACAAACTAGTTTTCGGTTTTAGAGTAACAAAAAGGGTCTATAGTTTGATTTTAGGATAAATTGAGATCTTTCACTTTGTTGTATTGCTGATAAATAATCAGTACAACTTAAGGATTTCTGTTAGACTTCCGCTCTTATTGCAGATCTTTATTCAATTTTTACAATTAGATGAATCGACTTGGATCAAGAAGAATGAAGATATAAATAAGTGTAAATTTATTTGACTATTTATGAAAGATTGCATAGTATAAGTTGAAAATAAAATTGCAGGTTTCATTAATCATAATCATATATATGTTTCATTAATCACATCTTGCAATCTTATGCTTATATATGAAGATACCTATCTTATTTTTGGTACATTAGGATCAAATAGTTTATGCCTTCTACAGGAACTCATTGACTATTTTCTCCCATGTCACAGATGTTGCCTATTTTATCGATGTTAACGTAAAAACTAGTCTAAATTATTGAGAAATTATAGTGCCGTACAACGTTAATTTTGAAATTTGGTTGTTGATTACGAGTTTCTTGGCTCCTTAGGAAAATAACTCACTAGAAAGCTATGCTTGATGTTTTAAAATTTTTAACATGAAGGCTTACAAGCTATGCTACAATGGAAAAATTAAGATAATGACACCATACACACACGAGTGGCATAGGCTTTTTGAGTGTGTTTTTCCTATATTTTTGTAGCTTCCAAGTTGTATGAAATATTTTGAATTTATTTAACCTATCCAGTTTGCATGTTTCAATTACTAAATATTCATATAATTCCATTCCTATTATCGTGGATTAAAATTAATTGAATAATCTATTATGCTTAGGTAGGTGATATTTCACTATCAAATTATATTGGTGTGGTAAATAGGAAGCATTCTATATTTATTCCACATACTACTGGTTGATACTTTGTGAACCAAATACTAGTATCTATTCACTGACTTAACATGCTATAGTATCTATTCACTGACTTAACATGGGACTAGCTTTAAGCTGAATTCAAATTTCTAAACTAGTGGTTTTTTACCCTTTAAAGTCTTAGATTAGGTTAATTAAGGAATACACTAGGAGATGATAAGATCCTTATATATGTTTGTTAAAGAGATCATAGATGAAAGAGAATTGCTTACCTAATTCTTAGTTGCAAAAGGTAAATACCCCTAAAATATTTTATAACAAATCAAGTTTGGTGCAGCTTCATATTAAATGATACGTTATATATTAACTAGTCTAATAGTTAGCGAATGAAGGTAAGAAATAGGAGAATTGAGAAATGCAAAGATTTATAGTTGGACAACACCTTACCTAATGCCCCATTTTTGCATCATGATCCCTACTTCTTCCTGTAGTCTCTTTAGTATATTATCTTGTGAACTTTTTCTCCCCTCAGGTTGTCTCATGTTTCTTTCTTTCCACAGGTCCCAAACTATTGTAGTCAGTACCAGTCTGGATATGGTGTAGCTCAAATATTTGAGCTTGAATCAACTATAAATTCTCCCTTGCAAGGTGCATCTTTTCTTTGTAGTAGTACCAGTTTTAGTCTACCCAAATCGCCTGTAAATTGGATTTTTCACAAACCTTCCTACACAATATAGAACACACCATTCATAGGCCATGTTTCTGATATACCCAAATGGATTCTTGGTTGATTGGAACAAAGGGTTTTTGTTGATTGGAACAACAAAACACAAGGTTTATGGATGCAAGATTTCCCATGGAAAGACCAGATGAGCATGAACAAAGTGTCTTTGTTTAAATATGACCTAATTGGTTATCTCAAAATTCTGAAGATATTTGTAAGTTCTAAGTTCAAATATAATGTCTAACTTGTGCTTTTTTTTACTATAACTTTTGTTTTTTTTTATTTTGGTGGTGGTGGTGGATTTGGGTAGGTGGGTGTGTGGGTATGTGTAGGGTGGGGGTGTGATTAGTCAAATTAGGCTTTAATAATACTAAAATCATGGTTTTAGAAATCATATTTAGCTTGTTTAGGAAACATGTGTTTAGTCTTGGGTTCCAAAAGATGCACCCACAAAAGTTATTTTTTGCAACTTGTATGGTATTCATGCATGCTTGATTACATATTCTATATCAGTTCCAACCATTGTGTTTGAACCCTCTCTATGTATTGGTATCAGTTATTTTGACAGTTTCATATTGGAGTACAGGAGCGTCGAGTTTCAATACTTCACATAGAAATTTAAAATGACAAATTTCATGATTTCATTAACAATTATGTTTGTCATGTATTCGATAAATAATAGAGAATTTTAATAGTCAACTTATAATTTATAGGCATCAAAATGTTTTTTAAAGCATGATTAAAGTAAAACCAAATCAAGTACATGTTTTGCCATTTTTGGCAATATTTTAGAAATTCATGACCGATTTTGGCCTTGCTTCGAAAAGTTTCAGCAACAACTGTCTTTGTTTTTTCCAGGGAAATTCAAAGCCACCAGAATACAATGGAAGTACTAAAACAAAATTGATCACTATTTGTTGGATGGGGAGAACTTCTTCAGAAGTGATCCAATTGCCTGTACCATATCAACTTCCTCCCCACCCATATACCTCTGAAGGTCTGATAATTTGTCTTGGTTACTAATAATTGCTATTATGGTTAAAAATTTATTTCAAACGTCTTTTATGTATGTCTAGAAGCAATATAATTTTGTGTAATTTTCGTTCCTACAAAGAAGTAACAGAAATTTTGTTTTGTACTTCCTAGAAGATTGATATTTGTTGTGTTTTTCTAAACTTTAACATAATGTTATGTTCATGCAGATAAGGTAGGACTATCATGCTATGTTACTAGAAATTAAAGCAGCAGTATTCAGGATGAGATGGTTGGTGGCTTGTTGTTGCATTGCAAGTCTTTCCGTCGCTTTGAGCACAATGGCGGATGGATCCATGCTCTTTAGAGGAAGCAGATATTTACTCATATACCTCTGAAGGTCTAGGTTAGTTTGTCTTGTAACATCAAATATATTCTTATGCTTTGAGAACCTCCTCTTGTTTTGTCCATCTTTCTTTCCTCGTTTCTGTTTGATTAGCTTACGATTGGCTTTGGCATTGTATTTTGGGCATATATGTCATGTGTGATTGTGGAGTTTCTAAAAAATAAGTTGCTATATATTTAAGAAGTTCGACTATTTTCAGACCTTTGTTCTTATAGCTGATATCCTCAATACTTGTGTAGCTAATTAATTCATAGTTGTGAAGTAAATATCCTGCATTTTGCTCCTTCCATTTTTCAGCAAATCATGATAGTTGGGATTTATGATTTGTCCACAATTTTAAATAGATTAACGCCAAATTAAAGTTCAAAATCTCAGTTCGGTATCGGTCAGACCTTCCTATTAGTATCTATTTTGACAATTCGGTGGTTTTGAATCGGTCGGCTTTTTCCAAGTCGAAACAATTGATACGTATCAGTTTCGTCTTATACTTAAAACTTTGCTACAAAGAAAGGCTAAAATCTATAGAAACATTTGCTCTGAAGAACAATACTTACTTGCACACCGCACACACGCACATGGATGTACACACAGTAATGTGATCTGTTAAATATGATCAATCATCAATAAAGAAAGGAGATAATACAAACATTTAAGGGACCTCTTTAGTCTTCTTTTTCCTTCAACTTTACATTCATCCCCTACTTAGTTTGATATGAGCTTGTAGAGTTCCAATCTCAACCTTCTTATACTCTATCATGTAGCTTGTGGATATAATACATTGATGGGATCTAATATAACTTTGCAATTTTTGGTCAACACTCAACAATATTAGCTTATTGTGCCTCTTCCATTTAATATAATACATGTGTGTGCTAGTTTTGGCTTCTCACAATAGCCACTTGCGCTTGGTACCCTGCAATGCTGTCTACTACTTTAAGGCATATTTTGACAGTACTTGAATACTCTCCAAGAATATTACAAGTAGCAGGTAAAATGGAGACACAGTTGCCCAGATTCATGAAAGACATCATGTGTATTTCATAGCAAAAGCTTCTGTTTAGAAGCATTAATCCACTATTAGGTGAATTATTCACTTTCAATTATTTAAAAATGCATATGTTACCGACTACTTGTTCTCTTGCTGTGCTCGCTATTCTTTAGCTCCTAATCTAAAAGTTTTGCTTGACCTTGTAAATAATATTTTGCCTTTCTAAGTTTTTAGAGTTTTTCTTGTTTATGGATTGCAAATCAAGTCTCTTATAAGATGTAAACATGCAAGATTGAATTGATTCAATGAGTATATGAAATATCAGCTTCCTTTGTGGATATGAATATCATTTTGATCCTTCCAGGTTCAAACTTGGGAAGTATCAGCATTCAACTATTTTTTTAGTTTATTCATCAAGACATCATCTCACTGGGAACAATAAGCTTATATTATGTGCCCAGTCATTTGATTCAGATTTGAAGTTAGGAGAAGTAGATTGTGGTACACCTAGTGCACATTGCTGCCTATTAGAATTGCAGATGAACTTTTTGTTTGACTTGGCATCCACAGGTTCGCACACATAGGTCTTGCCATCTTAAAGCTTCTAGATATCCTTTTAGTATCCTGATCAAGTACTCAGTTTGGCATACCAGATAACTACTTGGTGCTTGGGGGCTTAGTTGTGGGTGATGCAATCAATCAGTTCAAGTACTTCCCCTTGCCTCTTTGTCTATTTTTTTCCTTTACATTTAAGTTTGCTAAATTTACCTTTTTATTTTTAAGATTTAAATTGAATAACATACATGATGTTTTCTGGCTTAACAATAGGTCATGTAATTAATATCTTACACTTCTTAACTAGTTATTGTTTTATTATTCTATCGGTCACTTTAGTTCCAACACTCTATTTGAAAGATTATAAATGAAAATCTGCTAGTTGCCTTGAACATATTGCCCAAAAGGAGAGCTAGAGAATACGATGCTAGTCTTTCTTGACATTGTGCATGAATGAACTGTCTTGTTTTATGCTAATAATTACAATACTTCCAGTCAAATGCATATCTTGTTTTATGACTCATCATTAGATAAAAAAAAATGTCCGCCTTTTAATTTATTAAGCCTGCTATTTAATGAATTTTAATTTTGCTAGTATCGAAAAAGAACTTCCTTTAGCTATTGTGCCAGTCCATCACGGCTTTGCTAAAAGAGAGTTAAGCAGATATCACAAGAAAGTACAAAAAAGAACTTAGACTACAAGCTAATAAAGCCCTTGGAATTGAAAGAACCATATCAATTTTTTCCCATTTTTGGACTTGAAGCTTCCCAATTTTTGGACTGAAGCTTGTTATTTTTAGTTTCCATTTTTTTGTAAGCAGGTCTATACAGTTTGGAAGAACTGTTAGCAGGTCTGTACAGATGGATTGATCCTTTTGTTCTGTTTTAAACATTCACAAACTAATATAGTCTAGTCTATACAGTTTAGAAGAACTTGTCTTTCTTTTCTGGTAGTTTGTATACAGTTAGCAGGTTGCTAATATATTGGCATATCTTATTTCATTTACAGGTCCTTCAAAAGCATTCTGGATATGCTAAAATGATTGGCGACTATCTTGTGATGGAAAAAAAATTTGGGTTCATTCTTTGGGTTCATGTTGTATATACTTGAATGTTCAAAAACATAGTGTAGTGCTTAATGTTTTAGGTTCAGAATTTTGTATATACGTAATGGTGGAGACAATGGGTCCATTTTGTAATGGTAGAGACAATGGGTTCATTTTGTTATAGTGGAGACAAGGGGTTCTTTGTAACGGATGGTGTGGGTGATGTTGTGTTTTGAATTTATTTTGGAAATGATGGTAAATGATGCTTACTGTTAAGCTTTTTCGTTGTTTATCAATTGAACATATATAGTTATATATGGATTTTGTTGTCTTCTACTTAATGGTAAAGAATGCTTGATGTTGTTAAGCTTTTTTTGTATTAGAGCTCCGACACCTGGAGATACATCTGAGGACAATGATCATATGAATTATGTTATGTGTGTATTTAAATGGTATATTTTATAGCTGAAAGATACAAATGATAATTTCATAAGTATTACTTTTGGGACGGTTATGTAATTGTCCTAGATATAAATGACATCCTTTTGTGACGCTGGCAAATATTTCTAGGACGGATGATATTCGTCACAAACTCTTTTATTTTGGGACAGTTTAGTAAACCGTCGTAAACATATAATAATTCAAACTCTTTTGGTACGGTTAGATTGTTCGACCCTAAAACAAATTAGGACAGTATTTTCTGTCCTAAAACTTTTTGCCACGCCACCCTAATAGCATTGTCACTTACCGTCCTAAAATTCGTCCCAAATTACAATTTGGGACTTATTTGAGCTTTTTTAAGACGAATTTTTGGCGTCCTAGAAAGACACTTTTTTGTGGTGAGACTAGTGTTTTTCCTAGAAAATGACATATGCCATTGGAACTTTTTCTATCTACTTTGCATCCAGCAAAATCAGCATAAGAATAACTGATTAGGTCAAATGGCGTGGTTTTAGGATACCATAAGCCGACAGAAGAAGTGCCAACTGCGCACAGATGTGATTCCTTAGGATTGGCCTGAAAACGTGCACACAAGCAAACACTAAACATAATATCAGGTCAACTAGCAGTTAAGTACAATAAGCTACTGATCATACCTCGATACGTACGTATGTCGACGGGTTTGCCTTGTTCATCAATATCAAGCTTGGTTGCAGTCGCCATTGGAGTGCTAAGTAGTTTGACTGCTTCTGGGTCGAACTTCTTTAATAAATCTTTTGTGTAATTTGCTTGATTTATGAATATCGCATTGTTGGTTTGTTTGATTTACAGTCCGAGAAAGAATTTCAGCTCTCCCATCTTGCTCATCTCAGACTCATTCTGCATATACTTTGAAAATTCTTGACAAAGAGATTCATCAGTGGATCCAAAAATAATATCATCTACATTGATTTGAATCAAAAGAAGATTTCTATTCAAAGATTTTATAAACAGTGTAGTGTCAAGCACGAGGGGCTTGTTTCAAACCGTATAAGGCTTTCTTCAACTTGAAAAAATAATCAGGATTTTTGAAATCAGTAAAACCTGGAGGTTGAGCTACATAAACTTCTTCTTTTATAAAACCATTTAAAAATACGCTTTTAACATCCATTTAAAATAATTTAAAATTATGAAAATATGTAAATGTATATAACATGCGAATGGATTCTAATCTCGCAACTGGGGCATAAGTCTCATCGTAGTCGATACCTTCTTCTTGATTGTATACTTGAGCTACGAGTTGAGTCTTATTATGAGTCACTAAACCATTCTCGTTCAATTTGTTTCGGAATACCCAACGGGTGCCAATGATCGGATGATCAATGGGCTTGGGAACAAGTTCCCAAACTTGATTTCGTTCGAATTGGTTTAATTCCTCTTGCATAGCATCTAACCAAAAATTATCACTACATACTTTTTCAATGTTTTTGGGTTCAAACTGTGAGATAAAAGCAACACAGGAAGCTATAACTTTATTAGAGGAACGAGTACTTACACCCTTGATAATCTCACCAATTACCAAGTCCTTTGGATGATCTGCCAAGAATCTTACCTCTTTTGGTATATCCTCAGGATTGCTGGTTCCGGCTCCTGGTTCTGTATGTGATTTGCTTGAAGGCTCAGCTGGTGCTTGGTGTGAAGGTTCTGTATCTTTGTATGAAAGTTTTGTAGTAGCTGTACTTGGTGTAGTTACGTCTTCATCATCGTCATCGACTGAATGTGGATTTAGTTCATCAAACTTGACATTAATTGATTCTTCGGTGATCATGGTTCTCTTATTGAAGACTCTGTACCCTTTGCTCTTTGCCACATAACCTAAAAAGATACCTTCATCGGCCTTTTTATCAAATTTACTCAGGTTGTCTTTAGTATTAAGAATAAAGCATTTATAACCAAATATCTTAAAATATGAAACTGTGGGTGTTCTATCAAACCATAACTCGTGGGGTGTCTTCTTCGATATAGGTCGAATCAGAACCCTATTGAGAACATAGCACGCTGTATTGACAGCTTCAGCCTAAAAGTATCTAGGTAGACTAAATTGGTTCAACATTACTCTAGCCATTTCAGATAGAGTCATGTTCTTACGTTCCATAACTCTATTTTTTTGTGGAGTCCTAGGGCAGAAAAAATCATACAAATAACCGTATGTGTCACAGAATTGCTTGAACTCTGCATTCTCAAATTTGTCGCCATGATCACTATGAATGTGAGTAATCATGCAACCTTTTTCATTCTGTACTTTCTTGTGAAAGGTGATGAATTCTAACAATGCATCATTTTTGCGTGCAAGAAAATATACCCACGTGTATCTAGAGAAATCATCTATAATGATAAATGCATATAACTTACCAACTAGACTAGAAATTCTACTATGTCCAAATAAATCCATATGCAATAACTGTAGAGGTCTAGTGGTACTTACATCATTCTAGGACTTAAAGACGGATGGGGTAGCTTTGTTCTTTTTGTATTCATTACATACCATATCCTTCTTGAAAGATATGTTCGGTAAGCCGCGTACCAACTTCTTTATGGATAATCTTGAAATTGTGTCCATGTTTGCATAACCGAGTCTCATATGCCATAGTTTACTCTCAATGCTTTTAGCCATCAAGCATCTACCTACTTTGTTAGCATCTTCTAACAGATAGAAAATATATATATTGTCTTCCCTGATACCTTCAAAGATAGTACTACCAGTTGAGCTATCAATTATAGTACATTTGTCTTGGACAAAGTTAATGCCATAACTGTGATCAGATAAATGGCTTATACTGAGCAGATTATGTTTTAGCTCGGTAACTAGACAGACATCTTTAATCACATGGTAGGGAGCCTTACCAATGTCACCGATACCGATTATGTACCCTCTCAAATTATTACAGAAGGAGACGTATCCTTCTTTATTCTTCTTCGACAGTGTTACGAATAATGATGCATCACCGATCATGTGCCGTGAGCAACCGCTGTCGAGGATCCATTTGCTTTTAGCATGTGAAGGGTGTCCTACCTACAAAACAATTTGTAGATAAAACGCTTGGTATCCATTTCTTGTGGAATCCTGACATGTTAGTCTTCGGTATCCATATATAAACATTTAAATCTACTAACTTTCTGATTCTACATGTAGAGGATATATGACCAATGAGGCCACAATAATGACATTTTGCATGTTGAATGTTGAAAGTTGTGTGAGGTGCATGATTGGTAGGTTTCGGTTTTCTAGTATAAAAAATGCATGCCTATTAGTCTTCTTGGGCAGTGGTTTGGTATGGTTTGGTCTGACAGTGTTTGGTTTGGGTGTGTTCTGATGATTCGGTAATTGACACATATTAGAATAGGAAGCAGCAACTTCAGGCCATTTTTCTAAACTAATTTCCAACTTTTTGAATGTGTCATATAATCTAGTATAGTCAGATGTAAGTGTTTCCATTCTGACTGGTGGATACTGGAGACTCTTTCTCTCCTTAGATAGGTATTCCTTTAGTTGGATGATAGTTTGGTCTTTTTCTTCGGATAACTTGGTAGTCTCGTATAACAATAGCTTAATAGAAGAAAGCTCACCAAACTCAATAGAAGAAACATTATTTCTAACATCAGCTAGTTGGTCGATAAGTCTTCCTATCTCACCTTTATACTATTTAAGTATCTTCTTAGAGGTTTCATATTTACTATGCAGTTTCCTGTAGTCATTTAATAGGTCACTGAAAGCCTCTCCTAGTTGCTCAAACGTAAAATCATCATATGGATCAAATAGAGGATTAGTGGTTACCTGATCGCAAGCCACCAAGCATACATTTGCAGTGTCATCCGATTGTTCATCTTCTGAGTCGCTAGCTTCATTCTCATGCCATATGCTTTTATTGGCATGCTTCCTTGATATAGATCTATTCAGGTAGCCTTTGTCGTATTTGCTGCTTTTTTGGTTGTTGATGATGCTGTTGGACAATCTTTCCTCATATGTCCTTTCTTCTTATATTCGTAGAAAATAGGATCTTCCTCGTTGTTGTTGCTATTGCTGTCCTTTGTTCTTCTGTTGAATCTTATGAACTTCTTGAATTTGTTTACCAGAAGAGCTTGATCTTTAGAGTCAGTGTCACTTCTCTGACTTCTTCTTTGGTGTAGCATCTTCAAAGTCTTGAAGTTTCAACTCGTGAGTGAGTAGCTTTCCCATGATTGTTTTCAGAGACATATTTGAGAGGACATTTCCTTCAATGATTGTTGTAGCCTTTGGAATCCAGTTCTTCGTGAGAGCTCGTAGAAGTTTGTGAATCTTCTCATGGTTACTATATTTTTTGCCTAATGAAGACAAAGGATTTACAATATCCAGGAATCTCGTAAACATCTGAGCGACGGATTCATTTGGCTTCACCTCGAACGCCATGTCCTCTTGAGTAAGTCTGCTGATCTTTGACTCCTTGACTTGCTTTATTCCTTCGTGGGTTACTTTGAGAAGTTTCCACACTTCATTCAATGTTGTACAAGTAGACACCCTGTTAAACTCAGTTCTATCTAAAGCACAAAACAAAGTGTTAATAGCACGCGCGTCAAGACTAGCCTTTTTCTTTTCATCTTCAGTATATTTATCACGGGGTTTATCAGTTAAAACTCCATCAATAGTAATATGATGAGGCTTTTTGTAGCCATCAATAACTATAGACCATAAGTCAAAATCAAGAAATTTTAAGAAGAAACTCATCTGTATTTTCCAATAAGTGTAGCTTGTGCCGTTAAACAGTGGAGGTCTGTTTGTGGCTTGGCCTTCACTTGTAAATTTTACAGTTGCCATGTGTCATATTGTGATCTATATTGCAATTAAAAATAACTGAATATAACTACAATTTTACCTTGCTTTACCTGTATAACCCGCTCTGATACTAATTGTAGAAACGAAGTCGTAAAGTAGAATACTCTAGTGGGTGGGTGAATAGAGTAGGCAGCGAAATATTCCTAATTAAAAACTTGTTAGCAGTAAGATCACAGAATTAAATCAATAATCATAAAACAATAACTGTAAAAGAAATGAGATCATAAGGCAAACGCAAACACAGCGATGTATACTGTTTTCCTCTTGTAATAACTAGTCTAGTCGGAAGAACTCTACCTTCCAGTTGAATCCACTATTGGAAAATCCTGTAAGTTTTCATACGATGTCCTTTTAACTTCTACATACGTGAGCTTTGATACGAAGAATTCGACCAACTTCAATTTTTAAGAGTATTTCTTCAATCAAGCCTCTGATTACAATTTCTCTGAAATCTTCTAAACCGTACCGTACCGGCAAATTGACTAGAGAATTGTAACTGATTTAGGATTTAAAAATGAAAGCTTTTTAGAAATCTTTGGAATAGAAACGTAAGCTTGGAAGAGAAGAGATGAAAGTGAATTGAGTGATTGAAATTATCAGAATTCTTCTCTATTTATAGTTTTTTTAAAGACAGAACTCTGGCAGAATTCGGGCAGAATTCGGATAGAACTCTATGAGAAAAATTCGCAACTGAAGGGAGACCAAGTTTTTAAACGTTCGAAAATCAAACGGTCACTAACCGAACTCTGGCCGAGTTCTGTCAGGGTTTGTCGGGGTTTTTCAAAAATATTTTTTTGGCTTTTTGAAATCCTTCAGATGAATTTGTAAATAAGGGATGTTTTTCAAAATGTAGTTTATTTTTTAAAACGATTTTGGATAGACTATTTGCTAGTATGACTCGGTGTACAACATATTTCTAGACTCAATAAAAGTAAAAAATACATTGCAGAAAGAAATACAGACTCGAGTGGCAAACACAGCTTCGGTCTTGAACTGAGTAGATATCCGATCTTGATCACTATCCACGTGTCCAAAATATCTTTAGTAAACATCCGTATATCGAGACAAAGTTTGATCAATTATTAAAATCAGGTTTGACCATAACCAATGGGCCAACAGTGATGTCGTGCGAACCTAATTTGAGATCGCACAAGGCATAGTCATAAGGTAATCCGAAACACGAGATCTAAGAGAGCAAGCACAAATTGAATCACACATTGAGTAGAGAGAACTTTGATCTTTATTGATAATAGACATCATTTACAGACTCCAGTACAAGACTCATGCCGCGCGAGCTACAACATGACTCAATTACAAAAGAGTGCCGATGAGATAGCCATTCCATATATTGCACACAACCCTCAATTTACAATAGAGTATTCCAGTGACCTGGAATGGAGGGACGCTGAGCCATCTTTCTTGGACAATTGAGATTATCTAAAAGTGGAGTTGCGAGGAAAGTCTTCGACGCGCGGCCGAAGCGTTAAAATCACGAACGTTGCCGAGCTAGTTGGCACGTCCTTCCTGATTCACGGGACCTGCAAAGGCGAGGATCAGTACGATCACATGTACTAGTGAATGGCTAATTAAAATCCAAGCTTTACATTTGATTCAAGCAGTTTTATAAACATGTTAGCTAGCTATTTCTGTGATCTTTCTAACCATCCTGATCGATTTACATGTTAACATATTTTGAGACAAGTATATGAAATTGTATACATTGAGCACTATTATATTCATCCTGTGTCACGTGCATTAGTTCAAGTAGTGAAGGGGTGTGAAGGTCACTGACAATGTCAAGCCATCACGGACTATAGCCGAGTTAGACGACAACCCTTTCGTGGCGGGTAGCGAGCCCTCTGCGAAAGTTTCTGAATAACCCACGCCGATGTAAGGTTGGCGCTTGCTATACTCGTTCCTTCCGGGCCGAATCGGTACCTTGGCCTAGGCAACCGTTCGAGGAAACTACACCTTGTCGACAAGTTGTCCAATGACCGTTTTCAGAGTCTTAAAAAATGCTCTCTCTTTTCTAGAACCTTATTATTTCTCTTTTAGTTGCAAAATTTAGCCTTTCTTTTGAACTTAGTCGATTTACTCACTGAGCCATATCGTTACGATAAACGTTAATCGATTCATTCATTGTAATGCATAGGCTAAGTGGAATTACATACGAAAGCACATTTTCCATTTTCAATATCGACAGTTTGATAGCAAGTGTTTCGTGAAGAATCATGCCATGATTTTTTTGATTCTACACTATGATGACAAGCATTTCATTTAACTTCATATTAATTTTGAAATAGAAGGTCGAGGCGAAGGAGGTCAGCCACTCGTCTTAGACTTGCTTCAAGCGAGGGACTGGTTGGCTGCGCTGACGTTGCCTACGCGATCACCTACAATCGCATAAGCAACTGATTAGAACATTGTGTAATTCAAGGAATTTTGATATGAATGCGAAGCTAAAAAATGCAAGTCATGAAAACCCATCGAAAACATTCACGAAACGCATTCACATAAACCAAAGCCAAATCAAGCACGGCATGAAAACCAGAGCAACGGAAGGTATCTCCCGACTCAGCCGCAGAGCCAATCCTTGAGGCACAACCCGCTGAATATGGGTCTTGGTTTCGAAGAAGCCATTCCATAATGGGGAATGGATCTTAATTCAACTGTTCTCGTTCGATCGATTCGGCCGATTCTGACCTATCGGTCCCGACCGAATCGATAGCGACAGTGTTTCTTTCTCGCACACCCCGTAGACGGGAATGGGGTACGATGTAGGGACAGGATACTACAGTTAGGGGCCTGGCGAATAAACCAACCTTGTGAAGATTAATCAGTCTCAACAAAATCCACATAATTGACATATTAGTGATCATTGAACCCAAAATCCCCTAGAAAAAACTTAAATCCATCCAACTTCAGTTAGGCTTCCCCTTCGCTGTTGCGGGATGTCACAACATCTGGATCCTCTTTACGGCCGACGTCAAGTTCGGTATCATTCACGAATCGAGGCAGGCGCTCTCGTGTTGGATGAAACATCCCATGCTCTAGTCTCGTTCCCTCTTATCCGCAGTCTATTGCAGCTGTGACATCTCAAAATACAAACAGCTTTGGGACCTCCTGAGGGACACTCACCTTAACATCATCAACCTCCCGTGGCTATGTGTTGGTGACTTCAATATTATCACTTGTAGAGAGGAGAAGTCGGGGGGCCATCCGCCCCCATCAATGGCTATGAACAATTTCATCAGCTTCATATTCAACGTTCACCTGTCTCCCCTCCAGTTCTTTGGCAATGCATTCTCCTGGTATAACATGCAAGATGGTTCCCGACGACAATACTCTCGCCTGGATCGTGCTTTCTTCAACGCTCAGTGGTCAAATATGGGGACCATCTCCAACCTCTCATACCACAACCACTCTGAATCGGACCATTCCCCTCTTCTTATTGAAATTATCAGCAACTTGAACCAGATCAAGAAAAGTTTTCATTCCTTCGACATCTGGAGCCATCACCCCCAGTTCAGGAACACCGTAGCAGCCGCCTAGAGCACCCTCGATGATCATGACCCCCTAATTCGTGTTGTGGCTAAGCTAAAAGCCACGAGAAAATCCCTCATTGTCTGGTATACGTGATGCAGACGAGACATGTAGCTTGTTCACGCATACACAATACATTCAACCACGGTATCCAAAAGAGTTGTGTTAGCAAGAAGAATAGTCGTCGCAACAACATCTTGATTATATATATCATATTAGGTTTACTTGTCATATCAAGAGTGCGCCACAATGGACCACTATCAAGAGTTATCATATTAAGGGTACTTGTCATGAGTGCGCCTCGACGGGCCACTTTCATGTTAGCATGTAAAGATATGTTCAAGAGTGCACCACAACAGGTCACCATCATGTAAACAAAGAAAGACATGTACCAGAGTGCACTATAATGGACCACTATCAAGAGTTATCTGGTATAGGTAGAGAAGAAACATGTAGCATGAGTGCACCACAACGGGCCACCATCATGCAAGCAAAGAAGTGACATGTAACGTAAGTGCATACAAAGAAAAGAAAAGACATACACCATGAATGCACCCCAATGGGACCCTATCTAAGAAAAAAAACATGCGACAAGGATCACATGTAAGAGAGAATTAGATAAAAGACTTATCATGGCATGGGAGAAAAAATAAATAAAAGTACTACTTGACATAAAACAATAATTGAAACTGTGCTAGTATTAGGAATATAAGGGGGTACAATTATTCTCTAACTATACAAGATCATCTAATCATGATAAGAGTTTATTATAGTCAAAGGAAACCTCAAAACGTTAGGTACAAAAAATATGCCAAAAGATTAAAACTATGATTGAATTTATCAATCACATATGAACTCCAGTTAAAGTGATACAAGAAGATTCTTGAAGCCAAGACAAAGATCTACAACTTTCATGTTGGAAGTTGGAAGAAATTCTGGCCACAAATCAGCCAAATAGGACATAAAACGGCCAAAAAGTAGCCAAAATATGCACTATGCGGCCAACGGTGGATGGATGCCCATCTTTCATGCGGCCAGAGTCGATGGGTGCCCATGTGGCAAGAGTCGATCGGGTGCCATGCGGTAAGAGTCGATGGGTGCCTATCTTCTCATGCGGCCAGAGTCCGATGCGGCCAGAGTCGATGGGTGCCCATGTGGCGAGAATCGATGGGGTACCATGCGACAAGAGTCGATTGTTGCCCATCTTCTCATGCGGCCAAAGTTTCATGCGGCCAGAGTTGATGGGTGCCCATACGGCAAGAGTCGATAGGGCACCATGCGACAAGAGTTGATGGGTACCCATCTTCTCATGCGGCCAGAGTCAGTGAGTGCCCATGCGGCAAGAGTCGATAGGGTGTCATGCGGCAAGAGTCGATGGGTACCCAACTTTTCATGCGGCCAGAGTCCCATGCGGCCAGAGTCGATGGGTGCCCATGCGGCAAGAGTCGATGGGGTGCCATGCGGCAAGAGTCGATGGGTGCCCATCTTCTCATGCGGCTAGAATCAATGGGTGCCTATGCAGCAAGAGTCGATGGGTGCCCATCTTCTCAAAAAAAAATCCGAGAAGGATGGCCATGGAATCCATTGCTTCCAAGCTCCATAAAATCTTCGCTGTAAGTCCAAATTTGGATTTCCATAGCTCAAAATAGGGTAGAACGAAATTCTCTACAACATAGAACAACTAGATTTTGAAAAAAAAAAGAAGTTTGATAGACCAAAACCTAAGAAAACCAAAAATGAAGTAAACTTAGATCTACAAGAATTTATCCACCAAAATAAAAAATGCCAAGTTCTAAAGATGCTTAGAATCATGTGAAAAAGAGTTTAGAACAAACAAAATAACATTTGTCCAACATTTGGCAAAATGTACTTGCCTTAGGTTAGAGGAAAATGAAGAGGAAGAAAATGAAGAGAATGAAAATAATAGAGGAGAGGGAGAAGTTGCTTTTTAGATAAAACCCTTCTCATCTAAAACCAACCCAAACCAAGTCTTGCCAAGTTAAACCAAGTTAAAATTAAACCAAATAAAGGCTAAGAAAGGCAAGTCAAAATACGGGTCACTTGACAAAGGCCAAAATTCCGGATACGTACACTGAAAATACGTATAACAGAAAACGGGAGTGACAGGCATGCCGTCGGCATACAATTGTACACTGGCGATATGCCGGTCAAGGAGAAAATCTATAAGTTGGAAAAAATTTAAATGTTCCGAAATCCAATAAAATACAAAATACAGTATAAAAGTATGTATCAGTATATAAATACCGATTCGGTGAGGCGAGTCTCACAACTCTCCCATCCTTAGAAATATTTCGTCCTCGGAATTTCCTAAAGCTAGTCGAGCAAGATAACCAAAACAAAAGCTCAAGAAAATACAACTATCTCAATCAAACAAGGCATGACATATCAGTAAATGAAGGCAACAGTATTATAAACAAATGTGTAAGCAATAACACAACCACAATCAAAAAGGACTGGAGGCATATGAATAGATATGTCTCCTGAGTCAGTAGAGTAGAGACCAACATCCTCGCTGGCCTACGTTGACTACAAAATGGATAAAGGTCAAGTCTCAAAGTAAGTCGATACCAATAACTTAGTCTAAGATAGGACTCTACCCCGGACGTATCTTCGTAGTCGAGACACGTGATAGATATCATGTATCTCAAAATACGAAGACAGAAGAGTGGGACGAGAAACTCTCATTCACTTATCTAATAAGTCAAGCCGACCGTTGTACTCCTGATATCGGGAAACACAAGGCAGCCGACAAGAACCCAATATATACTGCCACTACCTAGCCTGCTACTGAAAGACGGATCCAAAGGCCATAACTGAAAGAAGACCATGAAGATGGTACCTGAGACATCTCTGCCTTCGAGTCAACTTTTGACTCTGTATCTGAATACCGAGACTGATCCTCCACAACTGGCCTGACAGAAGATTGCTGACCTGTCTTCGGCAGAACCCAAACAAGGTAATCGAAAGGATTAGGAACAGTATCCCTAAAAGTTAAAGGATACAAGGATCAAATCGAAAGAATAGGAGAGATCAATGATCAAGGCAAATATCAGGTCAAAGGATCAGAGATAGAGAATAATATGAAGGATATCAATAAAGGATAATTGTGACTGAGATAACTAAACAATAGTAACCCCCACATATCTGATAAATCAGACCTGTATGGGGGCACCACTAAAACCTGTGTCACGCCCCAGAACCAGAATACTGGCAAGTAGAGACGGACAAGGCCAGCTACGCAATTCCAAAGTACACTAGTACTCTGAAATAACGTATAAGCTGTCAAGACATATGGGTTACTTCTATAAGCCAATAGTCGATCCTCGGTTAAACAATCCTAGGTACCTCAATCACAGGCAATTACACAAAGTACAAGAAATATGATCATCAGACATACAATAGTAAAGCGTCCCAAACCATTTATACATGGATGATCATGAAGCTAGTAATACAAAAGAGAGAACTGGTCAGAGTGATAGTCATACATGATAAGCTCTAGCTATAGTCTAGAATACGCATATCATGTTTAGGCCTGTAGGCCAAATATCAAGAACCAAAACACGAGCTAAACACGTGCTCGGAGGCTAAATGCCATAAAAGACTAATGTACATATCAAGTAGAAGAATGAAACAAGCAACCCACTCAGGTACTCTGGTGCTCCGGATAGTCACCGTTGAGTAGATGGTACGGAAGATCCTCTGGACTTCTCAATCAGATCTGGCCAAACAAAACCAGTTGGGTCAGACTCCCAAATAGCAAGTACCACAAAAGAGGCCAAACTATGGACTAAAACCAGCATTGAGTAACATAGTAATAGTTAGAAATATAATTAAGTAAAAGCAGATCATGACTCGTACACTACCAATGCACTCATCCCGAGAACTAGAAAAAATAATAAGTAAACCACTTGGAGCATAAGTAATTAACATATGACATAAAGTAAACTGTGGACTTGTGAATTAAACAGAAAACTTATGACATAGCTAAATCATGTAAGAGAAATGGTACATGCGAACATGTACGGTAAGTGAAACATGTGAGCATGTTAGATAATTGAGACTTGTGAGCATGTTATGTAACTAGGGCATGAGAGCATGTGATAATTATGTAGAATAACAATTATAGGATGACTTAGGAACTATCCCGAAAGTCAAGTTACAAACCGTAAACCAAACAAGGAATGGGGTTGTAACCCTTCTTCTGAACAGAACTTAGTCTATAATCGTTGTATAGCATAAGGATCTTGTATGACTTGTGAGTACCAAATAGGACAACAAATGATAAGATGACTTGAGAGTTATTCCGAAAGTCAAGTTACAACCCTTAAACTAAACAAGGACCGAAATTGTAATCCTTCTCCAGAACAGAACTTAGCCTTCGATCATTCATTGACAAAAGTAAGACATGAACAATAATGTACTGAAACAAACATACGGATACTACTTAGACAAAACTAGACTAGACAGGATTGACTCCATCCATCAAACACGACCAAGCAATGAGTACGGCTTGACACATTAGCTAACTATAGTTATCACAAGCCTAGTTACTAACAAGATGCAATGAGATATTCTCACAGTCATAAGCCCTACAGCTATCCAGGTTATCCAGACGCAAGTTACAAAAATTTATAGTGGATACATCGCCCAGGAGACAAATGTATCCTATGTACATACAATAATGGGTACATCGCCCAGGAGACAAATGTACCCTAGGTAGCTTGATTGGTGCAACACATGACAGTGTACTAGAAATGCGCCCTACTCGACGGCAGGCTACAAGTCTACTTGAGGCGTCCAGATAACGGGATCGTCTGTAACTGAAAAATCTCTCTATATGAACTACTTGATCAAACTAGTCATTAACCTAGTAAAATTCAGTATGAATCCATGAAGGTAGTAACAAGGAATTCATGTCCTAGACATGATGCAGACGAGACATGTAGCTTGTTCACACATACACAATACATTCAACAACAGTGTCCAAAAGAGTTGTATTAGCAAGGATAATAGCCGTCGCAACAGTATCTTGATTATACATATCATATTAGGTTTACTTGTCATATCAAGAGTGTGCCACAACGGACCACTATCAAGATTTATCATGTTAAGGGTACTTGTCAAGAGTGCGCCTCGACGGGCCACTATCATGTTAGCATGTAAAGACATGTTCAAGAGTGCACCACGATGGGTCATCATCATGTAAACAAAGAAAGACATGTACCAGAGTGCACCACAATGGGTCACTATCTAGTATAGGTAGAGAAGAGACGTGTAGCATGTGTGCACCACAACGGGCCACCATCATGCAAGCAAAGAAGTGACATGTAACGTAAGTCCATACAAAGTAAAGAAAAGACATAAACCATGAGTACAACCCCAACGGGCCGCTGTCTAAGAAAGAAAACATGCGACAAGGATCGCATGTAAGAAAGAATTAGATAAAAGACGTATCATGGCATTGGAGAAGAAATAAATAAAAGTACTACTTGACATAAAACAATAATTGAAACTGTACTAGTATTAGAAATATAAGGGGGTACAATTATTTTCTAACTATACAAAATCATCTAATCATGATAAGAGTTTATTACAGTCGAAGGAAACCTCAAAACGTTAGGTACAAAAAATATGCCAAAAGATCAAAACTATGATTAAAGTTATCAATCGCATATGAACTCCAGTTTAAATGAAACAAAAAGATTCTTGAAGCCAAGACAAAGATCTACAACATTCATGTTGGAAGTTGGAAGAAATTCTGGCCACAATCAACCAAATAGGACATAAAATAGCCAAAAAAGCCAAAATAGGCACAATACGGCCAAGGGTGGATGGGTGCCCATCTTCCCACACGGCCAGAGTCCTATGCTGCCAGAGTCGATGGGTGCCCAAGCGGCAAGAGTCGATGGGGTGCCATGCGGCAAGAGTCGATGGGTGCCCATCTTCTCATGCGGCCAGAGTCCCATGCTGCCAGAGTTGATGGGTGCCCATACGGCAAGAGTCGATGGGGTACCATGCGGCAAGAGTCGATGGGTGCCCAACTTCTCATGCGGCTAGAGTCCCATGCGGCCAGAGTCAATGGGTGCCCATGCGACAAGAGTCGATGGGGTGCCATGCGGCAAGAGTCGATAGGTGCCCATATTCTCATGTGGCCAGAGTCGATGGGTGCCCATACGGCAAGAGTCGATGGGGTATCATACGGCAAGAGTCGATGGGTGCCCATCTTCTCATGCGACAAGAGTCCCATGCGGCAAGAGTCGATTGGTGTCCATCTTCTCAAAAAAAAAATCGAGAAGGATGGTCATGGAATCCATAACTTCCAAGCTCCATAAAACCTTCACTGTAAGTCCAAATTTGGACTTCCATAAGTCAAAATAGGGTAGAACAAAATTCTCTAAAACATAGAACAACTAGATTTTGAAAACAAAAAAAATTTGATAGACCAAAACCCAAGAAAATCGAAAATGAAGTAGACTTTGTAACACCCCAGTCCCAAAATACGTAGGACTAGAACGTAATCATGCCAGTTGTATACATACGAAGTATATGGACCCTCGTATATATACATAAGCTGTAAAATATAGTAACCAAGGTACTAAATCTCATCCACAAGGATAAATAATAATATAAAAGTAAGTTTGAATTTGTCATGTATACAATCGTTGGGCAGAGACAAATCCACTACCAACTATGAAAAGAAATACATAATAAAAGAAAAAGTTTGGCGAGCGTAGCGAAGACGATCAAAGTGCAATCATCCTCGAAGAAATAGTGACGATCATGGCCACGGCTAGAACACCTGCGAAATACAAGAACACACACCTGGCGAGATAACCAGGTCCTCAGAGGGACGTAACAAGTTACAATAAACATGCCATATAAGTACTGAATATAAAATATGCCACAATCAAAGAAAGTGACAGGACATAAATAAGGTAACCTAATCGTTCTAAAGTGAACATGCAGTTGAGAAACAATCCTTCGGCGCATGAGCCCTGGTTATAAATGGGATCTGGTATAGTCCCCACTTGGGCACCAGTGACCTAAGCGCATGATGTTCAAAAACGACAGTGATCAACCTGAGAGACTCATACCAGTATCTCCAACGGAGCTTCCGGGTTACAAGAAAAGTGCAATAGAAGCTCCTACGACAAGAAAATGTCCTCCCCACCTAATGTACCTATCATGTCGCATCCACGACCATGTAACACTACTAACCGTCAAGTCTTCTAACATACAACTATTGACAGTTAGACCTAACGTACGTCCTATACGCATCAGTGATCCGCCAACACGCAAGTCCGGATGTTATACGCTACTCACAACTCACACATCTCGTGGCACATCAGTGTCAAAGTTTATGTAATGTACTAAACTAGTGGTAGTTCCTTAACTCTAGGTCCATATGCAATCAAAGGATAAATAACAAGGTACAATCAATATCACTGAATAGGCAGTAAGTCAGAAACTGTAATAATGGTACAGCAAAAAGAACTGGAAATAAATACACAGTGATATGCAATAAATAAAATATAGACTATAAAAGTAAATTATAGCAAGGTATCTTGCCTGGTGTGTCGCTTGGTGTGGTGCGATAATTCGACAAGTCTTGTCTATCCAGTAGCCATGTTCGATGTGCAGAGGCCCGAAGTCCATGAGAAAATAGGGGTACGATTTAGTCATGATCAAGAATTGATAACCGATGGATTTGTAGAAAAGATGTTTATACCATGTTTAGAAAATATAATAGTTAAAACTAGATTTTTATTTGTAAAATATATTTTTGGTAAATACTTTAATATTCAAAAATCATTTTAGGCTAACACTATGTTTGTCAACACATATTTTTATAAATAAAAAACCATATTTTATTATTAAAAATAATTTAGATAAATATTAATAATCTGGAAAATCATATAGGGTTCTAAAACAATATTTTGAGATAAGGCCAAGTCAAGTATAATATTTATATATAACCCTGTAGATGTATTTTTTTACAAAAAAATTGAAAATATTTTTATATCAAAATACAAAATCAATTACTAATAATAATAACTCTTAGTCACTAAAAATCATAACAATAAATAGTTGTAGAATAACAATAACAACATAATCTAATAAAATCACAGAAATATAATATTATGTATACGGTACATACTTACATGCATACTTATAGTATTGCAAAAATATTAATAACAGAAACTAAAGTAATAATAATAATAATAATAATAATAATAATACCACTAATAAATATAATAGCAATCATACTGCCACTCTATCTTTTAATGATAATAATAATAATAATAATAACAATAATAATAATAATATTTAACAATAAGTAATAATACAGCTCAATTCGTTCTGTTTTAGAAAGGAAGAAGGAAAGGGGGTTTATATCCTACCCAACTTAAAAGAATTTCGTCCTCAAAATTTAGGAATAATTAGGAAAGGTAGGCTTAAGGGGATAGAAGCAGTTTTATTGATACGAAATTGATTCACATTGAACGAGAAGGCAATCACAATATTTAGACCGGACGGCGAGCGATATTTTAAGGGATAATAGATCAGTTGGATGACTAGGAAAGAATCAGTTATAGTATGATTATGCGTATGACATCCCCTCGAGGACTATAATCCCTCATTCACTGTCATTTGTTCTATGGACGTGCAAGCTCCCCAGATAGGTAATAGTCTTCCAATATAAGTTTTGATCATTAGAACATTTCATTACGTGTTTTCAATATCGTTAAAATCTCCAATCGTCCTTATCGATTAGCCCTATTCACTCTTTCAATTTGTTTCGTCCGTAATTTTATATTCCACAACCTTATTTTCTCCTTTACTTCGATCATTTGCCTCATAAACTTAAATTCCAA
The DNA here is from genome assembly GCA_029216955.1 of Iris pallida. Taxonomy (NCBI): domain Eukaryota; kingdom Viridiplantae; phylum Streptophyta; class Magnoliopsida; order Asparagales; family Iridaceae; genus Iris; species Iris pallida. The sequence goes on along the minus strand of JANAVB010009596.1, from coordinate 32,147,059 downwards.
ATCTATGCGTATATCTCATTCGATATTTCGCCGTGAGTTTAACAGATTTGAATTTAATGAATCTCTAATACACTTCTACCACATATCTACATTTATTATATATATTCCTCAATTAGATTTCGTTGTTCATAATCTCTCAAAAGTAGGAATTCGATAATCCTTCAATGTCTTGAGTCGTACTTATACTTAAAATATCATCTTAAATATTTATTGATCATATCTTCACAAAGCAATTTTATAAATGAAAATCTCTCAATCTTTTATTTATTAGGGTCTTCCTCGGAAATTGAAACCCAATGATCTTTTAATCCATGATGGTAAAAATAATCCGTCTTTACTTCAAACTCACAATCACTTTTAGAAACGTATTCTTAAATCGTCAAAAATGTACGCACTTTCTTTCTTCAACAATTGGTTATCTTTGAAACCTATTATCTTTATGACACCATATTTTATCGAAGGCAAGTCCACGTTGTCTTTATCAAGAATTTGCATTCATCAATTTAATATATAACTTGGTTCTTTAACCACCAAAGCTTTAGAAATTCTTTACTCAATATTTAGTTACCTCAAAACAAATTTTGAAATTTTTGGTAAGTATTTATCCTTGAGTGTTTCATCAAAACATAACATATAATCCCTTACTTCATCTGTTTGGATTTATCTCACATTTTCATTTATGCATATTCAATCATTTTTATTCAACCTTTTTCGCTACTCTCTCTTCTAGGATTTTCTACTCTAACCTCTTACCAACCAAAAGATTGTCATGACCAATTTCAACTTCGAACAAGGAATCATAAAATGAACACAATTGCATGAACCACGGAGGAATTAAGGGAAAATATGTGCGAAGCAATTTAATCGAGAAGGAAAAGTAAATGGTTGCTAATATTGAAGAGCGTAAAGATGTGATGTGTCTAAGTGAATCGAGATAAGACATGAAAATAAATGACAAGGGTTAAACAGTCAAGATAAACACAAAGTTAAGCATTTAATAGATCGCAATCACATACTAGGTCGAAAAATTGAGTTGAGGTGGAGTCCATATCAGTACCATGGTATAGGTTATAGTTAGTCTTTATGACCCGAAAGTCGTACCAAAAAAATAGAGTGCAAGGGGACGTGTTTTAGTGGGACATGATATATCCACATAAAGGTGAGCTCGTATAGGTCTTGTATGTAAAATTTGTTGGAAGGAAAAGTCTAGTGTTGTGCTCCAAATATTGAAGTCACGATAGGGAACGCCAAATGATCAAAATAGAAAGTGGGTTTTCATAAGGTACTAATTAATGCACAAAAATAAAAGGTTAAAGTACGAAATAAAGATAATTAGGAAATCTCCTAGATCAAGGTAAAATAAGTTAGGGACACGGTTTCTAGGGAGAAGATAGTCTCCTAGATAAGGGTATGGTCAAGGGAATGATTCTAATCGTTTCTAAGTTTCAAACAATTAGATGGTCACGAATAAAGATCTAGATTTGAGGGAAGGTCGAGTAAGTCAAAGATATGTTCATCGGTTTGGTCGACGACTAACTATACTTGTGTATATGCAATGTCATAATCATAGGTGGTATGATAATCTAATGTGGAATACTTCTATCTCACTAGGGTGACCTTACTTGCTCCTTGGTCCTCTACCAATATATGATCTAATCTAAAATTTAAAGTTCCTCAAAATTTTCTCAATAAAATTTCCAAGATATTCCACTAGATTTCCTAATCATCTTAGGCTATCAAGTTTAATCCAATTTAAATTTCTAATCAATCTCAAAATAACTCTTGTATATCGCAAATCAGATAAATTTTTTTTTCCCAAAATCTTAAACTCAACATTTAAATAAGTTTATCAGCCGAAATTCATACTACAAAATGGAACATTTAAATAACTCCCAAATTTAATTCTATATCCTTCAAATGTGTATATCTAGCTCCCAATAAGTCACAACTACTCTTCAAAAAATATATATTTTTTTCAAAATTTAAATATCCATAATCAAGGTTTTAAACTCGAAATCTAAAGAACTTTATAAATCATAGATCATATGACGTAATTTAATTAAAAAATATTTTACCAAATTTTATCAATCATCCTCAAATTTTGGTCAATCCTAAATCATAGTTTAAAATTTTATGATCCTTTTCAAATCAAATTTATATCCTTCCAAAAGATTTATAGCTATAACTCAATAATCAAAAATGTTCAAAGAGTTTCAAATCGCGAAATCAAATCAATTTGTTTTCTCGATCTAGCTATCCTCTTGTGTATATCACCTTGTAATATCAACTTAAACTTCCAACTATCTTTTGGAAGCGGTAATATGCTACTATCCAACTTGTAATTAACTAACCCTTAAGATCATATTTCTAGGAAAATAAATGCCTTTATAACTCAAATAAAACCTCAATGTATACTAATTGTCAATGTAATCTTCCTAGCCATGTGTTTGACCTATGAGCATATACTAGTGGAGTCATCTAACTAAGCACGAAACTAAGAATTTACGGTAGAAGGAGTCAAGCAAGATGTAAATCAAGGAGGTCGAACGAGAGTTCAGAATTTGAAGTCAAAAAAGGATGTCAAGTAGGTGGATGAGATTCTTGACTCTTATCCTATATTGCAGGCCCGTTCGGTACAATCATGAAAAAGAAACGGCAAACTAGACCTGCATGGGCCACCACAAAAACATGTAACATTCCAGTCCCAAAATACGTAGGACTATAACGTAATCATGCCAGCTGTATACATACGAAGTATATGGACCCTCGTATATATACATAAGCTGTAAAATACAGTAACCAAGGTACTAAATATCATCCACAAGGATAAATAATGATATAAAAGTAACTTTGAATTTGTCATGTATACAATCGTTGGGCGGAGACAAATCCACTACCAACTATGAAAAGAAGTACATAATAACAGAAAGAGTTTGGCGAACGAAGCGAAGACGATCAAAGTGCAATCATCCTCGAAGGAATAGTGACGATCATGGCCACGGCTAGAACACCTGCGAAATACAAGAACACACAACTAGCGAGATAACTAGGTCCTCAGAGGGACGTACCAAGATACAATAAACATGCCATATAAGTGCTGAATATAAAATATTCCACAATCAAAGAAAGTGACAAGACATAAATAAGTTAACCTAACCGTTCTAAAGTGAACATGCAGTTGAGAAACAATCCTTCGACGCATGAGCCCTGGCTATAAATGGGATCTTGTATAGTCCCCACTTGGGCACCAGTGACCTAGGCGCATGACGTTCAAAAACGACAGTAGCCAACCTGAGAGGCTCATACCCGTATCTCCAGCGGAGCTTCCGGGTTACAAGGGAAGTACAATCGAAGCCCATACGACAAAGAAATATCCTTCCTACCCAATGTACCTATCATGTCGCATCCATGACCATGTAACACTACTAACCGGCAAGTCTTCTAATATACAACTATTGACAGTTAGACCTAACGCACGTCCTATTCGTATCAGTGATCAGCCAACACGCAAGTCCGGATGCTATATGCTACTCACAACTCATACATCCCATGGCACATCAGTGTCAAAGTTTATGTAATACACTAAACTAGTGGTAGTCCCTTAACTCTAGGTCCATATGCAATCAAAGGATAAATAACAAGGTACAACTAATATCACTGAACAGGTAGTAAGTCAAGAACTGTAATAATGGTACAGCAAAAAGAACTGGAAATAAATATACAGTGATATGCAATAAATAAAATACAGACTATAAACAGTAAATTATGGCAAGGTATCTTGCCTGGTGTGTCACCTGGTGTGGTGTGATAATCCGATAAGTCATGTCTGTCCACTAGCCATGTTCGATGTGCAGAGTCCCGAAGTCCATGAAAAAATAGGGGCACGATTTAGTCATGATCAAGAATTGATAACTGATGGATTTGTAGAAAAGATGTTTATACCATGTTTAGAAAATATAATAGTTAAAACTAGATTTTTATTAGTAAAATATATTTTTGGTAAATACTTTAATAAGCAAAAATCGTTTTAGGCTAACTCTACGTTTGTCAACACATATTTTTATAAATAGAAAACCATATTTTATTAGTAAAAATAATTTAGATAAATATTAATAATCTGGAAAATCGTATAGGGTTCTAAAACCATATTTTGAGATAAGGCCAAGCCAAGTATAATATTTATATATAACCTTGTAGATATATTATTTTACAAAAAAATTGAAAAGATTTTTATATCTAAATGCAAAATCAATTACTAATAATAATAACTCTTAGTCACTAAAAATCATAACAATAAATAGTAGTAGAATAACAATAACAACATAATCTAATAAAATCACAGAAATACAATTTGTGTATACGGTACATACTTACATCCAAACTTATAGTATTGCAAAAATATTAATAACAGAAACTAATAATAATAATAATAATAATAATAATAATAATAATAATAATAATAATAATAATAATAGTAATCATACTGCCACTCTATCTTTTACTCTATCTTTTAATGATAATAATAATAATAATAATAATAATAATAATAATAATAATAATAATAATAATAATATTTAACAATAACTAATAGTACAGCTCAATTCGTTCTGTTTTAGAAAGGAAGAAGGAAAAGGGGTTTACAAACTTAGATCTACAAGAATTTATCCACCAAAATGAAAAATGTCAAGCTCTAAAGATGCTTAGAATCATGTATGAAAGAGTTTAGAACAAACAAAATAACATTTGTCCAACATTGGGCAAGATGTACTTGCCTTAGGTTGGAGGAGAAAATGAAGAGAAAGAAGATGAAGAGAATGAAAAAAATAGAGGAGAGAGAGAGAAGTTGATTTTTAAATAAAACCCTTCTTATCTAAAACCAACCCAAACTAAGTCTTGCCAAGTTGAACCAAACCAAGTTAAACCAAGTTAAAATTAAACCAAAGAAAGGCCTAGAACGGTAAGTCAAAATACGGGTCACCTAACAAAGGCCAGAATTTCGTATACGTACACTGAAAATATGTATAACAGAAAATGGGAGTGACAGACATGCCGTCGGCATACAATGGTACACTGGCGATATGCCGGTCAGGAAGAAAATCTATAAGTCGGAATTTTTTTTAAATTTTTCGAAATCCAATAAAATATGAAATACAGTACAAAAGTACGTATCAGTATATAAATATCGATACGGTGAGACGAGTCTCACAGTTTGCCCAAAGCATAACAGTTCTTCTCAAAGACCAATCTTTGCGATTTGATTTACCATCTTTAATCAAGTGTTAGTAAGCTTGTAATGAACAATAGTAAAAGAAATTATTGATAATATAAACCAAGATCAAATTCTTTTCTCCCTATTTTATAAGTATATAATGTCAAAATATTGAAATCTCAGGTTGGTCCTATTTGATCTAATTAACATGGATAACTATGAACAAGCTCTAATTACAGAACCAATATCGTACGAACAACTCAATCGATCGAGCATGTCCTAATACTAAATTATTAGTGATGTCACAAAAATGAGATACCTAATTGTTCCAATATTCATTTGTTACCAACATATAGACTACTGTGTCACAAAACATCGCTTATATTAAAAATTTAGCAACGTGTAGTGACTTAGTGTCACTTTTTTCCATAATACCTAATAATAGTTGATACTAGTCCTATGTCATCGCATCTAGCGACGTATTATGACATATTTATTTAGAGTTGTCACATCTTAGTCCTAAAATACTCAGAACCAAGTCACGTGGCATAGCCAGCTATATATTCAACCATACTCTAATCTAACTCGAATACGTATAAGCTGTCCGAAATGGTGTAACTATCACTATATCAACTCTATATCTCAATCCACATAATAGAAGCATAAGAAAGGAAAATATGAATACTAGTCTGCAGCCCAATAATCATACTCACCCGAGTAGACTCTTGGGAAAAAAGAGAGTCTATAAATACTACAAAATTGAGCAGATATGTAATAGTAGATGATAAAACCATGAAAAAGTATATACTTGTAATGAGATGAGTACCAACAACAATCCAGCAGTGAGTACTACAAACCTACTCAGCCAAACTGGAAGAAAACCAGGTCCTCACCGGAATATAGAAAGATGCAAAATATATATATATGTCGATATGAATTACAGTAAATATCATATGTAGGTAGAATCTTGTGATCAAGGAAATAGACATGTGATCAAAGTAATAGTCATGTGATCAGGGTAATAAACAGGTGATCAAGCAACTCTACTTCTAGACAGACTATCAAGTCTGTGTGAAATGCACTTGAGGACAATATTAGTATGCATGAGCTGTCACGAGTGATGTAACCCTACAGTAAAACTTTGGAAAACTATAAAATCTTTGAAGTTCTAGTAATAAGACGATGGCATACTCTATGGAAAAAAAGCTCATATGCCTAGTGACTGCCCTCCCCACCCCATGCTACTGTCCATGTCGCATCCACGATACGTCCAGTCTGACTCTAACAGGTAACATCAGACTATCATGTATACAGATATATCCATCTAGAAGTAATATCAACGATCATGTATCGTCTTCTATATGCCATGCAATACGAATTTGTATATCATGTCTAGTGTGTCAGCAGGTAAAATCATCGTATAAGACTGGTAAAGAGCAGGTGTAGCATGTAACAGTATGTCTAGAGTGAGTGATAAATAGAATGCTACAAGTATGTAAATATTATAAAATTAAAATATGCAAGGTATACTTGCCCGGAATTGTCCAATCTGTGCTATGACTACAGTACCAAAGTCTAACCCACTATCCATGAGCCAATGAACCATACTCTATGTATATATCTATCAACCAAAATCATAAATACATACATATATATATATATATATATATATATATATATATATATATATATATATATCACGCACTCAAATCCATGTATGACGAATAACTCCTACCTACTGAGCATGGGTCATTTTAATCACGTATTACCATATGTTATCTAAGACTTGTTAATTATATCATCTAGAACTAGGTCACACTAGTCTCTATAATTATTATTGATAATAATATGAATTATAAGTTGTAGGTTTAAAATATCAAGTTTGTACCTTATTATTTGTACAGCAAAACCTATGACACGCAAATCGAGATAAGATGATCGACCGCAAGGTTAACAATCATATCTTAATGATACATATAGCTACCTAGTCAATTTTAGCGATATGAGATTATTGGAATCGACTGATCTCAGTTTTGAAGCACGGATTTCTACATACGAACATAAATAGGATTTAATTATAATTAACGATGATACATAAAGGAAATCGATCAGACATCGTCGAATGATAAACCAAATATACTAATGTGTCCAGAATGGTTAAATTAGTAATGATAGCCTACCCATATGTCCAATTTGGACACAGAGGCAAAACAAAAATTTTGGACCAAAATAATATCCACCATTGGATACACTTTACACCGTAAAATAGTTCTCTAAACCTAGAAAATTATGTCCACGAGTCGAAAATGACAATACGAACCCAACGGTATATCCAAAATTGGATTCCGATCAGCCGATCTCAAAATGATCCGTTGACCCGGATTGTGGGACCCGATTTGCACCAAAATACGTGTCAGGGCCATGTTGCTCCAAACTCAGCAAATTATATATGAATATTAGGAAGAACGATGCCATAAGTCCACTAGTGGCTTTAGAATTGGAATCCAGAGTCTGGGTTCAAAATTAGAATTTTACAAGTTAGAAATTATGATTTCGAGAGGTCAACTTTGGCGTTGATTTCAACCAACCAAACAATATCCTATGATGTTAAAATTTTAATCACAAGAAGTTGGTTATACCAGCTGGGCATAGGAAATAGTGTCGTGCCAAATAGATCTGCGATGGCAGAGAAACAAATCTACGAAGATGGCTTCACAAAACTATCAAAAATAAACACAATTATTTGTCCAACTTTGTGACCAGTTTTGACATAGCAAATGATCAAACTAATTGCTGAAAATGTAGGTGAGAGAAGAGGTATATACCAAGATTGAGATGGAATAATTGGATCAATGATCAAACGGTCGAATTGTCCATAAAATAAGTCTAAAGTTGCTGCGACGAAACTCAATTCTGACTTCAAATTTTGCGTATTACGACGGGATCGACTTCCAAATGCAGAAATTGACCCTGTCACTTACCGTGGTGGATGATGGTCGTCAAGGGGGGTTCGCCGGGGATGCACGATCGTATGGGGGTGGTCGCGGTGGTGGTCGACAACAGTTGGTCGTCGCGAGGGTCGTGCAGGAAGCCTACGATAGTAGTAGCAACATCAGCTATTGGTTGCCGTCGGGCATAGAGGAAGCGGAACATAGCCGCACAGTGCTGCAGCCAAAGGATGGCCTATTGGACGGCTCGATGCTGCTGCACAATAGAGCACAGTCGGCCAGGATGCGACATGGGTGTGGGGAGACGATGAAGGAGAAGAAGGACGAGGAGAAGATATTTGTGGCTAGGGTTTTCTCTGTAGAGTGAAGAGAGCAGGGAAGATTTTTTATATTGATAGGGGAGAGGGTCCTCGAGGCAGTTGGTAGCTTGCTGCGGTCGTACGTGCGTGCATCCACAATTGCAGTTTGTAATATATAGGCATACTCGCACGCACGGAGATGAGTGAGGGAGAAGCACAGTAACGGTTGGATTTGAATGAGACAAGTTAGGTCAAAATAAGTTCGGGTTTTCGGTTCAATGACTCTCCCGACCTTTTTCAATAAAGAGGGGTGTTGGTTGGGCCTATCTGTTGGGCCTAAGGCTACAATTTATAGAAAAAAAGAAAATAAATAAGAATAACATTTTCCACTATGCCCATTGTAAATAAATACTAATATATAATTTCTATTTCTAACTAAAATCAACATAATTACTAAAGTATCCTTTAATAACCAAGTTTCATCCACTACTAAAATCTGCTCCATTAGCGACGTAAATTTAGCGATGCTCGTATAATTTTGCTAAATTGTGCACATTAGCGACATTTAATTGAAATGTCGCTAATAGTCGCTACTAGCGACGAAAATAGCGACGTGACGACGATGTATATTAGTAAATTGAGCTAGTCTTCACGAAATGTCGCTATGACGTCGCTAATAACGACTAATTTAGCGATGTTAAAATGAACGTCGCTAAATTCTAATTAAATTACCCCTAAACGATTCATTTTCCCCCATTTTACTCTCTCACTCTCTCTCCTACCCCCCTTCGGCGCTCTCACTCTCTCCGACGACTTTCACTCTCTCTGACGACTCTCCTCCCTCTCCGGTACGTGACTCCCCCCTCTCTCTCTCTATTTTGGTTGTTGGTGGTTGGGGGGTATGGATGGTTGGGGGTGAGGAATGGTCCGATGGAGGGGTGAGGGGCAGGGGGGATACGGGTGGTTGGGTGGTGATTGGGGGGTGGCTGGGGTTGGGGCAGGGGGGTGAGGGCGGCTGGGGGTGAGGAGTGAGGCTAGAGGGAGCGGAGGGTTAGGGTTCGGGTTAGGGGTGGGTGTGTTCGGAGGGAGGGGCAGGGGGGTGAGGGCGGCTGGTTGTGAGGTAGGGGGTCTGGGGGAGGAGGGTTAGATTTAGGGTTCGGGTTAGGGTTAGGGGTGGTTGGTGGGGGAGGGGAGCAGGGGGTGTGAGGGGGGGCTGGAAAGGGGAGGGGGGCTGGTTGGGGAGGGGTTAGGGATAGGGTTAGGGTTAGGGGTGGTGTAGGAGGGAGGGATACAGGGGAGGGGAGGATTGGTCAGGGGCACCGAAAGTGCCGAAAAATCTGATAATTTAGAAATAATTATTTATTTTTCGACACCGAAAAATTTGATACTCCGATTCGAAAGCACGGATAGTACTATGTGTCAATCTTTGTTTTCGTATTTTCGACGAATCCAGGGATTGATTTCTGTATTTTATATCTTGGATTCTGTATTTTGGCTCCAGCTCCATTTGCATTAATCTACGGTACGATATGGTGATCAGGACATAGTCCCTACAGACATTCGACTGGCGAGACAAAAACTATATAGCCGTAGATGAAGTTGACTGTCCTCCGACCCCCATCCCTCGGCAATGATGATACGACAACCTATCACTATATCTTTTAGTAGTAGATGATGTCTTAGTATTACATTATGTGGGTTCATC